>JAMPIV010003529.1:0-387500 GCA_024509875.1 Oreohelix idahoensis
GGTTACAATAGGACTACTAAGGTGTGATGGTAGCACTACATATTTCGGATATATAAACTATCGACGTTGGACACCCCACAGCCACATGAATTTATATATATAAGTCCTCCTCAAAAACGCAACCGTCCCCCCCCCGATCACGACGCACGACAAACAAATCCCCCACCACACCTCAAAGAACTCCAAATATGTTTCTGCATTTACGTCCCCTCGCCCGCCCCCCCCCCCCTACGCACACACACCCATCACCCCCTCCCCCCCCCATACGCCCCCTACTCATGCGGATCACTACCACCATCAATAAGTATTACAGGTTTGTTCTTTCCACAGGGAGCTAAGGGGTTGTTAGTGGTTACAATATTTGTTACCCTTTGTAATTTTTCTGGCAGAGAAAAATGAAATTTTGTTTTATATAATTGGTGGGAGGGCGTGATTGGTTTTTTACAAGTTCACTAAAGGGTTTTTGAAAGTTAAGAAAAAATAATAAAAAAGAGTTTGGAGGCTTAGCTAAAAGAACGCCTTGCTCCTATTTTGTTCTGAACTTTTTAAGTCTAGTAGTTAACATCGTGCTTCTTCTCATACTAATTGACTTTCAGGGGGAGCTTTTTGTTGACGTGGAGAATTAAAGAATTAAAAAATTTCAGGAAAAAAATTTTTTTTTTTTTTTAAATTTAAAAATTGGTTTTAATTTTAAAATATGTTTCTATACTTTTTAGTTAAAGTAAAGGTTTTGTCCAGTGTAAAAACTTACCATTTTAGGGGCCATTAGTCGCCTTGCGTTTTTTTTGTGTAGAGCTTTAATTTTCCAGGGAAAACTAAGCAGCGATTAGAAGTATAAAAACCACATTTAAGGTTTAGGAGGTGACACTAAGTAAATTTATTACTTCGTGTTTTTTTTTTTTTTTTTTTTTCTCGTAGCGTTAGGCGAAGTTTGAGTTTTTTTGTTTTCCCCTTCTTGTTCCATCTTACTATTCTATCTAGTCTTAGAAGCATTCCGAGTTTCTTTGGGTTATGGCAGAGAGGAATAGGAGATAAGCTTAGGGATAATAAGATCCATTTTGTGAACAGGAGAGGCAGAAGGAACTCAGGATTATTAGAAGGAGAACTTAGGAGAAAGCTGCGACGAACTTGTTTTGGTCAACAAAGAACTTGAAAGGTATGTACGCGGTAGCAAGATGAGAGAGAGCAGAGGGTGAGGGGAAGAAGCCACAGGATGAGTGGCTGATAGGGAAAGAAGAGGTTAGATCGTTCTATTGGAGCAGAAGAAAAAATTGGGCAGAGCTAGCCAGAGATTTTTTAAACTCGCAGGGAAGGAAGAGTGGAGAGAGAGAAGGAGATGACGGAGAGAGAAAGGGGGGAGAGTGAGAGAAGAAGGGAGAGAGGAGGGAAAAGAACAGCATGGATGAAAGGGTTGGCGCTTAATGGCTTTTAGAGAGTCGTAGGGTATGCCTCAGCTGGGGTATATGCCTGTTTGTACTTCGAATCAGAGGAAATGGGAGGAGAGCAGTCCTTTCGCCCCAGATTCAGGAGTCAATGGGAGACCTCTCCAGCCAGCTCAATCTGCCCAAATTAACTGCGATTGTCTTTTGCTTTAGAGGGTCTTTTCCCTAGTCCCAATGAGAGGAAAATTGAGGCAAGCAAAGCGTTGTCTAGATGAAATTCGGTATGAGTGATAGAAGGCTCGCAAAATATGTATGGGTTAGAGGAGAGAGTGTTCCGCTGGGCACTTAATCTCTCAACGTCATTAAAAAGGTCACATGCTCGGTGAATAGCGTGGACGTAGGGGTAGGGCAAAAGATGGGGGGGGAATCCATACCACCACTGAGATTTACGACATGCTGGGAAAATGAGAAATAGGCCTTGCTAGGAAGGGTTTGGGGATGACCGCCCGAAATATTTTCTGCAAATGTTCAGAAAAACAGCCGGAAAGAGTGAGCACGGAAACATTCCCGCAGTGTTACCTCTTTCAGTCTCACGGGATATAATGTGGACAAAGTGTGCGATTGAATTTTCTGAGACCTACCTACAGTAATGATGAGGGACTAGAGGTACTTGAATTCTTGTTGCTTGGTGGAACAGAATAAAAAAAGTCAACTTTGTCAAACGACAACCCGTAGATTTTTTGGGCTGAACAGCCGGCCGCATATCAGCTTAGGACGATACTCAATAAAGGAAAGAACATTAGGACAGACAAAGACACGAGCAGGGCAAAAGAAGAACTGCTTATACCATGCAATGCGGGCCGTTGGCGGTCGAACTTCCCAGCAGTTGTTCTAAACGATATCTAAACGTATTAAAACCCACAGATGAGCCATCTCGTAAACAAAATCTACCAGAGTAGTCATCCCCTTTTCCTCTAATTCCTGCCTCCAGAAACTATATACCAACGTCGAGAAAATAATAATACCAGAGACCTCCCCATGGTCCGGAAAGACAAAAAACCGCGAAATTCTACAAAAACCGATACCCCATGACCACCCCCCCGCCCCCACCCTCCCTAACAAAACAATTCTGATCAACCCACCAAGCCTACGTGGCAGCGCGGCCACCCAAGGTCAAGGAAAAGGGAAGACCCCACTTGACAACCAGGAACGTACTGATCAGGGCAAACCAACCGGTTCAAACCGCGGTCGGATGTTTGCATACAGCATCGAATAAGGTAGAGTCAATGTCAGTGATTCTAAATTAAACCTGAGGGGGACCGACCCTCAACTCCGAGGAACTGTAATTTTGAATGGTACCTGATCAACTACTTGTCTCTTTGACACTGGACTAAGCTTTTAGTTGTATTGTCGCTCAGACACCTAGTCAAACCAGGGTCAGGAGACAGAGGAAAACCGTCAAACTTAGTGGAGTTAGATTTTCAGGGAGTGATGCACCCAGGACGCTTCCTATATCGTCACTGGTAGAAATACACTCTGACTTTGTCAAGGAGTTATTAAAGCGGCCATTATGGATGATCCTATCTACCCAGTTATCCTGGGATGTAGATATGTGTTTATTGGAAGACCAAAGGAGCCGATTGTGGCAGCGGTAACCACAAGAGGGCAAGCCAAGAAGGAGAGGGAGCCTGCGCCAAATTTGTTGCCGAATGAACTGAAGGAGGCGCAACAAAAGGACCCTACTCTGGAGCCCTGCTTTAGAAAACTGCCCATGGCTAAGGACCCCAGACACAACGGAGACATCTTTTCTAAGGACGGCGTATTGTATCGTAGAACGGGCAACCCGGACACGGGGAATAACCAGCTCCTAGTACCGACGTAGTACAGAAGCCAGATCTTAGAAATGGGGCACTCTCTTCCCTTTAGCGGACATATGGGACAAAACGCCACTATTCAGCGAATAAAAAACCACTATTGGTGGCCAGGAATGAACTCTGACATTATCAGGTATGTGAAATCCTGCGCCCAGTGCCAACGGGTAGCACCAAAGCACTTGACACCCCCAGTACCTATGGGGCAAATGCCAATAGTGGGTACTCCATTTGAACGGGTTGCTGTCGACATCATTGGACCCCTGGAAAGGCCCAAAAGAAAGCACAGGTTCATCCTGACTTTAGTCGACAATTGCACAATGTGGGCCGAAGCTATATAGCTAACATGCACAGATTCCAAGCATGTCGCAGAAGCCCTCGTGCAAATTTTTACACGGTTGGGATTCCCTCAACAAGTTTTGACGGACAATGGATCCCAATTCCGTAGCCTGTTAATGGAGATCTTTAAGATCTTGAGGGCCAAACATATCCACACAAGTCCCTACCATCCGGCCGGAAATGGGCTCGTGGAACGTTTTAACGGCACCCTCACCACCATGTTACGTAAGCTGGGTCAGGAGAAACCGGAAGACTGGGACCTATATATATATCGGCTGCCTTATTCGCCTACCGAGAGGTACCCCAAGCGTCTACGGGATTCGCGCCAGCTACACTTTTATTTGGCAGACCTATTAAGGGGCCACTAGAAGCCTTACTTCGGTCCCTGACAGACCAAAAGGCTGACGAGACAGTCGTCTCTGCAAGCAAGTATGTATCTGAGCTCAAAGAAAGGCTAAAGCTAGGATGGGATCTAGCTACTACCAACCTTAAAAAAGGCCCGCGCTAAACATGCTAAAAGATACAATAAAGCTGCAAAAGAGAGAGAACTACAACCAGGGGAGAAAGTTTTGTTGCTACTTCCAACCGGAAGCAATAAACTTCGCATCGGATGGCAAGGGCCGTTTACCGTCCTTAAAAAGATCTCACGTACCAATTACAAGATCTCCATCAAAGGAAAGGAGAAGGTCTTCCACATAAATCTGCTAAAGAAATATTTGGAAAGACCGGTGCCATCCTCCGAGCATCTCCTGGCTGTCGCCATAGCAACGGAAGACGAGGAAGATGATGATGGTTGCATGGAGCATCCATTGCAACCCACAGAATCCTTTAAAGATGTCAAGTTAGGCGACAATCTCTCACCAGAACAACAAACAGAAACCAGGGCTCTACTAAAACAGGACAGTGCAGTCTTAACGGATGTACCTGGTCGAACAAATCTCATAGAATTTGATATGAAATTAACAAACGAGACCCCTGTTCGAACCAGAGTTTACCCCATACCGTACGCTAAAGCTGATGCACTTCGCGGAGAAATAGACAAGCTGCGTCAGGCAGGAATTATCAGTGTGTCTACATCTCCTTACAGTTCTAGTGTAGTGCTGTTGCAGAAGCCCAATAAGGAAGTTCGGCTGTGTATAGATTACCGGCTGCTAAACGCTGTTACGGAATTCCAGCCCGAACCTCTCCAAACTGTTTCTGAGTTGTTCACCAAGCTCAGCAAGGCAACGATTTTCTCCAAGATTGACCTCAGTAAAGGTTATTATCAAATACCAGTCAAGGAGGAAGTTAAACCTTTGCTAGCTTTCAGCACTAGTGAAGGACATTACACATTTAATGTGATGCCGTTTGGATTGCATAACGCACCAGGAGTGTTCACCAGAATGATGAGGAAGCTGTTAGAACCTTTGCAAAGTCCCCACATCCATAATTTCATGGATGACATATTAATTGCATCGGAAACCTACGACGAACGTATTGCTACGGTTGCTATGCTCCTCAGGAGACTACAGGAAACTGGTCTCACAGCCAGACCTAGCAAATGTCTCATCGGGTTCGAAAAGCTAGACTTCTTGGGGCATACTATTTCCCACGGCTGTAGTTGGCCTGTTCAGAAGAACGTGGAGAAAATAGCTGCAGCCAAAAGGCCCAGAACGAAGAAAGACGTGCGTTCCTTCCTATCACTATGTGCATATTATCAGAAATACATCGAGAACTTCAACGGACTTACGGCACCTCTGACTGACCTCACCAAGAAAGGTTGTCCTGATAAGGTCATGTGGGATCAAAAGTGCGAACATACATACAGCACTTTGAAAGGACAGTTGTCGGCATACCCCATCCTAAGGTTACCTGACCTTAAGAAGCCTTTCGTACTGAGAGTTGACGCGTCAGGTCAGGGCATCGGGTCAACATTGTTGCAAGCCGAGGACAGTGACCTTAATATGCTATTCCCAGTAGCTTACGGCAGTCGGAAACTGAACAAGGCTGAACGCAACTACAGTGTCGTTGAAAGAGAATGTCTCGCTCTGATTCATGGCATCAGACGCCATCATGAGTTTCTGTATGGTACTTCTTTCACAGTACAAACCGACCACGCTCCATTAGCTTTCCTTGGTGCCAATAAGGAATTCAACGCAAGGATTATGCGCTGGGCATTATTATTGAGCGTCTATTCCTTCAAAGTGGAATATATTCCAGGAAAACAGAATGTCGGAGCTGACTTCTTGAGTAGAAACTGGTCTACAGAGGAAGTAGAGCAAACTGGAGATACCACTCATCCTAATGTCACCAATCAGGTAACCTCCATTGTCAAGAAGGAAACATGAAAAATGGTTTCATGTCTAAAAGTGGGGACGATTGTGACGTACGTCTAGTTTGTCAAGTGAATTTTCCCTGATTTGATGGATGATTAAAGGGACTTTAGCTTTTCATAACATTAGAATCCCTGAACATCAGTATTGTTGTAACTTTTCATCAACGAAGAGTAGCGGCTAGGATCAAAGCAGTCAAAGAAGATCCCCAGAACAGAGAAGCAGAAGTTTAGCATCTCCGTACGAACACTGAACCGTTCGCAAGACGGACAAGAGCGGTCAGAAGAAAGCTTCTTGCAGACTTCGCACGTCTGTGGCCACCGGCAGACTTGCCCGAAAGACGGAACGCTCAGCGTAGCGGATACGATCTGAGGAATCAGGAAACTCACCGCAAACGAGGCTAGTCTCGCCGAAATTTCACATCCTCGTGTGAGTAGCCTGAGACGAACGTAGATCAGAAGCCAGTCGGGCCATCGTTGTTAGCATGGCGGCTAAATAACTTCGACTTCCCCTGGGACCTGAAGAGGCGCGAAATTTTCACATGTACCATTTATCTTGCCTTTCTAATAGATAAATACAGAATCTGAAAAGGGCAACGTATCATTCGTTCTGACAGAATTCTAAGATTCACTAGCATATAGAAAAAAAAATTCCTGCTAGATTTCATCTAAATTGTTGGCTATTGGAGTGAAATTCTTTTCTGTGCAGACGGTAATTTATACATTAGCTTCGAGTGATCAGTGGTCTAGTTATTTCATATTTAGTTCACTGGATTGTGGTGTAAATTTAACCTTACTAAATAAGCCCATCTTCAAAGTTCTAGTGCCAACTAAATGTTACATCTATAAGTTTATTTCCTAATACAATAGCCGCTTAAGGGAATTATAACTTTAATACAGTTTAGTTCTGTATAAATAGATGTGCTTTCAACTATTAACCTCACGGGGAGTTTTTGTCTCTCTTGCTTTTTTTTTTTTTTTTTTTTTTCGTTCGCCCACTAATACTCGAGGCGAAATCTCGGGTTATTATTTATGTCTAACCTGACATTGATTTTACGTGAGTATCCCTTTATTTATTGTACAGAAACAAATGTCCCTCGCCATTCAGGCAAATACTCGCCGATTTCGGAGGTACCCATTGCACCTGGGTCGGCTCAGGAGCCGCCAGTCCCTGGTCGATGACACTCCTTCAAATGTCTTCGCCAGGTCTCGAGTTAATCCAGTCCAAATCCCGGTCGAAGAAAAATCCTCAAATGCCGTCGCCCGGGTTTGATCCTGTATCACCCGGTCGCCAGAGCGGTGTTGTAACCACTACGCTAGCGCGGCTCCCTCTTGCTTTATTAATTGAAGACGCGAGTGCAGAAAATAGTTAAACTGTAAATGTATCGCGCGTTAGATTTTAATATGATTTTATTGCATTTCATGTTTTTCTATTGCATCCAGAATGATCTTTTGAACCTCGCATCCCAGCAATTAAGCAGCAATGAAACATCATTTAAGCAGCCATTTCGCAGCAATAATATATATCTAGAGTCTTGCCGACTCAGTTCGATTACTCCAGTGACTTATGAACATATTTGAAATTTAATCTTTGTGGCGATCCTGTTGGGATTCAGCTATCTGAAGTATACAGAAACAAAGCAAACCCAAAGACTATTTTAAAATCCCAATTCATAAAGTCGTTTTATAGTTATCAAACCGGAAGAAGAACAGTCAACAGTAGAAATATTTTACTCACTGCTCTATTTGTGAAGAAGAACATAGATTTCCCTGACACTGTCTGTCAAGCATAATCATTGGATTTTACCACCCCCCCTGAAGAACTTACCTCAGTGTTTTGTAGTTTGTGACATTACTGCAAAAGAAAGTTATCTCCACCAGCTGTGCCAATCTTAGACACCACACCATTCCTCACACCTAGCCAAGTGCCTGTGCCATTCTTTAGGAACTTTATCTAATAAACAAACAGTACCGTTAAACTTCAACGTCCAGCGATTTCGGGACACTTTGTTAACTTCAACAACCCGCTAATCTGGGGCTGTACACGGAAGAAAATACTTTTACCTAAGCCACGGTTTAGCGCTGTTTTTTTATGTATTTCCTATGAAGTGCCAGAATTCACCTTTTGGTAAGTCTGTGTGTGTGTGCGACTGTGTGCTGGCCAGCCTAGCGTGTTGTCTTTTTGAATGAAAAAAAAAAGGAGATTTAAATCTTTTACCCTTATAGTTAGTTCAACCTAGTATTAAGGTGTATTGTACTCATTGTACGGGATTTCTCCTAGCGGAATTATTTAACTGTGAGCATTCCCCCCTCCCGGGAAAAATTGGTTGATTAAAGGAAAACATTTGATGACCCCTAGCTTTTCTTTACCCCTTATTACTGTAAACCCCTTGACCAGGGTAATAAATTTACCATAGGGTTAAATTGCCTATCTCTGGATCATCATATCACCCCCCTCCCCCCCCCCCCCACCCCCCCCCCCCCCCCCCCCCACCCCCCCCCCCCCCCCCCCCCCCCCCCCCCCCCCCCCCCCCCCCCCCCCCCCCCCCCCCCCTTTCTCGTCTTTTTGGGACCCGGTCTTTTCTGTTAGTAAATACATAAAGCGGGAAAAGGGTGCATTGGATACTTCTCCTCAGAAACCCTCCCCCCTGTTATTTTGTGTTTTGTAACCCATGATTTCTGACTGTACATTGATACTTACTTGTAACTTGATTTTATGATAATAAAAGTATTAAAAACCTTATTAGCATTGGTGTCGGCTGGCCCAAAACCCAAACATTTCCCATATTTTGTTATCGTAGTGTGTATTCATGTACGTTGTGCGTCAGGATCACCAAATCGGTGTGTGCGCATGAGCAACTGGAACTGACAAACAGTTGTTTGTTCAGAAGAGTGGTAGGAATAGTTTTGGGAGACAAATATTGTCGTAATAAGAGACTGTCCTTACTCTTCCCCAGCCCTTGTGAATCTACTACCTCACTTTCCTAAATCCTTATTCTCACAGAGCCTTCACTATCATTCTACACTCTAAAGGACCAATATCCATCAGAACTCTCTCAGATAAAAATTACGACAGTTATCATGCACATTATGTTTTTTTTTTTTAAATGGTAACTAGTTATGTGTCTTTTGGTATAAATATGCATTGTGTAACTTATTGTTTACCATGATATATCATTGTCTGCTCATTCTTCTTGTACTTCATCTGCTCTTTTCACTTTTCATTTATGATGGCATAGCTAGTCTATACTTGATATACTTCATATTTCTTTGAATTTGTTGATCTTCGTATCCTTATCTCATTATCTTTCTATACTTCTTTTTCTTTTACTTTACACTTACTTCTATCCCTCTTTTGTTCTTTTTTGGTAACATGACTTAACATAGGGTAATCCTTATGTGTAGATATTATGATTGCATCGCCCTCAATTTTTTATTTTTTTTGTTCGATGTAATTTTTTCAACAAAAAAATGATCATATCTTTTTTTTTCCCGGAGGTCGGTGTTGTCTGTTAAGTCATATTCTAATTAAGGGGGGTTAAGTGTTTAAGACTCGTGTGTACGGGTCGGATTTTTGTACACACACTTTTTGAACACAGCTCTTTTGACTAGCTGTTAGTTCGCTTTTTTAAAATGGGATAAAGAAACTGTCGAACATTCTATGAATTAGTTTTGGATGGAAAGGCGGAGGAATTCTGCTCACATCTCAAGCTGCGAGTTTGCGCTTGAACGAATTTGGTACTGAGCTGTTTTAAGCAGCTGATTTTTAGTCACAGTAGTTGGCTGGCAGAGCTTGAAAATGGACGCTTTACCATTTTTGCTAGTGTGTTCCAGCATATATTCTTTTGTGAAAGGAATATTTAATAATTGCAGAATGTACTTTATTAAGGATATTATGAGGCCCCCAGATTGTACAGGCCATTATTCCACATCCATATTCTGTGATGGATTGTTTTGCAGATAGATAGTGTGTTGAAGAGAATGTTGTTTTCTCCCAGGGAACTTGTTATAAAAAGCCACGGATCTCGTTGGCTTGTTGATACATTGCATTCATATTGATTCAAAGTCATGGACTATTGAGAACTGGAATGATATTTTTGCTGTACTATTATAAGATGAAATATGTGCTGCTATGTCCTGCAGCCTATTCACCTATTTGCTGATTCATGTTTCTTGATGGATATTTGTACCTAATGCCCATGATTTGCTGTGGTGGTGTATGCAATCGTTGTTATTGATTTACTTACATGTTGCTTCATGAGTATGCTGTGAATTGTCTTGCTATGATGTCTACGTGACCGTCTCGTCACTAAACTGTATAACGTTGCCAGGTCTTACAACATTTCCTGACTTCTACGTTGCTGTGGTGTGAGTGACTTATCATAGACACACTTAAAGAACCTATACACATTCGCGTATGTTATATTTCCATAGCCACACACCTGTCGGCCATCCGTAAGCCCGACTTATGCTGATCGCCATTTATCAGCGAAAGTAATAAGAACATTTATCTTATTGATGACCCCACCAGTATCTTCCATCAAATAAACCTTTAACACTCGTGCACGTGATTATCTCAAGGTCTTACCGTGACTTCATCATCCCTTTCATGTATGTCGCCTGTTCTCTACTCTATGTGTGTTTAATGTCTCTCTTATTCTAAGGATCCTAGAACAAAAGACTGCCTTGTAATACTATCAACAAGTTTTCTCAATGTGTGTTAAATCCACCGCCAGCGCCTTCTTTTCATCTCTTGTTCTCCTGGCACTTGTCTGGTTTTCCTGGCACTTGTCTGATTCATGTTATCAGATCAATATTGATGATCTTCACGCACCATTTCAATCCTTTTTTGTTCTACACAAACACTCATTTATGAAATTCTACACCTTATTGGTTGTTATATTAAGCATTACTAACTAATTGTTCTGAAACAGAATTCTTTAAAGTAACATTCAGTAAATTCTGCACATTTTACAATTGTCCAAATAAAGAATGTTGCAATATTTTGTACGACGCAATTGTCTTTTTTTTAAACTTCGCATGACTAAACTGTAGCCAGACTCAGCACGTTGCTATTTCTATTTTTTCCGTCGTTTTCGACGGAACAGTTTACCAGGTAAGAAATAGTGCATGGTTAAAATGAAAACGGGTGCTAATACTGTGTATGAAATAATATTACCTGTCAAATCAAGCAACTGACAGTTGCTATAACAGAACACGCGCTATTGTACCTATATCGTAAAGCTAGCATGGATCACTAAAACCTGACAACTAATTAAGAAATGTTCTATAATATTATTAAAGAAGGTGTTAGTATTTTCTATAAGGCAAAGATCACTTGTTAAATCTACCAAATGAAAATCACCACTGTCGTCGCGTGTAGCCGACCCCGAATCTAGACGAAATTACAAGAACCCTACAAGGAAAACCTGTATTGTAAAACTTAAAAAGGGCGGGAATGTTTTCTTGTTAGCCCCCATGACAACACTAAACCCGATTTAATCTGAGAACGAAGAATAATTCTTCCTCCCTGGCACTGTGTTGTTTATTAAGTCAGCTTCTTAAGAGGCAATTCTGCTTGCACTTTCAGACAATTCTCGATTTCTCGTTGAAGTGTGCTCTCCCCCCGGACACCGAATGTTGGTTCTGTTCGGAAGCTGGCCGTGTTAACGGCAAGCAATAACATTGACCGTTCTTTGGAAATGGCAGAATGCAATTTACGCCAATGTCCATTATGCGCGTTAGAAGAATGAATCTAAGAGAAATTATGGCCTCTATCTGGGAGAAAATAGATTTGTTTTACTGTATTTGTGTCGTGTTTGACGAGTTTTGATTCGACAATAGCCGCTCTGCAGCTAATCAGATTGGACAAGTTCAGAGCAATGTTTGGGTTTTTGAACTCGCTATATTAACAACGCGGCATTGTCAATAATCTCGACATTAATTAATGTTATCCTGACTTTAATCGAAATTGTGGTTTTTTTTACTGTTGGATTTTGAGGATGAAATATTACAATTTTGAATATTAAAATTTATGTTTCTGGTAACAGTAGACTTAAGGTGTATTACAGCAATCCCCAGCTTAGCGCTGTTAATTCGTTCTTGAAAACTCCATCGCTTACCGAAAAAGTGCTAAATGAAAATTGATTTTCCGTAAGAATTAATAGAAATCCAAATAATTCGTTCCCGAGGCTCGGAAAGCTCTACCAAAATTAAGTAAAAAGCGATTTGCAATAAAACTAAATAGTTAACATTTATTAACTACAATTTAATAATCAGACATACTTATTTACTCAGTCGTTTCTCTTCTATCGTGAGGTGTAGAAGGTTGGAAAAGAGAGCGCCATACTATCATATCGGCTGTCTTCCTCCTGGCCTAATTATTAGACATAATAAATACAAATGAAATATAATGTGTGTACTGTACTAAAAAATTTATAAGACTTTAAGCGCTGCTACTTCCGTCGCTTGCGGCTACAAGTGTCACGACAGTTGCCTTCATCATCAGACGTCTGGTTAGCAGAAAGTTTTACAGGTGTTGAAAACGTCTTTCTGGTTCCAACTGTAGAAGGCATGATTGGTTGGCCAATGGGTGTTGAAAAAAGAAGAAAGAAAAAAAAGGGGGGGGGGGGGGGGGGAAAGGAGGGGATAAGAGAAGATATCCAGGAGACTTTAAAAAAAAGGCGAATCGAGCTTGCTTTATCACTTTTTTTTTTTGTCTCTCTAAGAAGCATCTTGTAGAAATTAAGAGCGTGTTCTATGTTACAGATTACCATATGTTAAGGAACTTTTCCTTCTGGCTCCAGTATGTTGAATAATGTCTAGGGATATTGTATTAATGTTCTGAAATTTAGTCACCAAAATTCTGGCCACCGTTTTATTCGTAAACGATCTGTTCTGCGTATTCTAAGTCTTCTTTCATATGACCAACTGTCATTAAATATTAACTGGTTATCTCTACCACTTCATGCTTCCAAATGGAAATCAATTCTCCAACACTTCTGCGTTTAAACGATTTTCATTTTATTTAACACAGGAACTTATATGAGCGGCACATTGCTCTTAATCCATTTTGACATAATACATTTATATCTTCGATTATTGTATTTCATAAATTGTTTCTGCATGAGTCCATGCTTCTTCAAAATTCTTTAGGCTACCAAGACTTATCTTTCTATTAGTGCTTTCATAGCATATTTGTTTCCTTCATATATTTTCTTCTTAGGAATTCCACTGGACATATTTTGTCCTCTTTCCTTGTACCCAATAATTCAATTCGGTGCCTTCCCGCACATCTTCTTTTAGTCGGCAATCATACATATTTGCTTTGGGCTTCCATGCCCTTCCATGATGGTTACGATACCCTTGAACTGTCCAAATATCTCTGGTGGCTATACTAGCCTAAATCTTACCCAAATCTCCGAACTCCTGACGAGATGGGTTTATTCCCAATCGACTTAGAATCACATAAGATTTCTGCTTGAAATCTACATCTAATATAAACACTTTGGAAGTAGAATCAACTACACTGATATAAGTGGACCTTGCCACACAAGCCGACACTATGGAATCCTGTAACTATGTATTCTACGTCATTTTACGCTACTTCGTAGTCATAGTTAATGATCGCATTTATTTTGTGTTTGGTGAGTGTACAACATGGTGCAAAGCGATCTCTCTCCAACTCCACTTTACCATAATCGCTATGCCCCATGATGCGCACTCAACATTACCCCCTCGTCCCGCGAGCGTTTACCTCGGGTGGACACTAAATAGAATATTAAGTAAACACCAATTAATCCCGATTAAAACCGATTAATTTCGATTAATATCGATTAATTGCGATCAAACCCAATCCATTTCGATTAAATAATTGAAAGTGCAAATAAAATGTCACTAAAAGTTATGTGATAAAATAAATACACTAATTATTGTCTATAAAGATTGTCTCACTTTCCTGAAATAGAATTCACTATGTCAATATGTATAGTATCACATAGTTTATATGCGCGTGAGTCTGTATGTTTTCACTGTGAATGCGATAGAACCTCTGTACATGCTGTACCGTATAGTAAATGTCAACACTCTGAATAATGTCACTATTCCAGTTCATTTATGTTATATCCATAGGTGTAGTGACTTCTAAATACAATATCTAAATTAGTATATAACAATATAGGGCATAAAGGCAAAGATAAGAAAGTACAAAAGAATTTTCCGCTAGAACGGTTGGTATCGCCTACGCCTTCAGATTATTATTTGCTAACGAATAGCCGAACAAAACGGTACCCAATTTTTCAAATGCGTCCTTGACATAAACACCCACTTTTCCTAGTTATAAGAAAATATTTGCCTAAAATGCATTGTGGAACGAGGAGGGGCAAGGATAGATGAAATGCTAATTCGTTTCGCATTGGTTCTAACTCTACAACCAACTTGCACGCTTTGCCTTAGGGGTTTCCCCAAATACAATGAAAAAGTTAGAATTGTGGACACTACGTCATGGAAACATGTTAAGCTCTTATTATGAATGAACTAAGCTCTCGTAATTATCTCGTAAATACATGAGAAAAGAAGTGAACAGGAGGTAGTTTAAAAATAAACAACCAACATAGGAAAAAAGATAGAATTTTGAACCATACCACATAGCCCCTTAAAAATTGTATATTCGTGTACCTGAAGACTTGCTGACCAAGAATATGTTATTAGTTATATAAATAGTCCCTTAACTAATTAAATATTGATAAAACAATACATAGAGATCAGAGATACTGTCATGTCAAGTCATATCTGCTTAGATTGGATCGCATATTTTTTTGGGAAAAAAGTAAGTGACAGATAGGCTAGGATAGTACAGTGAATCCGATTGGGTGGCATTTGAAGTGAGACGAAATATTATTGGCTGACCTTTGAATAAACATAAATAACATAGTAACGTAGGAAAGGTTTGAATGAGATTTTTTGAAAAGACTGTTTACCCTTGTAATATTAATAGCGATTGGCTAACTGAATCGATATTGTCAGAATAAGCGTTGGGGGGAGGGGGGGGGGGGGGGGGGGGGCCGCCATTTCTAGAAAATTTTCAACAGTGATAGATGAGATCAGGCTGTGCTTTAAAATACAAGTTCTAAGCAGCCTGGGCAAAAAAAACAGATCGAAACTGTGTCAGTCATCGTCTCTGTGTATATTTCATTGAAAATTGTGGTAAGATTGACATTTATTAACATGTATTTTATATAAAAATTGAATGTGAAATAATAATATATGTCTGTACATGAGTGGGTCTAAAGCGACCATGAGGCAAAGCCTAAAGATTGATCCACCATGTGATAGACTGTCAGAGAGGTGTAAAACTAGCAGAATATGTATGATTGTCATAAAGGAGCATAACACCTATCCTATTATATGGAAGAGATTACAGCTGGAATTGCAGTGGCGTTGTAACTATTAGGGAAAGGAATACTGGTGTACATTGTCACATCAAAAGAAAATGGTGGCATAGGTTTGTATAAGGATATGATCCTTTTTGTTAGTTTGTAATGTACATGTCCTTAACTGTGGACTATTAGTGTATGCTAGATATTACGAAGGATGCATACTTTCACATTTCAGAGGTCCTGGGTACTGACGTTAATGTGGTACCAAACGCTTGAAAACTGATTGATTCAGGACTCTGCCTGTTTACTGCGAGCCCATGCTAGTGGCCATTGCCTATCAAACAGGGAACAGATTGTCAAGTGCGCAGAGGAAATGTTCAACCTATATTCTACTGCCAAGTTAAGTTCTCGTTCGGCACCTGAAAGCTCAACTACAGAACTTTAAAAGAATTATATAATGACAGTGAATAAAACTGGGACAAATATTTAATAGTTCCACAAGTGACAAAATAGAAACAAACATTTCTAAAAGGATATGATTTAAAACAACAACCTAGTGGTACTACCATTATTACCTTAAAGTAGGAGAACACTACATACGTATATTAGAAAACTATTTTATATATGGACAAAGGATCTATTGTGCTATTTGACTGATGTAAATGATTATTTTGATTTCACTTTTAAATTGTCAGTCCTGATCCCAAATAAATTTGAATCAGGATAATAAAACTGTAAAATCATATTTACACAAAATTCAACCACAGTCTTAAATAAGATAGCCTTTTAGAGTGTCGTTTGTATGTTATTGTGGTAGTACTGTGTGCTGTTGTGAATAATAAACTATTTGTTTGTATGTTTGTGGATTATTGTACATTACACTCTACATTCATAACCCTAGACACAATACGAAGTCATTTAATATAATAATAAATACATTTTGAATGAGATAAAAGGGGTGGTAGCGGAAAGGTATCCTGAAAAGTTCACAATACTATTGGGTAAATTCAGGGACCTTCATAGCTAATCTCATTTTATACAAATATAATAATACCTACAACAATTCATAACATCAAATCCACCACAATAGGAACCATGGAATATTAAGTCAGCTATTTCAATGTCCACTGCTGTATAGTAACTAGTCAGCGTGAATAGTCAAACACTTTTTTATTTGTAATTAATATGACAATCTGTTCATCTTCTACAAATTTTTGAATGACTGTGCATGATCTGACATTATATTCGGATACATAGTTTCAGTTATTTTCATTAGACCATCTCGACAGCAGATCCGCTAACCAATTATCAGATCCATGAATTGGTTGGATGTCGAAATGAAATTCCTGCAGCAACAAGAACCATCGGTGTAATCTTGGGTTGTTGTATGTCTTTGTTTTCAGTGCTGTCAGCGGCAAGTGATCGGTCTGTAATATGAACTTCCGGCCGATCAGGTACTTAGAAAGCTTGGAGATAGACCACACAATTGCAATTAACTCTTTCTCCAGCTGCGTAGCGTTGTTCTGCTGGTAGAAGCTTTCTGCTGATATAGACACAAGGATGAAGCTTGTCGTCCCAACGTTGCATCAAACAGCCACCTATACCTGTCCCCGAAGCGTCCGTTCTGAGAAAAAAGATTTTTCGAGCATCAGGAATGGACAGAATAGGATGCTTTAAAAATGCAAATTTTATCAAGTTCAAAGAGCGATCAGCATTATCTTACCACTGAATTTTTAATGGTGATCCCTTACACGTCAAGGCAGACAATGGTGCAGATAGGGAAGCAAAGTTAGGTATAAATTTGTGATAGTAGTTGATTAAACCTAATAAACTTCTCACTTCTTTTTTTGATGAGGGGACTTTGATATCCAGGATGCGTTTAACTGTTTTTTCATCTGGACATAACTTATTTTGATGGACGTACTGTCAACTGCGATAGCTGAGGCAAAAGATCTTCTAAGATTGGCATTGGTTCCCCGTCAGTAACTGTTATACTGTTCAATTTTCTAAAGTCAATGCAAATTCTTAATGATGTATCTTGTTTCTTCACTAATACCATGGGAAAAGCATATGGTGACGAAGAGGGTTCTATTATACCAATGTTGAGCATTTCCTTAATTTCTTTCTCTACATACTCTTTATAGTGAATAGGAATTGGATGTGGTCGTAATTTAATTGGTTTATGGTCGGTTATGATGATGTTATGTGTAATCAAATTAGTACGACCAGGTAATTCTGTCAATACATCATGAAAAGATCTAAGAATGTCTTTGACTTGTTCTTGTGCAGAAGGATGAAGGGATTGTGAAATGGAAACATTTTTCCAAGATTCAACTGATTTTAGTGAAGGTAAAGTAAACCTCAAAGGAATAGATGAAACAGTGTCCTCTGCATGGACTACTGCAAAAGATGAAGAAATAGTCTCATCGTCAATAGTGTTACAAATGTCCTGTAATTCAGGATGGCGTTGAGTATATGCCTTTAACATATTTACGTGATATGTTTTGCATTTTCCCTTGATGTTTATAGCATAATCAACATCAGTTATTTTTTTGTTTATTGTGTATGGCCCTTGCCAAGAAATTAGTAGTTTATTTTCCTTGGTAGGAAGCAGTAAAAGAACCTCACCACCTGGTGAAAATTTCCTTAGCTTTCGAGATTGGTTGTGAAGCAACCTCGATCTCTGGGTGGCGTTTTGAATTGATTGTACTGCAACCTTACAAGCATCCAACAGACGTTGTCTGAGATCAATAACAAACTCGTAACTACTGCGAGCTTCTTCGTTTTTGGTAGAGCCAAGTAGTAAATCTTTTAATATGTGTACAGGACCTCTTGGATTGGCCCCATAGACGAGTTCAAACGGAGATAATCATGTACTCTCGTGTGGTACTTCTCTAAAAGCGAAGAGAACTGCCGGTAACAGTTTGTCCCAATCACGAGGATTTGATTCTGTAACCTTCCCTAACATTTTTTTAAAGTCCTATTGTAGCGCTCACACGGTCTGTATGGACTAGTAAAAGCATGTTTAATACCCAACATATCTTCAATCTGTTTCATAAACTGTGACATAAATTGAGTCCCCCTATCAGACAAGATTATCTCAGGTAATCCTATTCTCGAAAATATTAAAAATAATGCCTCTGCCACTGAAATAGTAGTAATTTCTTTCAATGGTATGGCCTCGGGCCATCTTGTACAAAGATCAATGCATGTCAAAATATACTGGTATTTTCGTTCTGACATGAGTATTGGACCGATGATGTCAATGGCAACTTTCTGAAAAGCGCGTGTTGGTACATCTGTTATTTGTAAGGGTGCCATATGATCCTTACCCTTACAAGATACTTTTTGGCATGTCGGACATGAACGACAATATAGTCTGACGTCTTTATTTACGCCAGGCCAATAAAAACATGAAGTAACTCTGCTTAAGGTGCGCTTAACACCCATATGACCTGCCATAGTGATATCATGACTGGTTTTTAAAACCAAAGGTCTAAAAATTCTAGGTACTACAATTTGTGTATAAGTATTTGTACCTTTATTGAAACATCTAGTCAAAACAGAGTCTTTCAATTTAAAACAAGATGTCGATTGTTTTGTAGGTATGACTTCTCCTGATTGAGCTAAATTAAATAAACGTCTCAAAGATTCATCTTCTTTTTGTTTTGTCACAAACAATTCTGGAGTAATATCATGTGCATGTCGTAAAGATGCGTCTTCCGTTGCTACTGATGGTGACTCAGCTTTTAAATCAGCTGCATGTTGAGCCCTAGTGACTACAGCATTAGCAATGAGTGGGTGGAATTTAACCCATTCTTCAATTTCACCCGGAGAACATTCTTTTACTCCAGGGATATTTCCAATTATTAAATCTGTAATTGGATTTTTTAAAACACATGTTGTCACCAGACCAGTATAAAAAGGTGTGTCTATTTCTACCTTTGCCAGTGGGAACCATTCAATAGTCCCACCAAATGTGACACATTTTACTGACTCACCTGTCAAAGCTGTTTTGTCAATAAGCGATTCTCTAATACCTACAATAGTTGACCCCGTATCCCTCAATACAGTGACGGGCCTATTGTATACGAAACCCTTATGTATAGTGAGACGTCCTATGTTCTCACATGAAGCCATGGTAAGCAATGTATGACCGCATAGTACCGTAATCTCGTTTGAGATCCTGGTACATACAAAGTTTTACATTCTGTACACTCCTCAGTATTATTTGACCTTATGACACAGGCATTTGCATGGTTGGTATCCGGAGTAGTATTACTTTGCTCCACACAACCATTGGCATGTTGTTGTTTTCTGCTGGCATGCCATGTATTATTTTGGTTACCACCTTTCTTGTAATTTTGTCTATCACCATCATTTCGATTGTTATTGTAATTATTAAATCTGCAACTCCATTGTGGTCTTTCATTATATCCTTTATACTGGGTACCATCACTTCCTCTATCATTCTGGTATCCTCGACCCCTTTTAGAGAAATTCTGAAACCTATTTCTCTCATACGGTGCAGGAGAATACCTTCTTGAAAAATTGTATCGTCCTCTATTGGAGGAGCTAAAATTAAACCTGTTTCTACCATCTGAACTTTTAGAACGTTGACGGTAGTCTCCATAGTCATGATAGGCAGCACCCACCGGTAATGAATCATCTGGTGTAGATCTCTTGATATCTCTATCTGGATGGGCGACGACATATTGTCGACCTAGTTTCTCACATTCATCAATGGTCTTGAGACGTCTTTCCTGCAAAAAAGCTGTTAAGTCGGCACTACATGCCGAAAGAACCTTATCTCTTAACATTAAATCAATGATCCCTTCATAAGTCTTAGGGACTTCAGCTAACTCAATCCAACGATTGAGGTAAAGTTTTATAGAGGAGATAAATTCTCCGAAGTCAACCTTCTTATCAGGTAAAATTGCATGAAATTTGTCCCTGAAACCTTCTTCCGTATACCTGAATTTTCTTAACAGGGCTTGCTTTACTATATCAAAGTCTAATCGACTTTGTTGATCTAGTTGCATGAAACATTTCTGGGCATTTCCTGTTAGATGATGTTACGGGCCTCGGGACCCCAGTATGTTATGGGTGCTTCGATGACTTCTAGTATTTGAGGATGACCAAGTTATTATATGCGTGTTCAGTTTATAGAGTCAAGTCCCTCGGGTTCTTATCACTTTTGTAGGATTCCGTAATACTGTTCGTTGGTATCGATAATGTCTGCTTTAACCCTTGTGATACATTATGTGCTGAACATGTTTCATATTAAATATTCGACCCTTGACTGACCTGCATTAGTCTCTTGTCTTATTGATTATATTGGCAGTGTGAGATGCAGCGTGTTAAGACATTAATCATCACTGGTCATGATCAGTTGAATATTAACAGCATTTAACTCAACTCCGAATACGACAGTTGATAAGACCGTGATTTTGACGACTCAAAATATTTAATTAGTAATTTCATACCATGAGCAGACACCAACTACATTGGAACAAAAGTCCCATCACATTCATGTACGATCTGTAAGAGTTCTCATTATTTCATAAACACATGTTCACAATCTCTATCTAGAGTTCTGGTTCAAGGTCAGTTCCTTTTAACGGCCAATGTCCTTTGGCATAAATTCAGAGGCTAACTAGACTTACTCCCGTCGCTAGTTCATACAATAGCCTTTTGCACTAGACTTAACTATCCTGCTAGTTTTGCAATACACTTATTCTGCTAGGCTTACGTCTACTGCTAGTCGTCTAATATCCGTTACACTAGGCTTACGCTTGCCGCTAGCTGTACAATATCCATCTATACTAGTCTTACACTATTGCTAGTACCGTAATGTTCCTTTGGCATACCACGCCAGGCTAATCTGCCATAATTATGCAAACTGCGTTATTCATACGACGACTTACGTTTGGTTCAAGAAATGCACTGCTCAATTGGCTTCCCAGCCACACAATTAATAAGTTGTTATACCACGCAATATAAGTGGCAATGGCCACACTTCTGAAACACACTGCCGTACGGGTCAAAACCCACAAGTCGAATGACGTTATAAAGACATACGCGTCATGCATAGTGATATGCATACTACGTCGTTAATATATATTCAATTGCGATGTTCCATGGTGCAGCAATCCGAGTTGGCCAAACTCAAATGCTTGCACACATGCAACAATCATCGACATCGGTCGCGGAGATATATCTCTATTCGATTGAGGTGTTCCATGATACAGCCATTCGGATCGAGCTCAAATCCAAATGGCTGTAAGCATGAAACAATCCTCAACATCATCCCCCTCACTTCCAAACGTGACACTTGTGGCACGGATGATAGTGATGGAGAAGACGCTCGTCTCCCGAATATATTAATATTAGTACTACCTACTTATAACTATCATACTCATTAAGTAGACACATTAAATTGTATAACATTAATAATAGCACTTGTCAACATGGTGACTAAAGAGTTAATTCAATTTCTTCTCAGAGAAGTTGCGCGATAAAAGATCTGCCAAGTTATTGTCTGATCCAGCAATAGGCAGAATCGTAAATGAAAATTCTTGAATCAACAAGTACCATCGGTGTATTCTAGCGTTACGCATTGTTCTAGCTGTTATGTAAGTAAGAGGACTATGGTCTGTCATAATGTAAAAGTGCGTGCCGATGAGATATCTTGACAGCTTCTCCAGGCACCAGACCATCGACAGGAGCTCACGTTCACCTGTCGCATACTTTTGTTCAGCCGGAGTCAGTTTCCACGACACATAGAAACATGGATGGAGTGTTTCCTTGTAACATTGCAGCAAACAACCACCCATTGAGTAACTCGAGGCATCTGATTGAAGTATGAATGGAATACGTATATTCGGTAATAACAAAATAGGTGCATTACTAAATAATTTCTTAATTGTTACCAAAGCGCTTTCGCAATCTTTGTCCCAACGTACCTTATTAGGACTACCTTTGGTCAACAGTGCGGACAAAGGTGTAGATAGTTGTGCGAAATGCGGGATGAACTTATAGTAATAGTTTATCAAGCCTAAAAGGCTTCTAGCTTGTTTCTTAGTTGAAGGGGTAGAAATCTCTAGAATTCTTTTGACTGTATTGTCGTCAGGATACAGTTTGTGGTTACCTATGCGGTGACCAAGAAAAAAAATTTCCTGACAACCTATTTGGACCTTTGAAGGTCGCACAGTCAAACCATGCATACGTAACGTATGTAGAAGAGAAGTTAAACCATCAATATGGTCTTCCCACGAGTCATGAAATAGGCAGATGTCATCGATGTAAGTGATGACATCTTTACGATCGCCAAGAAGGCGGCGCATCATGCGCACAAACGTCGCTGGCGCATTCACTAACCCAAAACACATATAATTCCATTGGTAGAGCCCAAATGGAGTTGTGAAAGCTGTGTAAGGTTTGGCATTTTCGGCAAGAGGAATTTGCCAGTAGCCTTTAGAGAGATCTAGTTTGCTAAAGAAAGTAGCATTAGATAATTCTGACAAAAGATCATCTAAAAGAGGCATAGGCTCCCCGTCTGTGATTGTAATTTTGTTCAATCGCCTAAAATCAATACAAATACGTAAAGAATCATCCTTCTTTTTAACTATCACCATTGGGAATGCATATGGTGATTCCGAAGGAGATATCACACCTAAACGTATCATCTCTTTTAACTCCTTCTCTACCCTATCTTTGTGGTGTAAAGATATAGGATAGGGTCTAAGTTTGATAGGTTTATAATCAGTAAGAGTAATATCATGGGATATAAGCGATGTCTGACCTGGAAGGTCGGTGAGAACATCATTGAAAGAAATAAGAATATCCCGAACTTGATCTTGTTGTGACGAAGACAGTGAAGAAGAAATAGTCACGTCTTTCCAAGATTCCGATGATTGCAAAGAAGGTAGTTGGAATTGTAAAGGGATAGACGAAGTGGTATCTTCTTCATGAACAACTGCAAAAGAAGCAGTATGATGTGAAGAATCATCAATAGAGTTAATGACAGGAATTAATTCCTGTGTTCTTTCAACTGCTAATTTTAGCATGTTGACATGGAAGGTTTTGATTTTACCTCTAACGTTTACCGAGTAGTCAACATCTGTGACTTGTTTGATAATATCAAATGGACCTTGCCATGATATCAGTAATTTGTTATCGTTATGAGGTAGCAACAACCAAACTTTTTCCCCTGGTTTGAAGGATCTTAATATTCTCTTTTGATTATGTAATAATCTTGATCGTTGAGTGGCTGATTTTATACTCTGGGATGCGTAAGTGCACGCATCAATGATTCGTTGTCGGAGATCAATAACTAACTCTTAGCTGTTTCGAGTGGCTGTATCAATTGATGCTCCAATCAACAAATCCTTGAGTATCATCATTGGTCCGCGAGGATTCGAACCATAAACCAATTCGAACGGAGACCACCCCGTGCTCTCGTGAGGCACTTCACGAAAAGCGAACAGGGCCGCCGGCAGAAGCCTGTCCCATTCACGAGGGCATTCCTCAGTTATTTTAGATAACATCTGTTTTAGAGTGCTATTGTAGCGCTCGCACACACCGTTTGATTGGGGCCTATACGCACTACAAAACGAGTGGTGAACAGATAATATGGATTCTAAATCCCTCATGATGTTGGAAGTAAATTGTGATCCTTGATCTGACAAAATATCCTCCGGAAAACCGATTCGACAAAATATCGAAAATAATGCATCAGACACAGATGCAGTTGTGATGGTTTTCAATGGTATGGCCTCTGGCCAACGCGTGCAAAGATCTACGCAAGTTAAAATATAACGAAATCCATTATTTGAAACAATTGATAACGGACCCACTATATCTACTGCAATCTTTTTGAAAGGTCTTTCAGGCACGTCTGTAATCTGTAGGGGTGCCGTATGGAACCTGCCCTTACGTGCTATACCTTGGCATGTTGTACATGATTTGCAGTATAACTTTGTATCTTTATTAACCCCAGGCCAATAAAATTGTGACGTAACACGAAACAATGTTCTTTTGATCCCCATATGCCCTGCCATAGGGGAGTCATGACCTGTTTGTAGGACCAATGGTCTGTATTCTTTCGGTACTATCACTTGATGTATAATTGTTTTGCCATCATCATAATATCCAGTGAGTATTGATTTCTTTATCTTGAACCATTGTTTAGCCCCTCTTGTGTATTTAATCGCTTTTTGTTCTGCTCGGCTAAACAATCCTTGTAAAGTTGGGTCACTCTTCTGTTTCTCTGCAAAAACAGAAGGTGTAACAGTGCCAACTTGAGACATAATTGTATCTATTATAGGAAGAGGTGGTGTAGCCATGTCCGTAGCTAACTGTTGTGCTCTCGTTACAACAGCATTTGCCACCTGTGGGTGAGATTCAACCCACATTGCAATCTCCTCAGGAGTGCAATCTTTAACTCCTGGTATGTTTCCTATTATAATTTCAGTTATGGGTGCTCTCAAGCCGCAGGCATAGACAGTGCCTGTGTAAAAAGGAGTATCAATGTATACTCGTGCCACAGGGAAAGTTTCTATATTCCCACCAAATGTGACACACTTAACTGATTTGCCTGTAAAAGCAGAGGGCTCGATAAGCGAGTGCTTTATGTCTATCGTTGAGGACCCAGTGTCACGCAAAACTCTCACTACCTTACCATCCAATATTCCGGGATGAAATGTAAGATAACCGACATTTACACATGCCGACATTGTAGGCATACAATGACCACAATCAAGTGTAATTGTAGACTTTAATCTGTTTTTCGACTGACACTCATAACATGTATCATTCATTACCATACATGCGTTCGCATGATCATTATCATCATTACCTTTCTCCTTTTTGACACTGCAATTATTTGCATGTCTGTGTTTATTTTTGTCTCTCGACGGAGATCGGGCATTACCTTTGTTATTATTGACTGACTTTTTATTGCTATAATAAAAATCAGTAGAGTCATCCTTCCTGGCATCTCTACCATAAGATGATCTCTGTTTATAGTATCCTTTCTGATGTGAACCATCATAATCCCTGCCTCTGTGATACCCACGATCATGAGGTGAATATCCTCTATAACCTCGTCGATATGAATTCGAAGGAGAGCGATGACGACGGAAGTTATAAAAACCTCTGTCGGATTGATAATAATCTGAACGACAACGTCCATCAAAGCTCTTCGATCGAGGTCTGATCATGTTGTGCCGCGCACACAGGCATAGGATCTCGAATAGTCGATCTATGAAGATCTTTATTCTGATGTGCGGTTTGATACTGTCTTCCGAGTTTTTCATACTCATCGATAGAATTAGGATGTCTTTCCTGTAAAAAATGCTTCTAATTCAGTGCTGCATGCGGATAAAACTTTATCTCGCAGCATGAGATCTATAACACCTTCATATGTTTTATTTATACCAGATAGATCAATCCATCTGCTAAGGAAATGTTTAATAGATGCAATGAATTCACCAAAATCTGCATCCTTGCTTGGCTTAGCCGCATGAAAGCGATCTCTGAATCCAGACTCAGTTAACTGGAAACGTCTTAGTAATACCTCTTTTACGACATCGAAATCGCTTCTGCTCTTTTCATCAAGACTCATGAAACATTTAAGTGAGTCACCAGTCAAAAAATCAAGTAAAAGACTGCTCCATCTTTCCTTGGGTATGTTCAGAGCTGTGACCTTGATGATGAATCTAGATATGAAAGAGTCAACACAATCGCGAGTTTGGTCAAAATGTGGCATTTTTAACTTAGGATAGAAAATATTTGTACCAGCCGCAGTCTTAGTCTGTTCAGACTGCACTTTAGCTAATTCTAAAGATTTTTCTTTTTCTGCATGAAGTTTTAAAGCTTCCATGTCCATGGCATTTTTATGGGCTTGATCCAGTTGCATAAGTTCCATTCTCCTTAATTCCATTTCTTTATCTTTTTGTTCTCTGTCTTTTTCTTGTTGAGCTAATTCTTTATCTCGTTGAGCCATTTCCTTATCTCGTTGAGCCATTTTATCTTTCTCTAATTCTCTGTCTTTTTCTTGTTGAGCTATAGTCAATCGTTCTAATTCCAATTTCATGGATATTTCTTTTTCCTTCAATTCCCTCTCTTGGGTTAATTCAAACCTCCTAAGCTCATCAGCTCGTTTAGTCATTTCGCGCTGTTCCATTCTTTCCAGACGCGATAAATATTCATCATATTTCGTATCTGCAAAACTTTGTAGTTCCGCTCCTGATTTTCCATAACTTTTTCCAATATCAATGAATTCCTGTAGTGTAGACATGATAATAGGTTTCTGAGTACCTTCAATAGTCTATAATATACACCAGGACTATAGAACTCACTATAATATGTACATGAATATATTAATCAATACAAACAAGTTCGGAGAACATGTGACAAAGACAGTGAAAACAATCAAATGAGTTACAATGAAATGATTTTTTCAGTCATACGACAACAATTTACACTTATAAAGTAAATAAAGGAGACTTATACCCAGTAATCAGTAAAAGAAAGAAAAGAATTTACATCACAAAAATATAACAAGACAAGTCGTCTTAAACGAAACGTGTAGACAAAGAAGTTTTAGATCACACACGACCACAATTGTCAACAGTACTGAAATTAGGTTACGTAAATAAAGATGACGTAATTCACTTGACGAAACTGCTAAGTACACAAAATATGGTTATATTGCGAACTGAGGAAACATTTATATCCTGACTCGAAAGAAAAAATATAATCAGTCAGATCCTCAGTCAGCGAATATAAGCATGCAAATCTAATAGAAGTTAACATTCACTGAAGTTTTCCTGGGAAAATTCCAGTCAATATTAAACACGACGAATATACGAATATACGAATAAACATGAATGGGGGAACACAGATGATAGTAAAAAGTAAGTAAAGTGATGATGGACTGTAGACCAAAGCTAATGCGAGGACAATATGATAATGTTCAAGCGCCCAAGTAAAATCAAGAACTTATCTGTTTCGCTGTCCCTCTGAGAAATACATGAATGCATGTAATTCTAATCCTAGTTCCGAACCGTGTCTTCAACAGCTATAGGCATTGATTGAAGACCTTGAACTTCGCAGTAGGGAACCGTTTGAAAGTATTGCTTCGGTCTTCGAACGTAGTTTCTTCAATCGATCTGCGTCGCAGCCTCAGATGAATTTGATGAAGAGATACATTCTCCACTGGTTCAGGTTCTCAAGTGGAAAATTACCGTTCTATCTGCGTGAATCAGTCTCTTGTGGTGGAAGAAAAATTCGGATTCTCTCAGACAATGTTGTCTGCTAGCGGTGACGGCATCGATGTAGTGACGTCACTTTCTGTCCTGCGCATTTCAGTTGCCAGTTAGGCTTGAATGAATGATTTTGCCTTTAAAACGTTCATCATCAGTTTAACTTTCTTCGATACTTGAAGGGGAGGATCCAGTATTCACGAAATCCAGACACTTTCTGACACCAGTATGTTACGGGCCTCGGGACCCCAGTATGTTATGGGTGCTTCGATGACTTCTAGTATTTGAGGATGACCAAGTTATTATATGCGTATTCAGTTTATAGAGTCAAGTCCCTCGGGTTCTTATCACTTTTGTAGGATTCCGTAATACTGTTCGTTGGTATCGATAATGTCTGCTTTAACCCTTGTGATACATTATGTGCTGAACGTGTTTCATATTAAATATTCGACCCTTGACTGACCTGCATTAGTCTCTTGTCTTATTGATTATATTGGCAGTGTGAGATGCAGCGTGTTAAGACATTAATCATCACTGGTCATGATCAGTTGAATATTAACAGCATTTAACTCAACTCCGAATACGACAGTTGATAAGACCGTGATTTTGACGACTCAAAATATTTAATTAGTAATTTCATACCATGAGCAGACACCAACTACATTGGAACAAAAGTCCCATCACATTCATGTACGATCTGTAAGAGTTCTCATTATTTCATAAACACATGTTCACAATCTCTATCTAGAGTTCTGGTTCAAGGTCAGTTCCTTTTAATGGCCAATGTCTTTTGGCATAAATTCAGAGGCTAACTAGACTTACTCCCGTCGCTAGTTTATACAATAGCCTTTTGCACTAGACTTAACTATCCTGCTAGTTTTGCAATACACTTATTCTGCTAGGCTTACGTCTACTGCTAGTCGTCTAATATCCGTTACACTAGGCTTACGCTTGCCGCTAGCTGTACAATATCCATCTATACTAGTCTTACACTATTGCTAGTACCGTAATGTTCCTTTGGCATACCACGCCAGGCTAATCTGCCATAATTATGCAAACTGCGTTATTCATACGACGACTTACGTTTGGTTCAAGAAATACACTGCTCAATTGGCTTCCCAGCCACACAATTAATAAGTTGTTATACCACGCAATATAAGTGGCAATGGCCACACTTCTGAAACACACTGCCGTACGGGTCAAAACCCACAAGTCGAATGACGTTATAAAGACATACGCGTCATGCATAGTGATATGCATACTACGTCGTTAATATATATTCAATTGCGATGTTCCATGGTGCAGCAATCCGAGTTGGCCAAACTCAAATGCTTGCACACATGCAACAATCATCGACATCGGTCGCGGAGATATATCTCTATTCGATTGAGGTGTTCCATGATACAGCCATTCGGATCGAGCTCAAATCCAAATGTCTGTAAGCATGAAACAATCCTCAACAGATGATCTGATAGTAAATTGCTCCAACGGTATCTTGGTATTTTCATATCGTTGGCTTTCATCTCAAATTTTTCTAAAAAACTATAGATACAATCTCGAGTATCGATAAAATTAGGCAATTTGAATTTTAGCATCCACGACAAATGATCATTATTTGATCCAAAGTTATCCCCGGAAGCCTGAGATTGGATTTTTGCTAATTCAATTTCTTTTTCTTTTTCTTCCATTTTCATTTTATGCTCTCTTTCCATTGCCTCTCGTGTCAGAGCATCAGATTTTTCTTTTGCCTCCATTTTCAATCTCTCTTCTTTCTCCTTTGCCTCCATTTTCAATCTCTCTTCTTTCTCCTTTGCATCCATTTCTTTTTCTTTTGCCTCCATTTTTAATTTCTCCATGGCTATTTCATGTTCACGATCTTTTTCTTTTTGGGCTAATTCAAACCTCCTAAGTTCATCAGCCCGTTTATCAGCCTCACGTTGTTCTATTCTTTCAAGACGCGATAAATGTTCCTCATATTTATTCTCCGCATAATCCTCTAATTTCGCATCTGATAAACCTTTTCTAATGCATTCCTGTCTGAAATCTTCTAAGGATGACATGTTTATAGGTACTTATCTGTTTTATTCAGTATTATTTTACTTATCAATATCGATAACAATATATAATGTAATGTCAATTCAATTAATGCAAGAGCAATGTTAAATACAATGGTAATGAATGGCAAAAGTTAGCCACGGATGATGATAATGATTTACAAATCACAGAACATTCCACAACAGATAAAAGAAACTAAGTATAACAAGTACATAAATAAAGAAAATGTATATCAAAATATTAATTAATCAAACAAGACAAAAATTGACGTACGATTACCGAAAGTCGTATTCAAATATAACAAGAAGACAAGATGGGGATAGTGGACAGACGAATAAACAATGACTTATTACGTAAATAAGAATATTGACTAAAATAAACGCGATACCCCGACGATACAACTAAACAATTATTAAATATATTCAATGGATTATCAAAGACTACTATTCAACAGTGAACTCACTGGACTCTTTGGCAATGCATTCAATAAGACCCTACAGAATCGTTAACATTTCTGTATCTTCCGAAGAAGTTATAGAAATATTAAGCCCTACCATCCAATCCCGCAATACATATAAGGATGATAAACGTATAATATAATGATAAAAGATTATGATCAGTAAGAAAAGGTGACGTGTGGTATTCAGATGATCAAACAATACATCTCGACATTCGAACATGAACTTATCTGCAGTGGTAAAATGTCTTCCCCCAGTCCTAGCTTTAGACTGTTTGATTTTACGAAGGAACGATCTCACCCAGATCCTGGAAAGTACCCTTCTCTAGCGAAGCTGGTATTGTAATCTTCGATGTTTCGTAGATTTATTCGACGTGTTGAACGAAGGATGGTGATTTTGAATTATTTTTGATTGAGATCTTGAGTTTCCTTGTAAAGGCTTTTCGACTCCTTGGCCGTTGGGAACAATTGCATATGACGTCACTGCTTCGTATTGCCGGTTAAAATTTTCCCGGTCGAGAAAATAGTTCAAACTGTTCAGATTACGACCCTTTTCTCACTGATAATAATTGTTTCTGGCGATATTCCCGTCTTTATTAGATTGCTCCAAACCTTGCTCCTTTTTGGTCCTTTCTTGAAGTTATAAGGTTGCGCCTTGACCTTGACCTTCTTAAACAATAAATGTTCCTTATAAAGTATTTTCAATACCTTGTATATTGGAGCTGTTTCCTTATTGAAAAGTTTGATTAATGTGGCATATATTTGTAGTGGTGACTAACGGACGAGCAACCCCATGAATTTCCCAGGGTGTTATCTGTTAAGGAACTTTTCCTTCTGGCTCCAGTATGTTGAATAATGTCTAGGGATATTGTATTAATGTTCTGAAATTTAGTCACCAAAATTCTGGCCACCGTTTTATTCGTAATCGAACTGTTCTGCGTATTCTAAGTCTTCTTTCATATGACCAACTGTCATTAAATATTAACTGATTATCTCTACCACTTCATGCTTCCAAATGGAAATTAATTCTCCAACACTTCTGCGTTTAAACGACTTTCATTTTATTTAACACAGGAACTTATATGAGCGGCACATTGCTCTTAATCCATTTTGACATAATACATTTATATCTTCGATTATTGTATTTCATAAATTGTTTCTGCATGAGTCCATGCTTCTTCAAAATTCTTTAGGCTATCAAGACTTATCTTTCTCTTAGTGCTTTCATAGCATATTTGTTTCCTTCATATATTTTCTTCTTAGGAATTCCACTGGACATATTTTGTCCTCTTTCCTTGTACCCAATAATTCAATTCGGTGCCTTCCTGCACATCTTCTTTTAGTCGGCAATCATACATATTTGCTTTCGGCTTCCATGCCCTTCCATGACGGTTACGATACCCTTGAACTGTCCAAATATCTCTGGAGGCTATACTAGCCTAAATCTTACCCAAATCTCCGAACTCCTGACGAGATGGGTTTATTCCCAATCGACTTAGAATCACATAAGATTTCTGCTTGAAATCTACATCTAATATAAACACTTTGGAAGTAGAATCAACTACACTGATATAAGTGGACCTTGCCACACAAGCCGACACTATGGAATCCTGTAACTATGTCTTCTACGTCATTTTACGCTACTTCGTAGTCATAGTTAATGATCGCATTTATTTTGTGTTTGGTGAGTGTACAACATGGTGCAAAGCGATCTCTCTCCAACTCCCCTTTAACATAGTCGCTATGCCCATGATTCGCACTCAACACCATAGAACTTCATTCCATTTTGGTGGTCATGCTTCATTAGGCTAGCAATGACAATGCTTTTGGGCCATTCCATCACCCTGAATGAACTTGGTGAGCATGTTAAATCTATATCCCTGCCTCCCATCGAGTTTAGCGCTCAGCGTAAGATCGAATTTTTAAGCTTTTAACAGAAATATGGCTTTAAATACAGCGTTATATCGAAAACGCGCAAATCGAAGAGCGTAGGACCGGGGGATTGCTGTACATGTTTCTGGCAATAAAGAGACCACAGGTAATACATGTTTCTGGCAACAGTAGACTAAAGGTATAATATATATTTCTGGTAACAATAAACTAAAGGTGTAATATTGTCACGGGATTTACTACCCTTGCTCTGCAGTGATGGTCCAACAATTGAAAAACTAATGAATATCTAATGAGGGTCTTCAAAGGTTTCTACCTTCGCTCAAGGTTACTCTTGGCAGAATTGTGAATAAAAGGATGATGCTTCTATCTTGAGGGATTTTTCATAAGATATTTCAGAAATCAAGAACAATGCTGAATTGATCTGAGCAAATGTTAACTTTTTATCTGCCCGACACCTTTTATGAAGATTACTATGTAACAAGAATTATTATGTATTTTAGCAAGTTCAAGCCCCCAACTGATTTAATTCAGTTAAATATAATGTAATAGCTCTGTTTAAGTGTGTTTTTTTTTTTTTTTAATGACTGAGACATACAGGTGCAGTACATTTAAAATTATTAAATCAACAATAAATTTATATTTATACAGATAATTTACAGAATAATTTTTTTTAAAACTCATCACAGGTGACGTTATGGTTAGTTACGGGAATTTTCTTCTTGGGAAAGTTCACTTGGCAGCTTCTAAGTGTGTACTTAGCTGCCAGTAAGATTGTCGTTTGATTTCTGCTCCATCCGATGCTTTTTGCAGATTGTAGACTGGTTCACTCTCGTCACTGGTCAAGTCTGGTGGCAGTAACACGTTCCAAGAAGTATCTGTGATGGTATTGCCTCCCCTGCTTTGCAGTAGTGGTCCAACAGTGGCCAAAACTCAAGAGTATCTAATATGGGCTTCAAAGGTGCCAACCTTCGCACATAGATTACTCTTGGCAGATTTGTAAATATATATTTCGGAGCTGGCATTTGCTGATGATGTTGCCCTGATTGCTAAATCTGCAAGTCTGGAAAGAAGAGCTGGAGAAGAGAGGGATGGTCATAAGCAGCTCTAAAACAAAATCCATGGTGATATCACGAGAAGAAAGAAAACATCAGATTAAGTTGGGAGAACAGGTCCTGGAGCAGGTCGACCACTTTAAATATCTCGGAGCTATTATAGACCGAAAGGGAGGCATCAAAGAAGAGTTGGCCACTCGGAAAGCAGCGGCTGGGAGACTTTTTCAGGCCATAAATCGTGGATTCCTCAGCAAGAAAGAGGTTGGTAAGAAAACGAAGATGGCTGTATACCGCTCCACCTATGTCCCAGTCTTGACATATGGATGCGAGTCGTGGGCAATGACTACAACCCACAAAAGCCAGATCCAAACCTCAGAAATGAGGTATCTGAGGAAAGTGGTTGAAGTAACAAGAAGAGACATGGTCCGCAACCAGACGATCCGTCAAGGCCTAAAATCCCATCCGCTGCAGACCCAAATAGAACAGTCCCAACTAAGATGGTTTGGCCATGTCTGCAGAATGGGAGAAGATCGGCTACCACGACAAGCATGGGAAACAAAGAGCCAGGGATCCAGACCTCCAGGACGACCCAGAGTCCGCTGGGAGGACAACATTAGACAATCTTTGAAGGACCGAGGACTAGAATGGAACCAGGCCAGGAAGAAGACAGCTGATAGAATGGTCTGGCGCTCTCTCTTCCAAACCTCTACACCTCACGGTAGAAGGGGAACGACTAAGTAAGTAAGTAAGATTTGTAAATAGAAGGGTAATGACACTCCTATCTCAATGGAGTTTTCACAAGAAATTCAGATAAGCGAAAACAATGCTGCATTGGCTGAGCCCGTTAATTCTAAAATCTGCCGACAACTTTTGTGAAGAATTAAGCAATGATTAATCTTAGCTTGTTCAAGCCCCCACCTCTGATTTACTCAGTGGAATTCTTATTATTCGGGTATAGCTCTGTTTAAAGTGTGTGTAGTAAACTGACTGAGACAAACATGCAGTTATGATTTTATGTCATGTTTAGTTAGACTATTATGTGTTAATTATGGAAATGCTAGGATGTGTGAATGTTTCTGTTCTCACATTCAGTGTACAGTGTTCTTTAAATGTTTTAGATCAATAAAATGTATCTGTATTGCAAATTTGCAGTCTATCTCTGTGTAAAGCTGTCAAGTGCACCATCACAATCATATAGAAACCAAATCCAGCCTAAATGTGTTGGCATAAGTTATTTCGATCAAGCAACAAAAAGCATATTTAAATCAAACACCAGTAAAATGCAACAAACAATGTCCAGTAACAATAACTAGTTTTAAAGTGAAACAGTAGCTTACTTTCGACATGACATATCACATATGACATCATCTTGACTAAAACCTTCACATTTTTATGGAATATCACAGAATTGGCCGTTCGCCTTTTCTCATTTTCTCTCTCTCTCTCTTTCTCTCTCTCTCTCTCTCTCTCTCTCTCTCTCTCTCTCTCTCTCTCTCTCTCTCTCTCTCTCTCTCCCTCCCTCTGTGCAACTATCCATTTATTTCTTCATTTTACGCACAGAAACATGCCCCATCACCGCACCTTAGATTTGTTGAGCTCTGCTCAAACTGCAATAGTGTTATTTCACAGCTAACTGACCATCCTTAAGGATTTATTGTAATCGCTTAAGTTGGTAAACCAGACTGACTTCCTACGGTAACCGTGAAAATGTCCCTCTGAGCGCATTGTTCGCTACAAAAGCGTTCAGACAGTGTGGCGGAGAATACAAAAGGAAGACCAGGTGTTGTCTGCGAAGTGTCGCAGCTTATCCTTCTGGGAACCAGGAAAGTACAGATGATAATTACTTAACTCACTTCCAGACATTTTCTGTGTAATTATTACAGAAAAACCCGTCTGGGTAAACAAATTAGCGATGACACTGTCTGCAGGCGAGGTTACAAAGCGTAATTGAAAGGTTATCTAAGAGTGACAGAAGAAGTCGGGCCATATATGGGAGATGAGGTCATGTGTTTAAATTTTAAAATGATATTTTAAAGCACGCGGTGGAAAGTAAAATAACTAACACCCCAACCCACTACATTCTGGTTCATGGATTGGATCATATGAGAGTCAGAAACAAAAATTTATTTTGATTGGAAGTTTTATCGGAAACGACTGGTGGAAGAGTGGTCAGGAAAATTGCAATATAACCTAGCTAATTCGGAGGCTAAAACAAACTGCGTTTCAGAATCGTCAAAAGTAGACAATTCGGACTGAAGCCAGGAAAAGAATAGAGTTAGGATTCTGACCTTATAGGACCAGAAAAACACGTATCGGAACTCCTTTTATCTTGTGAATACTCCCTCAAGGTAGAAGCATCATCACCCTTCTATCTGCATCTCTGCTAAGAGTAATCTTGTGCGAAGGTAGATACCTTTGAAGACCCACATTAGATACTATAAGTTTTGGCCATTGTTGGACCATCACTGCAGAGAAAGGGGAGCAACCCGTGACAGGGGTATACTTTTTTGTAACTGGTGAAAACATTGCACAACAGATTTTCTTTGCGCACAGACACTATATAAAATTAGAGGGAACATTGTCTTAAACATTTACTGAGGGAGACTGAGCACCTATGGGTTTGCCCTGGGTGCAGTGATGTCGATTCTGATCAACGATAACAATAACTAATTCCATTGTCATCTTGCTACAAAAAGAAAAGCGACAGCAGTAATACAATATAAAACGATTATCAGAACAAACGTAGATAATGCTGACGCAAGAAAATCACAGCCCACCTAACGTTACCAGCATGAGATCTTCGTTGGTACGGGACCGCGCTACAAGAACTGCTCATTAGTTTATCATTTTCTTTGAACATTACGTAGAGACTGAAGTTGCATTAGTGTTCAGGTTGTAAAGAAGTAAGATGCGACGGTTTACCGTTCTTTATATCCCGTTCAACCCTTAATGGGTTGTACTCGTATAATTAGGATATATAGTGTAGTAAATTCAAGATATAATAATAAAATATGATCTCTAAATACGGTATCTTCATACTCCCTCCACTCAGTCCAAATATAGTAAATGCCAGTCTCCTCTCATGAAGTTAAACATTCTCTTATGTCTGAGGGAAAACTAAACATGAGGAAGCAAAAGCAGAAGACAAAATATAGGATATCGTCGAATAAATACTTCTTCTTCATACACTTTCAGACGTCAAACAGAAGAGAACAAGTGGTGATCTTCAGACGCCGCACTCGCCACAACAGATTGATATACCATCTATTCAACAAGCTAAAGATAGGAACTACCGATCAGTGTAACTGTGGCACTGATAAAATGACTGCTGAACATCTGCTTCAAAGGTGTCCAGCATAAGCGGAACAGAGAAAGCGCATATGGCCGACACCAGTACCATTCGTGCAAGAGCTCTACGGGGATTCAAATAGCCTCAATGGTACTGGTGTCGGCCATATGCGCTTTCTCTGTTCGACATATGTTGGGCAACTCTGAAGCCGCTCTAACCACGCTGATAATCGGACGCCCTCAAACATTATCATCATCATCATCAGCTGCCATCTCCACAACGAAGGTTGGCTGTAATGGATCTCCAACGTCTTCTGTCTCTTGTCTTGGTGGTGCACTCTGATAGATTCTTTCCTGTTCATCTCTAGATGTTATCTTCCCACTTATAGCGCTGTCTTCCCCTTGCACGTTTGCCTTCAAGTCTGCCTTCTATTATGGTCTTCTGCAAGGTGTTATGCCTTTTTATGCGGCCAAAGTATTTTAGCTGCCGAACTTTGATCTCCCTCATTACTTCTCTTTTCATACCTAGATTTTCTAGGACCTCCTTATTTGTTTTCTTCTCTTTCCGTGAGATGCGCCCCATTCTTCTATATATCCACATTTCAAGAGCCGCAATTATGTCTTCCAATTGCTTATTCACTGTCCATGTTTCTACACCATACAGTAATGCAGAATATATATAACACTTTATGATTTTCAGTTTCAATTTGTGACATAACTATTTAGATGTCAGTATAGGTTTCATGTTGTTGAATGTAGCTTTGGCCATTCCTATTCTCTACTTGATTTCTGTTTCATATCTGCCTTCTTCCAAACATTATACCAAATAGTAAATATGCCCTCTCAAATCTTAACCTAGAGCTGCTTATCAGTTCTTATCTTGAATTGTTTTCACGCCATGATGTTCAAATGTTTAACTAATATTTATCTTTTTTTTGGGGGGGGCGGGGGGGCGGGGGGGATCAAATGTGCCTGCTGTCACAACGTATTCTAACACTGCTCTTTTTATAACATGCCCAAAGAAAGTTGAACACTCGCTTTCATTTAAATATAAAGTGTTTTTAAGATGGTAGCTCGTGCTAAAAACAAAACCACACTGAAAGACTCGCTAACGACGTTCCTTTTCCGCGTTTTAAAAAAACATGTGATGGTTGTTATAAATGAATGAATTTGATATAAACCTACGTTTCACATTTTAGCTGGCTGTAACATGGGGCCTTTAGAGACTTTTCTCTCTGTCAGCATGTCTATAGCAGAATCTGATATCACCCGACTTTGTGTGCCTAAACGGGGCACTCAGCGAAACCACAGTCAAACCAGTCCAAACCGGATTTAATGCCTTGTAATGCTATCAACAGTGTGTGTCCTATCCATCGCCATCGTCTTCTTCTCATCTCTTGTTCCACTGGCATTTGTCCAGTTCTTGTCATCAGTTCCACATTGGTAACCTTGTCATACCATTTTAATCCCTCTATTCTACGCAATAGATGAGAAGAAGACGATGGCGATGGATAGGACACACACTGAGGAAACCTGTTGATAGCATTACAAGGCAGTCCTTGTTCTGGAACCCCCAGGGCAAGAGAGGCAGAGGAAGACCAAGAAGTACATGGAGAAGAGAGTTGGAAACAGAGGGGAAAATGATGAGGAGAACATGGAAAGAACTTGAGATGATGGCACGGGACAGGAGGACTTGGCATGTGTTTGTTGAAGGCCTATGCTCCTTTGGGAGTGGAGGGTTATGAATGAATGAATGAAGCAATAGCGCTGGATAAGAGCGCCTGGGACTCTTTGTCCTCAAGTAACTTCGTCTGGTGTATTTCTGGGTTATTGATAAAACTTGTTTCTTGCACCAGATTGACATGGACTGTTTTTTTTTTTGTGTGATATAGCTCGTCCAGTCACAATGTTCTATAAATGGGTCAGGTTACCGACTGTTGGGGCCCTGACAAGGTGTACTGTTAAGTGCGTATATTCTGATGCAATGGGTGAGTGTGAACATCAATAATGACAAACGCGAATGGATGACAGTTCGACAGATTCACAGGACACTCACTCCAATCACAGGTGGAAGTCACGGATGGCTGGACTACTGTGGTCGTTTCATACTGTTTAATAGGACGTACACACTTAGACAGTATGTGTATAGTTACAGGAACACAGGTCGACATAAATAGCATATAGTTGATCAATGGTCTCCCATCTTAAGTTAACATTCATGTTGAATAACATTGCAATGGAACATCTGTAGACTAGCACTTAGATTTCCACTGTTTATCAATATAATCATCAGGCCTTACTGACCGAGCGTGTCAGTTAAGAAATACTGTTCAAGCCTGTCTCCTAGACAGAACCTCTTTTCTAGCGAAGATTCCTTTAGGTAAAGTTCAGCAAATCTATCTGAAGATAATGTTAACCCACCAGTATTGGGTTTTCTTTATAACTGTGATCTCTTAATCATCACCTGATAATAAGGGGCATCCCCGTTCTCTGATTGATGATCGACAAAAAAGTTAGAATCCAAAATGGCTTCTGGTTCCCTTTTGAGCATCGCTCACTATACGGATGTATAGCAAATCTTCAATAGAAGCTTTGTTCATAAACACAAATGTTTCTACAAGGATCAGCATATTCTTTCATTATCATTGCTGCATACAATCATCTACAGTGCTGCTAGGTAACTTATCATCCCGACATATGGATATGGATAATCCTAATATAGACGTCTGTCCAGTTAAGCCTAGGACGACAAAAGTTCAGTAAAATGTTCTTTACCTGGGCATGGGAAAAACACTAGCAGAACACATACGCCCCTCTCCTGGCGTTATAGAATAAACACAGGGGACTAGTAGACTTAATAAACATATCAGAAATCATCTTCTGGTCCCATAACAAATCATAGAGATCACAGACTGGGGACTCGTCTTCAACATCGCTTTCGCCCAGCATTCCATCATCCCGGAAGACACTCTTTTTTTCTCGGCATGCGCAGAAACTCCCTGACCTCAAAGTTCAGTACAAGGAAAAATAGTTCCACTTAGACATACCAAGATATCACGATATAAGTCCGAATCGTCTGAAATAGACACAGAGTAAACATAGACTCGGACCATAAACATTCCTGTATAAACCTAAGCAAGAACAATCTATTTTCTGGCCCAACAAGGCATAGACTAACGAAATCCAGATTCATACGCCAAATTCGATCTCCAGGGGAGATAACCCATATAACAAAAGTATCAATCAATCATGGATGATATATCTTTGGCCAGGAAAGCATCCTGATTCTAAAAACAAATATCTTCCCTCCGACAGATAGATATTATAATAAATATATACATTGTCACCAGTAATCTGTTGGTAACAGTTATGTAGAACCTCGCACTTATGAGCGTCTTCCAGCCCCTCACGCAATTAGGGGTCACCAACGTTTAGCACCACCAAGGAAAGTTTTGTAGGCTTATTCCCTCATCTTGAAGGATCTACATGTAAGACACTTTTCTGGAGCTAGCACCTTTGGTCCCACGAAAGCGGACAGGCTGTCGCTCAGTTTGTTTATTTGGTCAGCAGAAGATAAACAGCGTCTTCCAGCCCCCTCACGCTATTAGAGGTCACCAACGTTTAGCACCAACAAGGAAAGTTTTGTAGGCTTATTCCCTCGCCTTGAAGGATCTACATGTAAGACACTTTTCTGGAGCTAGCACATTTGGTCCCACGAAAGCGGACAGGCTGTCGCGCAGTTTATTCATTTGGTAAACCGGAGATAAATAGAGTCTTCCAGCCCACCTCGCGCAATCAGAGGTCACCAATGATAGTACCAACAAGGAAAGTTTTGTAGTTTTATTCCATCACTTTGTAGGATCTACATGTAAGACACTTTCTGGACTATTGCATTTGGTCCCACGAAAGCGGACGGACTGACACTCGGTTTATTTATTTCTCCGTGTTCTGCAGGTTTTATAATTGGTTGTGTGTGTGTGTGTTGTTGGTTTATTTTGATTATTGATGATTATTGATGAATTTTATGCTGTGTGTAATGACATGCATTATTTTCATGCTTTTCTTCTTTAATAAATTCATTCATTCATTCATAACCCTCCACTCCCAAAGGAGCATAGGCCTTCAACAAACACATGCCAAGTCCTCCTGTCACGTGCCATCATCTCAAGTTCTTTCCATGTTCTCCTCATCATTTTCACCTCTGTTTCCAACTCTCTTCTCCATGTACTTCTTGGTCTTCCTCTGCCTCTCTTGCCCTGGGGGTTCCAGAACAAGGACTGCCTTATAATGCTATCAACAGGTTTCCTCAGTGTGTGTCCTATCCATCGCCATCGTCTTCTTCTCATCTCTTGTTCCACTGGCATTTGTCCAGTTCTTGTCATCAGTTCCACATTGGTAACCTTGTCATACCATTTTAATCCCTCTATTCTACGCAAGCACCCATTTATGAAAGTCTGTAGCTTTTTGGTTGTTGTCTTTGTTGTTCTCCATGTCTCCGAGCCATACAATAGGACTGACTTCACATTTGAGTTGAAGATTCTTATTTTCGTGTTGGATCCTATTTCTCTTGATCTCCATATATTTCCCAATGCAATGAAAGCTCCTCTTGCTTTTTGTATTCTTATTTTGATATCGCTGTCTGTCCCTCCAACTTTGTCTATATTACTGCCAAGATATGTGTATGATTCTACATCTTGTATTGGCGTTTCTTCAAGTTCAACCCTGTTTTCATTACCTGCATTTATTCTCATTATTTTTGTCTTTTCCCTGTGTATTTTCAGACCCAATTGCTGTGACCTCTCATCGAGTGTTTTCAATTTGTCCTGCATCTGATTATGGTTATGGGACAGGAGAGCCAAATCATCAGCAAAATCCAGATCATCCAACTGCTTAGTCGGAGTCCACTGGATTCCATTTCTGTTGTGTGTTGTCGATGATCTCATAACCCAATCTATTGCCAGCAAGAAAAGAAATGGAGACAAGAGGCATCCCTGTCGCACTCCTGTTCTTATCCCAAATGGTTCTGTAAGCTGTCCTTCATGAAGAACTCTGCACGTCATGTCTTCATAGGTTTTCTTTATTAAATTAATGATCTTCAGGGGAACTCCATAATGCCTCATCAATTTCCAAAATGATTCTCTGTCCACACTGTCAAATGCTTTTTCGTAGTCCACAAATCCGATGTATAGTGGTGAATTCCATTCCAGACTTTGTTCAACTATTATTCTCAAAGTGGCTATCTGGTCTGTACATGATCTGTTTTGTCGAAAACCTGCTTGTTCATCTCTCAATTTCTTGTCTATGGACTCCTGTAAAGTTTCTTTTCTTCTTTCCACTCTGTAAAGTGTCAGTCGGTATGCTCTGTAAGGAAGAGTGGTGTGTTGTTGAGATCAGGCATGCTCCAGTCTACCCAGCTGTAAATGGGTAACTCACCCTAGTCCTGAGTTAGGGAAGGCAAAGGCTCCAGGGGAAGCAGGCCCTAAACTTGGTCACTCCAACCGACGCAGGATGGTGTATGTATGAAGTAGAAGTGTAGAGTGTGATTACCGCGAATGGTGTACTGTTCGTGTGCTGACCAATATAACCACTCATACACATGTGTCTACAAGGCACCAATGCAGACTGCTGGAATCTTTGTTTACTCAATTTATTCAGACGTACACACTGGGACATACGAGTACATCATGGTAGGTATACATAGCAGATCTGAAGTCATGACACATTCAGAAATAATGGGCAGTACATCAAAAGTTCAATGTCATGATACATTATGGCCGCATCCCCCTATCTGACTAAACGCGTCAGTGAAGGCAGATCGGTAAATAACTAAAGTTACTGGACGTCCATAGTTTGTAGTATATATTATGAAACCACGAAGGGGGGTTTCTAGCAAGATTGAGATCTCCCTGTCACTGTCCGATAATAGGATAAATAATCTGTTCTCTTGGCAGTGATCAAAACATATGATGACCGAAATCTAACATGGCTGTCTCCCTGAGTTGTCGTTCACTCATTCATAGGAAGGAGAATATAAGCCAGAGTTAATTTATAATGGGTATATAAATGATTTCATAAATGTTTCCATACAGCTCTACGGTGATCAGGTTAATTCACGTAGCCATAACCGCTGCAGGAAAGTCTGTCAGCTTCGTCGATACAAAACACGACCCTAGCGATACGAAGCACAATGTTCCATCTAGGTCGAATCGACATGAGATCATCAAAATAGGGTCTGGCAATACATGGAGTCCGAATTATACATTGTACCGTACCTTAGGAGAGTCTCTAACATAAACTATAGTAGAGATACCATCTCCTTTAGAAGACAACCACTTCATGAATCATATTTCCTTAAGAATCTACCAGCCCTTTGAAAAGTGCGTACCCGCCATTATCAACGGTACCCATCGGAAACTCATCACGACTTGTCAAGGACAACTCATACTTCCGCTAGACCGGAATAACAAGAATCTAGGCCCTCCTACCCATCCAAAATATACAATATAGGACTGATTCTACTTGTACTAATAATATGTAATACATATGAATTCAGGCCATAAACACAATAAGCAAATTAATATATTTTCTGGCCCTAAAAAATAGTACAAACGTAAGCGCAATATCCTTGCGCCGGATCAATATCCAGAACGATTACTCCTATAATCAAAAGTGTGAATCAAACATGGATTCTCTCGCTTTTACCATAGACAGCATTTTCATACACAAATGAATGAATGTCTATATTTTTCCCATATTAAATAGCCATATCGATTTTTGTAATATGTGCGTCAAAATATGCACGCAACAACTCCTTTAATCTCTCAAGGATAATCCTGTTCAATACCTTTCCTGGCACTGATAGTAACATTATTCCTCTATAATTTGTGCACTCTTGTAGATTTCCCTTCTTAGGCAACTTAACCAGATATCCTTCCTTCCATTCTGCTGGTATCTCTTCTTTTTCCCAGACTTTACCAAGTAATTTATATAACATCTCTGTAGCCGTGTCGATATCTGCTTTGATGGCCTCTGCTGGAATGCCATCAGGTCCAGACGCGTTTCCATCTCTTAGAAGCTTTATGGCTTTCTTTATTTCTTCCTTCGTTGGTCTTTCACCGTTAATTTGTAGCTCTTCTTCTGCTGGTTGGATGTCCGGCGGGTTTTGTGGAGCTGGTCTATTGAGAAGGTCCCCAAAATATTCTGTCCACCTCTTCATTTGCTCTTGTATATTGCTGAGCAGTTTCCCATTCTTATCTTTTATGAGGCAACTTGTTTGCTTGTATTTCCCTGTTAGCTTCTTTGTGCTGCTATACAGTTCTCTCATATTTCCTTTGGCTGCAGCATCTTCTGCCTCTCTTGCCAACTCCTCAATATACTTCCTCTTGTCTCTTTTGATACTTCTTTTTACTTCTTTGTTTCCTTCTGTGTACACTTCTTGAGCCTTGGCTTTGGAACTTCTGGTTTTGCTTGTGTTTAACTCTGCTTTCTTGTTTTTTCTATCTTTTATCTTATTGATGGTTTCTGTTGTTATCCATGCTTTTTGTTGTCTTTCCCTTTCCCCAGTATTTCTTCACATGTCTCCTTCCATACCGTTTTGACCTGCTGCCAATAGTCTTCTGTATTCTCTACATCTTCCAACTGTTGGAGCACTTGGAATTTGTTGGATACTGTGACCGCAAATTTGTCTCTTGTTTCTTGATTTCTTAGCTGTCCTACATTAAACTGTTGTCTATAATTTTGCATTGTTGCATATCTCTTGAGTTTCATTTTTACTTTGGCTATCAGAAGATGGTGATCTGATGCCACATCTGCTCCTCTATATACCTTTACATCCTACAATGATGATCTAAACTTCTTCTTTATGCATATATGATCGATCTGATTTTCTGTTCTATGGTCTGGTGATATCCATGTTGCCTTGTGTATTCTCTTATGTGGAAACATGCTTCCTCCTATAGCCAGTTGATTTGAAGCACAGAAGTTTGCGAATAGTTCTCCATTTTCATTCATTACTCCTAGCCCATGTTTTCCCATGACTTCTTCAAATCCGGTATTGACTGTACCTATCTTTGCATTCATGTCACCCATCAAAATTGTGATGTCTCTTCTTTTTACTTTATCCATAATTTCCTGTAGTTTAGTATAAAATGCTTCTTTCACAGACTCTTCTTTGTCATTAGTTGGTGCATAACATTGGATGACATTGACATGAATTTTCTTTTTAGCTGTTTTGAAAATAGCTTTTATTATTCTGGGTCCCACAGCTTCCCATTCAATGAGTGCTTTCTGTGCTTCTTTAGATAACATAAGAGCTACCCCTTCACTGTGGTGTGAACTTTCGTCTTCGTGTCCTGAGGACAGCACCAATTCACCTGTGATGAGTTTCTTCCTGTCTACCCCCTTCCACTTTGTTTCACACATTCCCAGAACCTCGATTTTGTATTCCCTCATTCCTGCTGCTACTTGTGCCACTTTCCCTTGTTCGTTCAATGTCCGAACATTCCAGGTGCCAAATCTGGAAGTTCTCCTAGAAGAAAGAAGGTTAGTCAGCAACACAGACTCCTTTCGGCTTTCTCTGTGTTGCATCATACGCCTCCCCGCGAGAGGACCTTCCCCTGTCTTGGATGGCTGTGTTTTATTTTCTTTATTTGACTTGTCCATATTTGTTGAAGTTTTTTGTGGTTTAAATTTTTTTTTACAGGATGGGGTAACCGACCCCATGCCCAACCCTCCTTAGTCGCCTTCTACGACATGCTTGGCAGGGGACAGTGTTACTATTCTTTGCTCCCCTTTCGGGCCCCGGTAACACACGAGTGTTCTTTAATAAAGTTTACACATTTATTAATGCGCTGTTCACGACCCTTCCATCCATAATTTACATTTTTAGCTCTTTACTATAGTCTCTATATAGATCCAGAGAAAAGAGTGAGAGCAGGAGGTGCTTAGACAGTATAAGTGAGTTGAGGGCTTGGAGAGAGTGATAACTTTAATAAATCTTCTCCAGGTTTGTCTCAAGTCCACCTCCTATTACACTTTATCTATGTGTAATCTATAACTCTGTCAGTCCAGACATTTCTAAATATTTTATAGTGAGATGCGTTGTTCCTTCTTTTTTTTTTTTACAGACGAATGCCAAGAATAAAATGGACAGCTAAAAAGATTAATGAGAATGTCTTGATAGAAGCCAATGAGCAAAGGAAACCTATTACCTCCCTTAGATGGAAGCAATGCACTTTTTTGAGCAAGTAATGAGAAGACAGCTGCAGTGATGGTCCAATAGTAGCCAAAAATTCAGAGTATCTACTGAGGGTCTTCAATGGCGTCTACTTGGCAGAGATGTGAATGGAAGAATGGTGCTTCGCACAACATTACTCTTGGCAGAGATGTAGATAGAAGGGTGATGACACTTCTATTACAAAAGGAGTCTTCACAAGATATTCAGAATAAGCGAGAACAATACTGCTTTGGCTGAGTATGTTAACTCTGTAATTCTGCCGACGCTTTTGTTAAGGATTTAAGCACTTCTTAAGTTCAACTCGTTTAAACCCTCACCCCTGATTTACTCAGTGAAATTCTATTATTTTAGTATAGTTCTGTTTAGATTGTGTGTAGTACTTTGACTGAGGCAAACATGCAGTAACTTTAAAATGATTAAATCGAAGTTAAATTTGTAACATTACAAATAACAAAATTTAATAATCACTTTAGGTTTTAACAGTTGGAAAATAATTTGAATAGTTATGGATCTTGAAAAATTATCAAGACAGTCTTTAGGGAATGTAAGATATTACAAGAAGTTCAAGTGGCAGCATATATTTGAAGTTAGCTGCCAATGACGGTTCTGCTCCTTCTTATGGGTTGGTTCTTTTCACTCTGCTCACACTCGTCTCTGATCAAGGTTGTCGGGGGTAGCTCATTTCCCAGAAACGTCAAGGAGAGTCTACCATGTGCGTCCTTCATCTTAAAGCTTAGGCCACGGTTCCCTTCTTGTTCCAGAGATAGTACTTTCTGCTGGTACCACCAATAACTATGGTAAAGAATAGAACGAAACGCTCTTCTGAGTATGGTGTTTTCCACCCCATAGTTATGGGTTCCTATATTCTCATACCATCATCCCAATTACTCAGACTTTACCCTCAATGAGAATTAAATTTAATCCCTCTGGATAAACTTTCTTTACATTTAAATAGAACAGCTGTCACATTTATTTTAAATTCAAATGAAAAGGATAATAATACAGATAGAGTCTGCTTACAGGTACATCTCCACTGATTGAAAAGTGTTCACTTCCATTACTTTAAAATGAATATTTTCACATAGACATTTACACTGGTTTAAAGCTTGAAAACTTATATTAATTTTAAAGTAAATATGTTTTTTAACTAAACATGGGTGAGCTGTAATACTTAGGGACATTTACACTGCTTAGAAAATGTAAGTATTGTACTTAGAATGTACATCATTTCTTTCATCTTTCCCTCCCTGCTCCAAAGGGAACCTGGAACTACTTTATGCTTTTAGTTCTCGTTACGAAACTATCAATAAAGCAATCACCAGCCCGTGCTGTGGTGGTTCATGAATCATCACTCTATACGCTAAGGTTGCCAGTCTCAAATGACTTTGACATCCTGTAGCAATTGTCACACATTAAAATTCACATATATATGAGGGACGGTCAAAAAGTAATGCCTCGTAATTTTTAATTTCATTCAATAGGCAAAAAACAGATAAAATTCACACTGAAATGTAGCCCCAAGTCTGAACTTCAAAAATTTATTTCTCAATGTAGTCTCCATTATTTGTTACAGTTTTTGTCCATCTTCTCACAAGGGCATATATCTCCGCACGGTAAAAATTTTTGTCCTTTTTCCTAAACCACTGGCGTACAGCGCTTTTAAGGGTCTCGGTGTCCTCAAAGTGATGTCCGCGAAGATCTTCTTTCAGTGGTACAAACAGATGGAAGTCAGAAGGTGCAAGATCGGGACTGTAAGGGGGATGTGGTAATAATGTCCAGCAAAATTCTGCAATCGCATCAATGGTGCGTTTAGCGGTGTGTGGCGTGGCATTATCGTGCAACAGTAGTGCAGATCTCTGATCTTTTAATGGGTAAAGTCGCCTAAGACGATCTTTAAGCTTCTTCAAAGTTTCAATGTAACGGTCTGCATTCACAGTGTTTCCCTGTTCCAAGAAGTCGAGAAGAATCACACCCTTCTCATCCCAAAACACGGAGGCCATAACTTTCCCTACAGAAGGTGAACTTTTGAACTTCTTTCTTGTCGGCGATGTTGTGTAATGCCATTCCATTGACTGCCTCTTGGATTCTGGTTCAAAAAAATGAACCCAAGTCTCATCACCTGTCACAATATTCGATAAAAACTCTTCTCCTTCAGTTCCGTAACGGTGCAGGAGATTGATGGCTATGGTTTTCCTTGTTTCTTTATGTCTGTCTGTCAACATTCTGGGTACCCACCGTGCACAAACCTTTGAATAACCCAGGTCTTTAATGATGTTCTGGACACTGCCTTTACTAATGGACAACATGGAAGAAAGTTCATCCAGTGGTTACCCATCAACTCGATGAATGTTGTGTGGAGTCACTGCGGTAGACGGACGGCCAGTCCGCTTTGCGTCAGCCATTGAGGATTGACCTACTTCAGCTTCGTCACAACGATGTACCCAACGTCGGACAGTGCTAACATCCACTGTTGAATCTCCATAAACATTATAGAGACCGCAGTAAGTGACTCATAGCTAGACTGCCTGCGTCAGGATCAGCGAACCAGAGCTGGTCAAGACCGCACTCCACCTCCACGTGGTGGTCCTGGAAACAGTCTGCAGCAGTGCAGTCTGGCTGAGCGAGTGTGGATCGAAATGGAAAGGCAAACCCGGTCCTAAAAATTGCCGTGCAGAATTCGGATGTGTCGACCGAAAGGTGCAGATATCACAGCTTAGGCGTAAACAGACACAACGCAACCACCGTCCTTTTCAGGACGAACGAAGAAGAAGAAGAACATAAACATTCTTCAAACATTCGTGAATGCGAATTGGGGTCTTGCCTTCAGCATTGAGGAATTCTATGACATAACGTTGTTTTAACCGTACGTCTTTGGCAGCCATTTTTAAACTGTTACATTGGTGCCACCTGTTACTGAAACAGGTTGGTAATGCTATACAGTGCAGAAGAGTGTTTGAGGAATCCTGCTAAATTTACAAATTGCACACCGATGCAGTATTTACCTATATAAAAAATAGGAGGCATTAATTTTTGACCGTCCCTCGTATATATGTTAGTTTGAACATACAAACTACTTGCTCCTTAGCCGATAATGAGAAGAAATTGGTACTTTTAAATGTACACAAATAGAAATCAGTACAAAATATGTCTCTGATCCTGTTGGAGTGAAACAGGGATCGTGAAGAGGTCGTCCATTTCGTCACAGATGATCTGGATAAAGTGTTAGAAAAAATGGTCTTAATGAATAGAGTTCACTTGGCAGCTCTGAATGTGTACTTAGCTGCCAGTAAGATGTCGGTTGGTTTCTGCTCCAGCCGATGATTGTTCTTTTCAAGTTGTTGACTGGTTCACTCGTCACTGGTCAAGTCTGGTGGCCGCAACACGTCCTTCAAAGTATCGTGGGTAATTGCGAAGATGGTCCAGCGTCTGTTAAGATCCGTCTGCTGTTGGGGTCTAGCTTTGACTGAAGGCCACTTATACCACACACTTGTTCCACACACTAGTACCACCAATTGGTACAACCGACTAAAATCATTAAATAAGAGAGAAACAAATACCCTCCTGAGTATTGGGTTTCCTTACACGAAAATCGAGTGTCCAGCCCCCCCCCTTCCCCCCCCTTCCTTTTTTTTCATTTGACCATCCCATTGTTACTGTTTGGCTGAGTAAACACCAAATCCCGGTGCTAAGGCACAATAATGAACTTATGTTACAGTGTCAGTGAATCCTTGACGACAATCGTTGGTCACCGGACCATATAATGTTATGTGGTAGTGTCCCTGTTATTCTGTGACAATGTTTCTAGCATCTTGTTGAAATGGCTACACTCAAGTTCATAAAGTGTTAGTCAGTAATTCAAGGTTACCGAATCTGATCACGAAAATCCATATAAGTTTAACTCTATGTCACAGCGTACTATTAGTAAAGTGTCTCTTGTATTCTGTGTACTTCAAGGTAAAATACTGGCTATCGCCAGAGGTTTTATCATTCCTTGATATGTCCAACCCAGGTCCATTGCAGGAATTACTTAGTCATCAGGCGTTATGGCCTACGTTGGATGTGGCGTGAGTAGTGGTGCTAAGATAATTTTAAAGTTTTCTTGAAATATATTTCCTAGTTAAATATAACGTCAACATAAATGTTTGGAACCTAAAGAGATCAACAATTGTTCTATTTCTTCTTCAGTATCATTGATGTGTTCGTTCAAAATAGTTGCTAACATTTCTTCTTCTGAAACTTCGATTGGTTGTTCATTCTCTTCAACAAGATCTATCTGGACTTCGTAATATTCGTTGAGATCAGCAATATCTTCATTAATCAGTTAATCTGGCTCTTCGACTACTTCTATAATTTCATGTTCGTTGTCATTTAGTATGTCTCTTATGATAGCATGTCCGTCAGGTAATGGTTAGGTTCTTTCGGAGCTAGTTTGCTTTCTTGTAAAATACTGTATTTAATATAACAATTCACCCGTCTTCTCATTTACTTGTGAGCTGAAATTTCACTCTAATCGTTTGCGTATCAATGTCATTTGAAATTGTCAAATAAAAAAGTTGTACCAACTTACATGCTATTTCCCTTGAATATCACTTCAAACGCAATATACTTAATTTTCACAGAATGCCTACGTCGTGGCTTCCTCTGATGTTCAGTTTATACAGGGTGTACAAATTTGCTTCTAGTTATCTCTAAATCTAATATGAAGAAGTTGACTCTGCAAGCGCGCAGTGCTTCTGAAAAAATCTTGAGTTCAGCTCACTCTTGAAATTTTAGGCGCCAACTGACTCTAAGTAAAGTTGTGCCTCGTTTTGGCGAGGCGCGTCCCGCTCAACCCAGTCGGTCACACCAGGGCGCATGTCCAAACATAAAAGACCCTTAGGTCTGAGGTTGCAGACTCTAAGCGGTAAAACATGTCATTATACACTGGAGTACTTACGCGCCCTTCGTAGTAATCTGTATTTTCATTGGCGGCTTATATGAACTAAGACTTTTCATTATTTAATTTGATCACATGGCCGGCTTTCGCGCCACTTGTAGTAATCGCTAGTATTGAATCTAATTATGTTTCTTATCCTCGGGTAAATTACAAGTGTCACTCCGAAAATGCCAACTTTTTCAAGGTTATAGACGCTGTTTAGTACTACTGCAAAACTGATCTAAGTCCTAGGTTTTATAATTCGATGTAACTCTTTTGTGTTCTAGTGGAAAATGTCGAAAGTCGTTTTTATAAGTTGCATAGTTCTATTAATAGACTAGGATAGCGTCTTTTTATTTTGTATAGTAAACACGATGGCCTTGGCGTTAATGTTACATTTAATTTCTCCACTATCATCATGTGCTAATAGCTTTATTTGGATTTTCATCTTCGTCTTTTATTCTCGTTATCTATTTATCAAATCTCTTTTGTTCCTGCTATAATCTCCTAATGTTTTATCTGCTTTATTATCTATATCTGTATTCTATCGTGTGTCTCTTATAATACTTTGTTATGTACGCTTATCAGTATCTAACCTATGCTCTGTTATGTACACCTATCAGTACCCTGTCACACCATCTGCCTCAGAACTTTACCCTCTCTGAGCATTAATATTAATCCCAGTGAGCGGAAAACATTCATTGCATTTATATTGAACATTTTTACATTTACATTTGCACTGGTTGAAAAGATTAATTTAATAAGTATGCACATCATATCTGTCATTACCCACTGTGGTGAAGTGGGATGTTATAAATATTTATAGGGGACTTAGTGTACTGACTGAGATCAGCTGTGAAGGTATCTATATCTATTAAGAGTAGTGTATTATAGATAACCTTACTTGCTACCACATATCTCTATATCTCAGTCAGAATTATTCTGGAATAGTGTGATGCTACGTTATGTGTCTAGGGTATGAGTATGGTGAAGTGTAAGTCACAACAACAGACAGATAAACAATTTAATTTAATCCACTACTCTTGACAACACTGTGACACTCACATACATATAACACTCTGCAAAGATATCTTAAAAGAGTCACTGATAAACTTTCGAATAACAATATGTATTCATTACTGGCATGAATGAATATGTGTCCTGATTCAACTACAAGGGAACCAGGAATCACAATCAATTTAAATTACAAGTTATGTACAGAATGTATTTAATATGAATATTGTAGTGACATATATTAGTACAAATGTTCTATGTGTGTCAGTTGTGTAGTAGTAAAATGAGGTAATACTGGTTTTGTTTTGTTCAAGCTCTGTTGGTATTTGTCATCATGACTTCAATAGTTTGTCTTTAGGGACCAGTATTGGAGATGTTCACAGTTCCTGATTTTAAGACAAGTAAATTCCCCTCTTAATATTAATTTTAAAAAGTCAGTTCAAGATGAGGGGACATAATGTTGAGCTCAGCTGGCCAACTCTGCTTATCTTGAGTGATGGCGGCAGGAAAGGACTCCTCTGCTCGAATTCTCCTCTGGGCTCAGGAGACACCTCACTGATAGCTAAAAAGACCAAGGAGTATGCTGTCCGACTCTGGATTCAGCAAATCTCTGACCAGATGCTGCTCAGTACCATCAAGACCACTGTCCCTGAAATCAAGAAGGATGTACCTTCTACTTCATAACTAATTTATATTCTCTTTTACACTGATCACAATACAGCACAAACATTGCGTTCAGAGCGTTAGGCCAACAGTCAGCTTCATTTGAAATACTTTATTCCAGTATTACCCTTCTTAATGGTTACTACGCCTCTGCACTTCCAGCATTATTTCTTTCTAGTCAATCATCCAGGTGTCAGTGTACTGTTTGGCCATTCCATGCCGTTTTACTTCTCTCCGACACCCTCTGTTCAGGCTGGAGCATTTTAGGCTTTACCTCACGTTTGCCACTGAACTACACATATATATACAGGCATAAATCAACAATTCACATTCAATTTTCATTAAAAGATATTAAATGGTTCAAGCTTACCACAATTCATACGAATAACACAGATACGTTGATTAGCAATGAATTCTGGCACAAACTGGCACAAATCTCTATCTGCTTATCTTCCAGGCTTTTATTGAGCAAAATGTTAGCTGGCTTCAACGCACTGATGCTTTATCAGGATCATTTAAACAAGTGGTCTCGAACTAACGCTCCCAAGTGTGTATATCAGCGAGACTGGCCAATGAGCCACGTTTCGATAAGTGTTTGAAAAAATGTTATCTTTTCCCGTCTCCCCTAACAACCAAGATAGTATTTATAGCCCGACCAATCGTGGTTAGGCTTTCATTTGTTGCGCTCCAATCAATTTGAAGTTTACATGGTAGGCTATTTCTGTAACGTAAATTTTTTTCAAACACGTTAAAAAAAAATCTTATGAGCAGAAATGATTTTATGCTGTCAGGCACCCCCAATATTTTATTTTGGGTATAATTTATTAATTCCTGGACTATTTGCGTAACGTTTTACATATTATTTGTCAGCAAGCCCTAAGGAACCCAAAAATACTAATTTAAAGGAGCTACGTGGCTGCGTTCAAAATATGCAATTTCTTCTACCTCCTGTTTCGAAGATGTGCTGTCTGGGTACTGTTATGTGTTCAAACGTAAACCCATCTAATGTTGTCTTTTCTAATAAGAGTTTGTTATGATTTATAAACCTAACTCTGGGAAAGGGTAGTGTATTTTATCACTGTCCGTCTGAAAAAGTTAGTGCTTGTAGACTTACACGCGTGATGCCAGCATTTGTATATCGCGCGTCGCGTGTTGCATGCGTTCCTGATTTTCAGCCCTCCCCTCTCGCTATCCTTTTGTCCATCTGTTCGTTCGTTTTGGTAACGTAATATAATTAATGTTAGGATTAATTTAGGTCATTACGCAGTACGTCTCAATGTTTTTCTTAGAAATGCAGCACACGTTTCATTGAAGAAGGCGGGTAATAATACAGTAAGCTTTTATATCAACGTGAAAGCGTTACAATTTGCAGACGAAGCAGAAAACAAGGGGGATTTCGAGTACATTCTTTGTGACAGCACTGTCATTTTACCATTGCTCTTCTCTTTATTAATTTTATTTGTTAGGCTTCATATTTACCTAATAATTTATATATGTGGATTAGAATATTTCATGACACCTCCCCTCTTAAAACAGACATTATATGTCAGTCCTTTATTCTATATACACATAGAGAAATTTATTATTATTTCTGGGGTTTACGGTGATTCTCATCACACGGATGGCGGCTTAAAAAATCCGCTCCCAGATTGGTTTTTCCAGATATATATTCAATGCTAAAATTATATGGAGCCAGAAGCAAAGACCATCGGAGTAACCTAGAGTTCTCATGCTTAGCCTGTGCTAAAAACGATAAAGGTTTGTGGTCAGTTTGCAACTTAAATGCCTTCCCATATAGATAAATATTGAATTTCTTTATTGCCCATATTACTGCAAGACATTCTTTTTCGCTAGTTGAGTAGTTGATTTCAGCTTTATTCAACTTTCTGCTAGCATATGCCACTGGGCTTAATTCCCCATCCAATGCATCTGATTTCTGTAGTAAAGTTGCACCTAACCCAATATTACTTGCATCCGTCCTTACTATGAATTCTTGACTTAAGTCAGGTAATTTCAAAATGGGTTTACTTGTGAGCTTTTCCTTCAATTCTTGGTAAGTCATTTCACATTGTGGTGTCCATGTAATGCGATCTGGAAGTCCTTTACGTGTCAATTCCGTTAAAGGTGCACATATGGAATTAAAGTTTTTGATATACTTCTGGTAGAAACCACATAATGAGACAAAGGATCTCACGTCCTTCTTGGTTTGTGGTCTCGGGGCTTTCTGTAGTTTCTCTAAGTTCTTTGGGTCAGGGGTCATATTTCCCTGATAAACTGTGTGTCCCAAAAATTCCAATTCTTTACATCCAACGCAACATTTGGTTGGACGGGCTGTTAAATTTGCCTCCCTAAGGATCCAATAATTTTCTCATCATTCTAGAGAAGACACTAGGCGCATTCTTCAATCCAAATGGCAATCTATTAAACTCATAGTGTCCTTCTGAGGTACTAAAAGCTAGGTATGGTCTAACCTCAGGCTTTACTGGAATCTGATAGTATCCTTTACTCAGATCCACTTTTGAGAAATATTTAGCTTTATTTAGTCTGGCAAACAGCTGATTTGTATCCGGCAATGGATCCACCTGTCCTTCTGTAATAGCGTTCAGTCTCCTGTAATCTATACAGAGTCTATGTTCTCCAGAGGGCTTCCTTAAGAGTACAACACCGGAACTATACGAAGACTCACTGTGCGAAATAATTCCTTCTTTCAATAGATAGTCTATCTCTTCCTTCAAAGCTTTTTCCTTAGCAAACGGAATCGAATATGGTTTCATACAGACAGGTGTGGAGTCTATGAGTTTCATATCATATTCCAATAGGTTGGTATGCCCTGGTCGGTCTGTTAACACCTCTGCATGATTATTTAGAACCTGTTGCACTCTCTCTTTCTGAGTTTTCGTTAAATGTGTACTGATTTTCACCTGTGCTGCTGTCTCACAGGGGTGTAATGGATATTCAAATGATGAAAGTGGTTCCTTTTTCATCTCCATGGCGATGGACAAGGTCAACAAGTGTGTGTCTCTTCCTGATGTTCTCTTTCCAAATATTTCTTCAGGAGATTCACATGATAGATTTTTTCTTTCCCCTTCTTATCTATCTTATAATTTGTTCTAGACACCTTCTCTAGAACTGTATATGGACCCTGCCATCCAATTTGTAACTTATTCTGACTCCCGGGCAAAAGAAGCAGTACTTCTCTCCCACAGCCAAATTTCTGTCTTTCGCCTTCCTGTTATAATAGGCAGCATGTTTCTTCCTGGCTTGTTTCAAATTTTCATTGGCAAGTTTCCAGCCAGTTTTCAACCGAGTGGTCAGCTCATTCACATATTGGTATGAAGATGTAATGTTTTCCTCTGCCTTTTCATCAGTCCACGTTCTTAACAAAGCTACATATGGACCTTTAATTGTGTGGACCTATTTGTCCATGCACCGGTATGGTCTCTTCCACTCGAAGCTTTATAGTGATGATTTTTCCTCCCAGAGTTATCATTCACAAAACGACCGCTACCAATTTTTCTTTTGGGGCTGTCTCCCCTCGTAAAATTCTTGATGAGAGATTTCCTCTCTACATCCTCTTCCTCCAGTTTGTTTAAGTCCGATTGAGGGATTTTCGGCTTATCCTGGGGTAAGACATCTTTTTGCACTCTCCGCATAGTGGCCATTGTAAAACAGTTAAGTGAAGCTTGTCCGTGAAAAGGGGCTTCCCATTCCATTTGGTCCACTTTATCAAATCTATATTTCTTTCTATTATCAGGCCTAATTTTGCCCCGTGGCGTGTCCAGGTCCTGATCCATGTTCCCACTTGTGGGTGTTCCCTCATGTGCTATGCTACACCTTTCTACAAAATTCTCAATGTCCCATCTTGCTTTGGGCCAATAATAATTGTGAGCCACCTTTTGAATGAGGGTACCTATTTTCTCATGGTCCCCATCTGGTTTCACATGTAGGCTCCTTATTAATTCTGTCCTATATCTCTTTGGAAGAACCAGCTGTCCGTGACCATGGGATCTAGTTCCGGCCTTCCTATACATCAACTTGTTTTTCATGTAAAAGTCTCCCTTGCCTGGAGTTGTATGACAAGTTGACAATTTTCTGAAACAAGGCTTGAGTGTTTTATCCCCAGCCTGTGCCTTCCTCATCTCTTCTGGAGTGGTATCTAACATAATATCCTCCTCCTGTCTTGAGGTCGACCTGACCTGAAGGGTTGCCATATACACAGGTTTCCTTCTGCAACGGTCAGTGTCATGATTGTCCATCTGACAATTCTTACACCACCTTTTTCCTTGGTTGAAAGATTTTCTTTCATCATATTTCCTTTCATCGAATTGTGGGAATTTATTTTTATTTTCATACCGTGGCCTATCAAATTGGTGCTTACCTTTTTTTTGATCCCTAGGATCAAAATTTATTAAAGTTCTGTGGTGCCCTAAAGTTGTCCACCTGTTTCTTTTTATTACCTGTTACCTCTGCTTGAGCTGCTTGATACCTTTCAGCAACATTTAGCAACTCACCCAGCCTCTCTGCACCTTGTTCCATGAGAAACTTTCTCAGGTCTGGAGCCATGGACTCTCTTAGTTGCTCTATCAGGACCATTTCCTTAAGATCTTGGGTTTTCCCCAGAGAAGTCCATTTCTCCAAGTATGTCTCGATTCGTGCAGAGAACTGGTGATAGGTTTCACCTGACAGTAGTTTAGCATTCCTAAATTTTTTTCTGTAAAACTCTGCATTCTTTTCATACCTTAACAAAAGAGCCTGCTTTAGCATGTCATAATTTTCCTGATCACCTCTGCTCATTTTTGCAAAAACTTCATAAGCTGCCCCACGAAGTCCCTGAGATAACTTTAAGCTCCACCTTTCTCTCTCTAACCCATACGTGGTAGCTAATAGTTCGTACCTATTTATATAGCTCTCAATATCATCGTCTTTCTCAACAAAATGATCTAAATGAAAATTCATAGCTGAGGTTGAGGCTCCTTGGCTAGCAGTGGCATCAGAGGCAAAGGGACTGGCACCATTTTCAGGAGCATGGCCTTGAAACTCAAACTCCCTTAGTCGTAATTCATGTTCCCTTTGTAATCTTTTCTCCTCCTTTTCTGCTTCCCTTTCTGCAGCTAATCTTCTGTCTTCTCTTTCTGCCTCCAATTTCTTAGCCTCTTTGTCAGCCTCAATCTGCAACCTCTTAGTCTCAGCCTCAGCTTGCAACCTCTTAGTCTCAGCCTCTAACTTTCTTTCGGCTTCTTTTTCTAATCTTCTTTCTTCGCGTTCAATAAATTTGTCACATTCCGTAGTGACATAGGCAACCATAACTTGCCCATCTAATCCTAACTCCTTTGCAGTCTGAACCGCAGCAGATCGAAATTTGGCCAGGTCCGCCATTGTCTATCAGGTAACTTAATACAATGTCTAACCAAAATTCAATCTCTAATGGACAACACAGGCACCGTGAGCTCAACCTTATTTAATTCCACCCAAGGATACCTTTTAATTCTTATATTCCCTGAAGTGAATTACCCCCAATATTTTTAATAGTTAAAGATTCAAAATCCCAAGAGCGAGACCCCAATATATGTGGTGAAGTGGGATGTTATAAATATTTATAGGGGACTTAGTGTACTGACTGAGATCAGCTGTGAAGGTATCTATATCTATTAAGAGTAGTGTATTATAGATAACCTTACTTGCTACCACATATCTCTATATCTCAGTCAGAATTATTCTGGAATAGTGTGATGCTACGTTATGTGTCTAGGGTATGAGTATGGTGAAGTGTAAGTCACAACCACAGACAGATAAACAATTTAATTTAATCCACTACTCTTGACAACACTGTGACACTCACATACATATAACACTCTACAAAGATATCTTAAAAGAGTCACTGATAAACTTTCGAATAACAATATGTATTCATTACTGGCATGAATGAATATGTGTCCTGATTCAACTACAAGGGAACCAGGAATCACAATCAATTTAAATTACAAGTTATGTACAGAATGTATTTAATATGAATATTGTAGTGACATATATTAGTACAAATGTTCTATGTGTGTCAGTTGTGTAGTAGTAAAATGAGGTAATACTGGTTTTGTTTTGTTCAAGCTCTGTTGGTATTTGTCATCATGACTTCAATAGTTTGTCTTTAGGGACCAGTATTGGAGATGTTCACAGTTCCTGATTTTAAGACAAGTAAATTCCCCTCTTAATATTAATTTTAAAAAGTCAGTTCAAGATGAGGGGACATAATGTTGAGCTCAGCTGGCCAACTCTGCTTATCTTGAGTGATGGCGGCAGGAAAGGACTCCTCTGCTCGAATTCTCCTCTGGGCTCAGGAGACACCTCACTGATAGCTAAAAAGACCAAGGAGTATGCTGTCCGACTCTGGATTCAGCAAATCTCTGACCAGATGCTGCTCAGTACCATCAAGACCACTGTCCCTGAAATCAAGAAGGATGTACCTTCTACTTCATAACTAATTTATATTCTCTTTTACACTGATCACAATACAGCACAAACATTGCGTTCAGAGCGTTAGGCCAACAGTCAGCTTCATTTGAAATACTTTATTCCAGTATTACCCTTCTTAATGGTTACTACGCCTCTGCACTTCCAGCATTATTTCTTTCTAGTCAATCATCCAGGTGTCAGTGTACTGTTTGGCCATTCCATGCCGTTTTACTTCTCTCCGACACCCTCTGTTCAGGCTGGAGCATTTTAGGCTTTACCTCACGTTTGCCACTGAACTACACATATATATATACAGGCATAAATCAACAATTCACATTCAATTTTCATTAAAAGATATTAAATGGTTCAAGCTTACCACAATTCATACGAATAACACAGATACGTTGATTAGCAATGAATTCTGGCACAAACTGGCACAAATCTCTATCTGCTTATCTTCCAGGCTTTTATTGAGCAAAATGTTAGCTGGCTTCAACGCACTGATGCTTTATCAGGATCATTTAAACAAGTGGTCTCGAACTAACGCTCCCAAGTGTGTATATCAGCGAGACTGGCCAATGAGCCACGTTTCGACAAGTGTTTGAAAAAAATGTTATCTTTTCCCGTCTCCCCTAACAACCAAGATAGTATTTATAGCCCGACCAATCGTGGTTAGGCTTTCATTTGTTGCGCTCCAATCAATTTGGAGTTTACATGGTAGGCTATTTCTGTAACGTAAATTTTTTTCAAACACGTTAAAAAAAAATCTTATGAGCAGAAATGATTTTATGCTGTCAGGCACCCCCAATATTTTATTCTGGGTATATAATTTATTAATTCCTGGACTATTTGCGTAACGTTTTACATATTATTTGTCAGCAAGCCCTAAGGAACCCAAAAATACTAATTTAAAGGAGCTACGTGGCTGCGTTCAAAATATGCAATTTCTTCTACCTCCTGTTTCGAAGATGTGCTGTCTGGGTACTGTTATGTGTTCAAACGTAAACCCATCTAATGTTGTCTTTTCTAATAAGAGTTTGTTATGATTTATAAACCTAACTCTGGGAAAGGGTAGTGTATTTTATCACTGTCCGTCTGAAAAAGTTAGTGCTTGTAGACTTACACGCGTGATGCCAGCATTTGTATATCGCGCGTCGCGTGTTGCATGCGTTCCTGATTTTCAGCCCTCCCCTCTCGCTATCCTTTTGTCCATCTGTTCGTTCGTTTTGGTAACGTAATATAATTAATGTTAGGATTAATTTAGGTCATTACGCAGTACGTCTCAATGTTTTTCTTAGAAATGCAGCACACGTTTCATTGAAGAAGGCGGGTATAATACAGTAAGCTTTTATATCAACGTGAAAGCGTTACAATTTGCAGACGAAGCAGAAAACAAGGGGGATTTCGAGTACATTCTTTGTGACAGCACTGTCATTTTACCATTGCTCTTCTCTTTATTAATTTTATTTGTTAGGCTTCATATTTACCTAATAATTTATATATGTGGATTAGAATATTTCATGACACCCACTCGCTGCTCCATATGGAACTTGGAACTACCTCTGCTTTTGGTTCTCTATGAGAAACCCGCATAAAGCAGTCACCAGCTCTTGCAGTGGTGGTTGGTGGAACCATCATTCTATATACTGAGGTTGCCAGACTCTTATGACTTGGAAATCCATTAGCAATTTTCACATGCTAATAAACGCAAAATGTATAATTATAAAATGTACAACTCACCTCAAATACTTGGGAATACAGACTGGCTTCTGGCTCAGAGAAATAGTTTCGACAACTTGGTTAAGATGCCTCTTTCACGCGGTCTGGGTGTTAAGGGCGTTTTTCTGATGTTCCCCCTTAACATGGAGTACGGATTCAATTTCTTTCGTTGTCTAGGATTACTTTAATCAATTGCAATAAAGCAGAACGTAAACAGTTTCAAATTGAATATAGTTAACAACAGTCCTTTTCTTTTTCGATGATTTTGCATATTTTATTAACTATATACTGAAACATTTACATTTTTACTCCAAAAAGTCATTAACATCAAATCTTTCGTGAACATTCTTTATTCATTTGTTCTGAGCGTGCCATACTAATTACTGAGTCTGATATACTATAATCATAACTTTTTCTTCAATTTCTTCATAGACTCTCCTGCGTAAAAAGATACTTTATAGACATTCTTTCTTCATATTTAAGCCGTAAAATACTCCATTTGACTTCTTTACTAACACACTAATATATATATATATTCTTTTCAAGCAATAGTAGCCACACAGTTCAGTGCTTTACGGCAATATCCTTTACGTCTGCTAATTCATTAATTTACTTATACATTCGTTTTCATATATTCGAGGTATACCAACCTTTATAATACGAAGCAGTGCATCCAGCACACAAACATACTTGATACATCTACAGACACAGTCCAGACTCTTCTCAGAAACCCATCTAATAATATAGTGGTTTTACCACACATCCGAACGCTGAGACAGTGCAAAGCAGACTCCCCGTAACCAAGTATACATCACCCCTCGATACGTACTTTCTCGTCAAACTGTCCACGTACGTTCAAATCTTTTGCGCAACTAGTTGGGTTTGGACATGGTGTGAAAAATCCCGATAAGATTAACTTTATCACGATTTGTTTCACACCATGAAGTGAACTTCAACACTGGGGTATTACTTTACAATTACAATCCCACTATGACTTAGTGTTTAGGTTATTAGGATTCCGGGCTTTCCGTATTAATAAAGGTAGAGTTGTCGTTGTGTAAATCAACAATATGCTCAAACACGTTGTCCGGTCTTTTAAAGTGGAATCCTAATCCTATTCATTATTCTGGCTTGTCTTGCTGTCTTCTTGACGAATTTAATTTCACAGTGCCGTAAATTCAAAAGGCACTAGATTATAAGGCAACATTCGGCCCACGCATCCAAATTGCTACTATATGTGGTGGATTTGATGTTATGAAATGTTGTTGTGATGAACTCTTAGTGTACTGAATGAGGTCAGCTGTGAAGGTCCCTGAATATAATAAATATTATGTTAAGTTACAGGGTACCTTTCTGCTACCACCTTTATGATCTCACTCAGACTTATTCTGTGACTAGAATGTATGATGATGATGATGACTACGTTTGGTGTCTAGGGTTATGTATAAGTAGGGTAATGTTGCATTAACCAACTAAACATATACACTTACTTACTTAGTCGTTCCCCTTCTACCGTGAAGTGTAGAGGTTTGGAAGAGAGAGCGCCAGACCATTCTATCAGCTGTCTTCTTCCTGGCCTGGTTCCATTCTAGTCCTCGGTCCTTCAAAGATTGTCTAATGTTGTCCTCCCAGCGAACTCTGGGTCGTCCTGGAGGTCTGGATCCCTGGCTCTTTGTTTCCCATGCTTGTCGTGGTAGCCGATCTTCTCCCATTCTGCAGACATGGCCAAACCATCTTAGTTGGGACTGTTCTATTTGGGTCTGCAGCGGATGGGATTTCAGGCCTTGACGTATCGTCTGGTTGCGGACCATGTCTCTTCTTGTTACTTCAACCACTTTCCTCAGATACCTCATTTCTGAGGTTTGGATCTGGCTTTTGTGGGTTGTAGTCATTGCCCACGACTCGCATCCATATGTCAAAACTGGGACATAGGTGGAGCGGTATACAGCCATCTTCGTTTTCTTACCAACCTCTTTCTTGCTGAGGAATCCACGATTTATGGCCTGAAAAAGTCTCCCAGCCGCTGCTTTTCGAGTGGCCAACTCTTCTTTGATGCCTCCCTTTCGGTCTATAATAGCTCCGAGATATTTAAAGTGGTCGACCTGCTCCAGGACCTGTTCCCCAACTTAATCTGATGTTTTCTTTCTTCTCGTGATATCACCATGGATTTTGTTTTAGAGCTGCTTATGACCATCCCTCTCTTCTCCAGCTCTTCCTTCCAGACTTGCAGGTTGGATTGGAGATGTGCCTCTGATTTAGCAATCAGGGCAACATCATCAGCAAATGCCAGCTCCGAAATATAGACCTGTCTCATCTTCCAGTACCCCACTGAATACTTTCTTGTTCTCTCCTTACATGCCTTGATGACATCGTCCATGAGGAGTATGAAAAGATAAGGTGACAGGATATCACCTTGTCTTACACCAGTGGTGGTCCTGAACTCTTCTGACTTATGGTTTGCTGTCCTCACATAATTTCTGCAAGACTTGTAGAAGCTCTGTATAGCATGAATCAGAGGTGCTGGAATATTCTTCCTTGCCAAACAGTCCCAAAGTTTGCTCCAGGGGACTCTGTCAAACGCCTTTTCCAGATCTATGAAACAAAGATGGATCTCACCCTTATACTCAAGGGCCTTTTCACTCAACTGTCTGAGTGTGAAGATTAGGTCTTGAGTACTTCGGTTTGCTCGGAATCCGCACTGGACCTCATCCAATTGTGGCTCAGCTAGGCGTCGGAGTCTCTGCTCTAGGATTCTAGAGTAGATTTTACCAGGGACACTGAGAAGGGATATGCCTCTATGGTTTCCACATTGTCGATTGTCACCCTTTTTGAAAATTGGTGTTATGATGGCAATCTCCCAATCCTTTGGTATGGTCTTGTTGCACCATGCTGCCTGTAGGACCTTTAAGAGTAATAGGTCGCCTGATGCTCCCATGTACTTAACCATTTCTGGTGTTATACCATCCTGCCCTGCTGCTTTGCCCATCTTGATTTTCTCTAGTGCTGCCCTCAGTTCTTCTATCTTTATGTCATCTTCACCATCATTGGTTTTCTCTTCTGTGCTAGTGGTTATCATTTCTGTTGCTTCACCATGCTCACCATCCAGGAGTTCTGAGAAATATTCTTTCCATCTTTCCATTACTTCCTTCGGGGCAGTAAGCAATTTGCCTTGCTTGTCCTTTATAAATTTGAGAGGGCATTGTTTTTCCTTCCTCATGTTCTTTAGGGTCTTGTAGAACAATTTCTGGTTTTCTTGCGCATCTTTTTCTAGCTTTTTCTCCAAATTCTTCCCAGGACTTCTGTTTTGCTGCTAGCACTTTGTTCTTTGCTTCTGTTCTGAGTATCACATATTCTCTATATTTTTCCATTTGTCCTGTTGTGTTTTTAGCTCCTAAGTATTGTTTCCATGCCATTTTCTCTTCTCTCTTATTTTCTCTTTGACTTCCTCTGTCCACCAAGGTGTCCTCTTTCTCTGGTTTCCAAGTCGGACTTCACCGCATGCTTCTGCAGCAGCTGTCTTTATGATATCCTTGAATTTATTCCAGAGGGTTTCCAAGTCATCAGGTCGTTCTTCTGTGTTGCTCACTGCTGTAGCAATAAGCCCCTGATATCTGGTCTTAATTTCTGGCTCTCTCAGCTTGTAGGTCCTAATGCTCATTTCTCCTGCTCGTTTACTTGGTTTCTTGCGTGATGTTGGGCAGTTCCTAGGCTGAGCAACTCTTTCAGTTGTTCGTTTGATTGTTAGCAGGTAGTGATCACTTCCAATCTCTGGCCCCCTCCAGACTCTTGCATCTCGGACATATCTGAATGAGCTTCTCCGAACAATGGCATAGTCGATCACTGACTTCTCATTCTTGGTTGGTTCACATCTAGTGTATGCATGTATGCGCTTATGGGGGAACTTTGTGTTTGTAATGATCAGATTCTGCTCACTGCAGAATCTAAGGAGTCGCTTTCCATTGTCATTGAGAGTATCTTCTCCATATCTTCCGATAACGCCACCCCATCTAGCATGGTCATTTCCAACTCTGGCATTAAAAATCTCCGAGCATGATAACTTCATCTAGGCAGTCATCCACTGTCCTTTGAAGCAGCTCGAAGAATTCCTCCTTGACCTCTGCTCTCTCATCCTCATTTGGCCCATACACTATGACCAGGTTGACTATGGTTTCTCCTTCTTTTAGTTTTACAACCATAATGCGCTCCGAGACAAAGTTCCATCCCTTGATACTATCTTTTTGATTTTGGGCCACAATGCAACCCACGCCCCCTTTAGCTCTTTCAGATATGGGTACACCACTGTAGAGCAACGTGTTGCCATCGAGATCCATGACTCCTTGTCCTTTTTTCTTCGTTTCTGTTATAGCCAGGATTTCTAGTTTTGCTTTCCTCATCTCTTCCACCAGCTCCTCTTCCTTCCCATTTATACTTCTTGTGTTCCAAGTTCCATAAGTCGTAGTCCGTAGTCCGTTCCAGTTCGTCGCCTTTAGAATCAGTCCGGTTTTCTCTCTTGTATTTCTCGTAATCATAGTTTAAGACAAACAGGTGATTGGCCCTAAACATATACACAAGTATTTTATTATCCAACACAACACAACAGTACTACAACAATCACATACAAACTACACTTTAAAAGACTATCTTAAGTAAGTCAGTGGTTGAATTTTGTGTAACGTTAATAATTTTTTTCAATTTATTATCCTGACTCTATTTTGTTTGAATCAGGATTGACAATCAAAAGTGAAATCAATGAAATTATTTACAATATTCAATTTATACAATGCATCTTCTGTCCATACTACAAGTATTAATATAATAAAAGTGTGTAGGTGTAGTTTTCTAAATAGAATAAGACTGGTATATGTATAATGGTAGGTTGTTTGTTATCATCACTCCCTATCGTTTATTTTCTTTTCATTTGTCACAGGTGAAATTCTTTTATTTGATAATTTCAGTCTTTGTGGTTAATAACTGAGGTTCATAGAGGTTGAGACTTTCGGTGCCAAACGGGCACTTAACTTCGAAGGAGAACCCTGGTAAGTCTTGACCTAGGCTCGATGGACCATCCGGTTCACTTCATAAAAGGCAATGGCCTCCAGTACGTGCCAGAATTATGCAACAAAGTCAGGAATCAATCAGTTCCCACGAGCCTGGTTTTATGTGACTGTCAGGGCCACGAAACCCCTGAAATAAGAAGGTTATGCATCCTTCTTTATAACCAGCATACAATAATATTCCACAGTTAATTACAGGTTCAGTACAAACAAACGTATAGGGTCAGCTCTTTATGACAACCTATTGTATTTATATTTTGAAGTGACAATGTATACCAGTATTCCTCTCCCCTAATGGTTACAACGCCTCTGCAATTCCAACAGTAATTTGTTTCCCTACAATAGGATAGGTGTTATGCTCCTTGATGACAATCATATATAATTTTGTAGTTCTACACCCCTCTGATAGGCTATCATATGATGGAACAATCTCTAGGCTTCGCCTAAGTCTGCCATCGACTCACTTACTTACAGTCGTATGTTAGTATCTCACATTCAAACTTTATTTTTTTTTTTTTAAATGGTTAATAAATTCAATCTTACCACAATTTTCAATGAATATTACACACAAACAACGATGACTGGCAGATCTGGCCCAAGTTATCACTGCCCTGTCCAGAAGTTTATAATATTTGTATTTAGAATTACACTTCTGTTCTCATCGTCTCGCGGCAAGATTTTTTAAAGAAATGGCGTCCTAGCCTAACAATTTTTCCTCAATATCAACTAAGCTGGCCAATAGAAACAGACGACTATGAATTTTAAATCGAACTTTAAAAAAAAAACAATTCCCAAAATACTACGGTTACTACTACAAGTATATTTTTAGTGTTAGGTTAGCCAATCCCCTCTCGCCTTCCTTTAAACTACAGCCAATCAAAATCTTGGTACCTTTTAGTCCTATTTACCCAAAGCTTTTTTTTCAAAATATGTTATGAAAAAAATTAAGCAGGCGTGATCTTTTTTCTCGTCAGTCCGTCTTATCATACATAATATTATTGCCATTATTTTGGTTATTTTTTGTACTAGTGGGTAACTGACACCATATTATTGCTCAGGACATCATAAGGCATCCGAATATATAATTTTTATGGCCCTATGTATTATGGTTCATAATTCCATATTTTTTTATTTTATTTTATTTATTTTTTTGTATCGTAATTTGAAACGTGCCGAAGGCTATGTTGCTCGAGTTGGCTTTTATTGAAATCAACGCGAGACGGCGTTCTCTAGGTTCTGTCTTTCCATCCCTCCCCTCTTTTATTCTTTTATTCTTTCACTCTCGTCTTGGCAATCCGACTTGACCTTGCAAAAGTGTTACATTTAATCTGAAGGACGAATTTTTTTCGAAAAGACAGTATCTTTCATTCGGCTATATGGTTTATCAAAATCGACATGCGGGCGGGCGTAGGAGCATACTACGCTGGACTCAATTTTTATTTTCTATCTTATTTTTGACTTTATGCACTAGAATATTATCTAATTTAGCTATTGTATTGAGAATATCGTCACACTATTTGACAAGGCTCCAATCAAAAAATGTTGTATTTTAACATCTCAAATGCCAAACCAATAACATGCAATTTGCGTATGATGGTAGGGGTATATTCCCACTATCCTCTCACAGAAAATTCCTGCGTGACACACCAAAAATGTGATGTTTACAAGTCACTTCCCATATAAGGCATTTCAGCTTCCGTCTGTTATCGACCATGTTTACACTCGCGACTTCATAATCTATCACAGGTAATCTCTTTCAAGATGGATACTTATCCTCCGACAAGTCTGTCCGGAAATGGTTATGCCATTCACCCGGTCCAGCCAACTTTGTCAACAACCTGGTCAGACAGAAACTATTTTCAGTGATAAAATAATCGACTGTGGCCATCCCAAGATTGTTTACTCACTAATCCGGTCGCTCCTACACACTATCTGCTCGGAAATGTGTTACAACATTTCACTCCACAGATTCAGGTGTTAAAATGGGTTCAAACGAAATTTACTGATTACCCTAATCAGCAAAAGATGGTCGCTGAAGTCCTGCCATGGCAAGAATTGAGGGAAGGGAGTGTAAACAATGAATCGAAAATACCAAATATTGTCAGAAGTGGGGAAAAAGAAAGTGAAGAGCACAGAATGAATTACAGGATGGCACAGACAAATGTGACGTTCGAGGTTATTGTCACAAATGTGACAACAGGAAAGATTGAAGGAAAATGAGATAGAGGACGACACAGAGTATGTGACAATTTGGCATCGTGGCATGGAAAGGTCAGCAAAAGAAATGATAAACTAGACAGGAGAAAGGAAGTTGTCGAGATACTTTGACGCCTATGCCAGAATGCATGGTAGCTGAAGACGAAAGAGTACGGCACTGGTTAACTTGTTTCATCATGACATATGGACATATTACTGACATATGGACATATAACTGACATATGGACATTTAACTGACATATTGACATATAACTGACGTATGGACATATAACTGACATATGGACATATAACTGACATATGGACATATTACTGACATATGGACATATAACTGACATATGGACATATAACTGACATATGGACATATTACTGACATATGGACATATAACTGACGTATGGACATATAACTGACATATGGACATATAACTGACATATGGACATATTACTGACATATGGACATATAACTGACATATGGACATATAACTGACATATGGACATTTAACTGACATATGGACATATAACTGACGTATGGACATATAACTGACATATGGACATATAACTGACATATGGACATATTACTGACATATGGACATATAACTGACATATGATGGACATATAACTGACGTATGGACATATAACTGACATATGGACATATAACTGACATATGGACATATAACTGACATATGGACATTTAACTGACATATGGACATATAACTGACGTATGGACATATAACTGACATATGGACATATAACTGACATATGGACATATTACTGACATATGGACATATAACTGACATATGGACATTTAACTGACATATGGACATATAACTGACATATGGACATATAACTGACGTATGGACATATAACTGACATATGGACATATTACTGACATATGGACATATAACTGACATATGGACATTTAACTGACATATGGACATATAACTGATATATGGAGATATAACTGACGTATGGACATATAACTGACGTATGGACATATAACTGACGTATGGACATATAACTGACATATGGAGATATAACTGACGTATGGACATTTAACTGACATATGGACATATAACTGACATATGGAGATATAACTGACGTATGGACATATAACTGACGTATGGACATATAACTGACATATGGACATATTACTGACATATGGACATATAACTGACATATGGACATTTAACTGACATATGGACATATAACTGATATATGGACATATAACTGACGTATGTACATATAACTGACGTATGGACATATAACTGACGTATGGACATATAACTGACGTATGGACATATAACTGACGTATGGACATATAACTAACGTATGCGTGTTTTACGACTGTTAGATCTTTATATGGTTTCAAATTCCTTTTTTATGATCTTCCGCGCATTGTCACCTGTTGCATGATCAATGTGTGATAGTTCAGGTATCTTTCTGAGGTACTGTGTTTCCATTGCTTGTAATATACGTTCCACTTCGGTGTCTAATGTTCAAGCGTCACGTGCATATAAAAATACAGAGCTAAGCATCACATACAGGAAAGATACAGAGCCAATCAATGTCTGAATTGATTTCGTTATGAGAGTTATATATTTGCAATGTCCAGACAGGACAAAATTGCAGTTGTCTGTGCTGTCAGGTATACTTGTGCTACTTCATCGTTAATTCTAGTTCCAAGATATCAAAACTCGATAACTGACTTTAGGTATTCTCCATTAGCTAAGGGTCGGAGTGGCCAAGAGGTATGGCGTCCACCTCGAGTTCTAGAGGTACCGGGTTCTATTCCCAGTTGAGGGAACATAATTTATGGAAATTTGTGTTCAGAACTAGTGGTCCTAATGATGTCATACTGGTCTCCTGGGTAGTGAGATCGGATGCCTAGCCTTCTCGGATAAGGGCAAAGAAATAGGAGGTCCCGTGTGCAAGTTGCGCACATTAAAAATCCCACGGCAGTTGGAAATCGTAAAGAGTAGGCCTATCAGGCCGCTGCCTTGACAAAATTTAAAAATTAGAAACCTACCCACCACAAAAATATTTATAGAATGTGTGATTTCTATATACACCCACTGGGATTCTCGCCGGTGTTACGGAGTTCGTGCACTGTGCTGAGATCCTCCTTGTGTGATCTAATGGAGGAGATCGGAGCACTGATGGAGTAGTCCGTGTGCAATGAAGATAGTGCTTAAAAGCAAAACCAAACCAAATCAATCTATTACTACTATTAGCTTTGATGGTTCTTGTCATCCATTCTTTATTGTTTGTAATTAGATTAGCCCGTTATGTGTTGCTTTATCTAATAGAATAAATAGATCATCAGACTGCATTATAACAATAAATGGTACAGGTCTTGAAACAAGTAGAAAACTTCTAATACTCGTGTACAATATTAACATTCGATGAAAGAGATTTCCTACAGATAAAACAGCGTAATAGCCCAGGCAAACGAAGCATTCCAGAGAATGTGAAATATCATCATCGGCTGCTATCTCAGTATAAATAAATTAAGGTTTAAAATCAGCAGATGACTTCAACGAGACCGAGAAAGGAGCCAACGACAAATGAAAGCTTTAAAAAAGTTATCAGACACTGTATGCGACTAAGTCCGCATCAAATTTCTTTCGTCTGATTTTACTGAAATAAAATTGGTGGGGATGAATGGAGTATTTAAAAAGAACATGTGACAACCCAGCGAGACTGCAGTGGATAGCTTTGTTTCTATTTGGAGCTGGGATTCAAGGAAGGATAAGGGCTCAGCAAATAAAACAGTGGAATGAAAATGGGGTCTCAGAAATGGAATAATAGGATATCCAGATATAACCGAAAAACACATTACGGTTTGAGTTGCTTAATTATGAGCTGCGAGATTTTGCCAGACCTTTCTTTTGTAGTTAATTTGCCAATAAACAGTCCCGTACAGTGAAATTCTCTGAAGTGCCTAATTAAGTGGGGTGGACTGTGTGATCATTTCTCCAATTTTCTGGCACAACCAAACCATAACTTCATACCAGCTCTCCCCATTGGCGTCCCCTTGCCTTTCCTCCCGGTGTCGTGTCGTGCAGGCAGCTCGTGATTACAGGACACACAAACACACACAAAAGTAAAGATTATTTTAATTTCCTGCTCCGATTCGGGTTTTTAAGCCGCTCATAACAAAGCAGGCGCTCACGAGAAATCATTAATTGGTTGGGCGCATGTTGTTTTTGCAACTAATGTTATTGATCTTGTCCATGAAGTCTTCTGTGTTCTTGTCTCCGCGTTGTTGTAATTTTCTTATACTGGGCCGTTGTTATATAAGCATTATCATGTGATGGATTGTGTTTGAAGGGGTATAGGGTAAAGAGAGAGGGATAGTACCTCACGGTGAGAGACAGCCATATCCTTAATGGATAGTCAGGATCCTGTTTGGTTGCCCTCACTTTATCTAGCTCATGTATGGCTCCACGAATAACCGCTTGTGTACGGCGGTGGCCACATCTTCATTTTGGAGACAACAAATAGGAAACTCGATATACTGGGAGTTGCAGAGGCAAGATTATTGGATATGGGCTACATAAAAAGAGACCAATACACGTTTATATACTCAGGAGGAGAAAAACACGAAAGAGGAGTAGGAATGTTAATAAAGAAGGAATTAGAAAAATATGTATGTGGATACTGGACACACAATGACAGAATGATGTTACTGAAAATGAGAGCAAAGCCATTTGACATATCAATCTTACAAACATACGCGCCAACTAATGAACACAGCGAAGAAGAAATAGAAGAATTCTATGAAGAGCTACAACATACACTTAAACCAGCCAAATCTACAGATGTGTTGATAGTAATGGGTGACATGAATGCAGGAAAAGGAAAATACATGAAAATAGTAGGACAGTATGGACTAGGGAAAAGAAATGATAGAGGAGACAGACTTACCCAGTTCTGTGAAGAAAACCAATTGGTTATATGTAATACCTTTTTTGAACACAACCCAAGGAAACTATACACATGGAAAAGCCCAGGCGATGTAACAAGAAATCAAATTGACTTTATCATGTTAAAACATAGATTTAAGAACAGATTCATAAGCGCAAAGACACATCCTGGCGCTGATATAAATTCAGATCACAATCTGGTCGTCATCAAAGTAAATATAAAGCTAAAGAGAGCAGGAAATAAAAGAAAAGAAGAAACCCCAGATAGAAATATCAGCACTGAAACAACCAGATATAAAACAAAAATATCTTGTCGGTGTCAGAAATAAGTATGAACAGTTACTGACAGAAAGCATAGAACAGTACAGAAGAGAAAACCCAGAAGAAAAAGTAGCCGCAAAATGGGAATGTTTAAAAACAAGCATACAATCAGCAAATGCAAATTTACCTAAAAAGGAGCCTAAGAAAAATCAAATTTGGATGACTGATGACATCTTGAATAAAATGGCAGAAAGAAAGAGAGCAAAAAACACTCCAGAATATAAAACAATAGACAATGACATAAGTACTATGTATAGACAAGCAAAAGAACATAGAAGACATTGAAGCAAAGCACATGACAAGAGATATGCATGAAGAAATAAAGAAATTATCAAATAGGTCACAGTTTGCACAAGGAGGAGGCTGTATCAAGAACAAAAATGGTGTAATATTACTTGATGAGAAAGACATATCAAACAGATGGGCAGAATACGTAAAAGAACTATTCGAGGACAACACAGGTAAAAAACCATCACCAGATTCTAATGAAGGCCCAAACATTCTCAGATCAGAAGTAGAGAATGCAATACAAATGATACAGAAAGGAAAATCAGCATACATGGACAACATAAAAACTGAAATGATAGACGCCCTGGAGAGCTTTGGTATAGATACAATCACAGATCTATGCAACGATATATTCAATACAGGATATATACCACATGACATGAAGACATCAGTCTTTATAACATTGCCCAAAAAACCTAATGCAACAGAATTTTCAGACTTCAGAATAATCAGCCAGATGAGTCATGCAATTAAAATTCTCCTCAAAATCATACAGGAAAGAATAAAAAGTAAGGTAGACAGCGAAATCCAAGAAGAACAGTTTGGTTTTAGATGGAACAACGGAACAAGACAGGCAATATTTTGTTTGCCTAAGAATATTAGCAGAAAAATATACAGAGGTCCACAAAAGTATGTGCATGTGCTTCTTAGACTATAAGAAGGCTTTTGACAGAGTCCATCATGAGAAAATAATTGAATGCCTCGAAGACATAGGTATTGATGGAAAAGACATAAGAATACTCAGTAACCTTTATTGGGAGCAAACTGCCACAGTAAGATCTGGAAGGAATTATTCACCAAACATAGACATAAAAAGAGGTGTCAGACAAGGTTGTGTGCTGTCCCCCTGCCTATTTAATCTTACATACTTAGTCGTTCCCCTTCTACCGTGAGGTGTAGAGGTTTGGAAGAGTGAGCGCCAGACTATCCTATCGGCTGTCTTCCTCCTGGCCTGGTTCCATTCTAGTCTTCTGTCCTTCAAAGATTGTCTAATGTTGTCCTCCCAGCGGACTCTGGGTCGTCCTGGGGGTCTGGATCCCTGGCTCTTTGTTTCCCATGCTTGTCGTGGTAGCCGATCTTCTCCCATTCTGCAGACATGGCCAAACCATCTTAGTTGGGACTGTTCTACTTGGGTCTGCAGGGGGTGGGATTTTAGGCCTTGACGTATCGTCTGGTTGCGGACCATGTCTCTTCTTGTTACTTCAACCACCTTCCTCAGATACATCATTTCTGAGGTTTGGATCTGGTTTTATGGGTTGTAGTCATTGCCCATGACTCGCATCCATATGTCAAGACTGGGACATAGGTGAAGCGGTATACAGCCATCTTCGTTTTCTTACAAACCTCTCTCTTGCTGAGGAATCCTCGATTTATGGTCTGAAAAAGTTTCCCAGCTGCTGCTTTTCGAGTGGCCAACTCTTCTTTGATGCCTCCCTTTCGGTCTATAATAGCTCCGAGATATTTAAAGTGGTCGACCTGCTCCAGGACCTGTTCTCCCAGCTTAATCTGATGTCTTCTTTCTTCTCGTGATATCACCATGGATTTTGTTTTAGAGCTGCTTATGACCATCCCTCTCTTCTCCAGCTCTTCCTTCCAGACTTGCAGGTTGGATTGGAGATGTGCCTCTGATTTAGCTATCAGGGCAACATCATCAGCAAATGCCAGCTCTGAAATACATACCTGTCTCATCTTCCAGTACCCCACTGAATACTTTCTTGTTCTCTCCTTACATGACTTGATAACATCGTCCATGAGGCGTATGAAAAGATAAGGTGACAGGATATCACCTTGTCTTACACCAGTGGTGGTCCTGAACTCTTCTGACTTATGGTTTGCTGTCCTCACATAATTTCTGCAAGACTTGTAGAAGCTCTGTATAGCATGAATCAGAGGTGCTGGAATGTTCTTCCTTGCCAAACAGTCCCAAAGTTTGCTCCAGGGGACTCTGTCAAATGCCTTTTCCAGATCCATGAAACAAAGATGGATCTCACTCTTATACTCAAGGGCCTTTTCACTCAGCTGTTTGAGTGTGAAGATTAGGTCTTGAGTACTTCGGTTTGCTCAGAATCTGCACCGGACCTCATCCAATTGTGGCTCAGCTAGGCGTCAGAGTCTCTGCTCTAGGATTCTAGAGTAGATTTTACCAGGGACATCTATACACCGAAAAAAATTTCAAACAGATAAAGGAAATGCCAGGACTGAACATCAGTGAAGGTCAATAAACAACCTTAGATATGCAGATGATACTGTGTTGTTAGCTGAAAGTGAACAGGATTAACAAGAACTAGTGAAGCAAGTGAACAGTATAAGTCATGAATATGGATTGAACATTAATATTGAGAAAACAAAAACTATGATAATTAGCTAAACGGACGAAAAGCATAAATGGGGAAATCCTGGAACAAGTCAAGAGCTACTCATATCTTGGTCATATAATAACAGAAGATGGCAGATGTGAAACAGAAATCAAGAAGAGAATAGGAATGGCCAAAACTACATTCAACAACATGAAACATATACTGACATCTAAACAGTTAACTCACAAATTAAAACTGAGAATCATAAAATGTTATATATATTCTGCACTACTGTATGGTGTAGAAACATGGACAATGAATAAGCAATTGGAAGAACAAATTGAGACTCTTGAGATGTGGATATATAGAAGAATGGGGCACATCTCATGGAAAGAGAAGAAAACAAATAAGGAGGCCCTATAAAATCTTGGTGTGGAAAGAGAACTAATGAGAAAGATCAAAGTTAGGCAGCTAATATACTTTGGCCACATAAAAAGGCATAACACCTTGCAGAAGACCATAACAGAAGGGAGAGTTGAAGGCAAACGTGCAAGCGGAAGACAGCGCTATAAGTGGGAAGATAGCATCCAGAGATGGACATGAAAGAGTCTATCAGAGTGCACCACCAAGACAAGAGACAGAAGGCGTTGGAGATCCATTACAGCCAACCTTCGTTGTGGAGATGGCAGCTGATGATGATTATTTGAAGGCAAGAGTTGTGTTGAAAAGATTATCATATTGACTCATCCAGCTTCCCTATCTTAACTTTTGCTCCACAGTTACCATAAAGTATAACTGAGAGCTGAAGTATGCGTACTTGAGACCAGTGTGTCACCCTGGCTGCTGTGAGCCCTGTTGTTGCAAGATGTCTGTGATGTTGTCTATCTTGGTCTTTCACCGGACTTTCTACTGTTGTTGGTGAGTAGCACATGGATAAAACTACTTCCCACATCTATAAAACAGAACTGTTGAATGTCTTGACATGATAGTCAGTGAAAAATAACTGTTGAATGTCTTGACACGATAGTGGAAAATATTTGTTGAATGTCTTGACATGATAGTTAGTGGAAAATAATTGTTGAATGTCTTGACATGATAGTGGAAAATAATTGTTGAATGTCTTGACACGATAGTTAGTGGAAAAGAATTGTTGAATGTCTTACACATTCAAAAACATAAGACATGAGACGCTTAATTCCTAATGAGAGACAGCTTAGAGATTCCTAATGACAGCTTAGAGATTCCTAATGAGAGACAGCTTAGAGAACTGTTTGAGATTTGAACTGGAGTGCAGCAAGGATACCTTTATTATCATTTCTCTTCTTACTGGCTATAGATTTTGGTTATGACAACGACATCAGGCAACAGAAATGGTATTCAATGGACCTGACTTTTCTGTTCTATAACCGTAACCTCACGCAAGACAAAATGCAAATACTAGATGAGAGGTCACAGCAGTTGGGTCTGAAAATGCACAGGGAAAAGATAAAGAGTATGGAGAATATACGCAACAAATGATAACAAAACTGCACTTGAAGAAACACCCTTACAACATGCAGAATCATACATGTATCTTGGCAGAAATGTGGGCTCAGTGGGAGGAACAGACAGCGATATCAAAATAAGAATACAAAAGGCAAGAGGAACTTTAATTGCACTAGGGATACATCACAGTCCACTTAAGCAGAACTTGCTTTGGTCGAATTTTGCTTAAGTAGAAGCATTTCTGAAGGTCATAGACAAATGTCTTCATTGTCTGTGTTAAAAAAAAGACTCGGGTTAAGTAGAATTCTGATTTTTCAGAGATAAGCCGAGGTAATTTGTCTGTCTCAACTCAAATGTGGACTCTTATAAATTGAAGTTCCGCCTTCATCGCCTAAATTACAGTACAATGTGGTCGTACATAATTTTTTTTTTTTGGGTGGGAACAGGCGATAACAGGTTAATATACGTCCAAGCATCCGACAAAACATTACAACGCCAAAGTTCATTAAACCAGCAAGCATGTAATCGTCAGGCCAACTGAATAAACGCTGGTTCACCTCGGTTTGCGAGAAAAAGGCTTGCTGTAAACTCTGACAGCAATGGGACTACACGTTTGAGATATAGGATTAACAAAGAGTGAAACCCGAGACTTGTGAATAGTAAATAATAAACACAAACCAGGATTTGGGAAAGAAGGAAGGAAGGAAGGAAAACAAGAGAGAGCCGGTAACTCCGACATTGGCTTACTTGTCCTACAATAGTTATCGCTCTTGGAAACCGTGTCGGAACCGCTAATGCAGCACCCAAAAATACTAAGCCTAAACACGATTTCAACATTTTTACACTTGTTATTATGCAACTAGGAGAACAAAATCAGAATCTTTAACTTAAATGTAAAGTTAGTCTTGCTGTATGGCTCAGAGACATGGGATGACTCAAAGAGTATCACCTCCAAACTACAGATATTTGTAAATAGATGTCTCCGACGGATCCTCCATATAAGATGGCCAGATGTAATAACAAATGTAGAACTAAGGAAAAATGCGGGCAACGGCCAATACAAATGGAAATTAAGGTAAGAAGGTGGGGATGGATAGGATATACACTCAGAAGAGAACAATCAAGCATAGCCAGAGGTGCCCTTGATTGGAAGCCACAAGGGAAAAGAAGAGTGGGGAGGCCAAGGAGAACTTGGAGAAGAACTGTGAAAGAGGAGGCTAAGGAAATTGGAATGACTTGAGCACAGCTGAAAAAGACAGCCCAGAATAGAAATCGTTGGAGAGCAACTGTTTCAGCCCTATGTTCCACTGGGAATGGAAAGGAATGATGATGATGATGATGCAACTAGCAGTGAAATAAATAAATTGTCTGGTTTTCTACTTCTTTATTTCTCACGAGTGTCTGAAACATACCTTTATATGTGTATTATTTATTTACGAGCAATTAACTTGACACTATATTTTAGGCTTTACTAAATTGATATTGAAAACTTTAAAACATGCATAAATGAAAATTTAAAATCAAAATACTTGTTTCTGAATGGATGAAATAACTGCTTCTAGCTTTACCTGTTATTCAACAGCTTTGAGCATAATTTGGGTAAGCAAAATTATTTCTGATGGTCCCAGTGACTTCTACTTAATCTGGACTCCACTGTATTTCTATGCACTCCATCTTTCTCTAGGTCACATGACTGCAGGCTTGGTTTTGTTGGATTTTACATGTTGTTTACCAGTGTGCGACTTGTATTACTGATACCCCTAAACATGTATTACTGATGTCCCTAAACGTGCATTACTGATACCCCTAAACTTGTATTACTGATACCCCTTAAACATGTATTACTGATACCCCTAAACATGTATTACTGATACCCCTAAACTTGTATTACTGATACCCCTAAACTTATATTACTGATACCCCTTAAACATGTATTACTGATACCCCTAAACATGTATTACTGATACCCCTAAACTTGTATTACTGATACCCCTAAACATGTATTACTGATGTCCCTAAACTTGTATTACTGATACCCCTAAACATGTATTACTGATACCCCTAAACTTGTATTACTGATACCCCTTAAACTTATATTACTGATACCCCTAAACATGTATTACTGATGTGCCTAAACTTGTATTACTGATACCCCTAAACTTATATTACTGATACCCCTAAACTTGTATTACTGATACCCCTTAAACTTATATTACTGATACCCCTAAACTTATATTACTGATAACCCTAAACTTGTATTACTGATAACCCTAAACTTGTATTACTGATACCCCTTAAACTTATATTACTGATACCCCTAAACTTATATTACTGATAACCCTAAACTTGTATTACTGATACCCCTAAACTTATATTACTGATACCCCTAAACTTGTATTACTGATACCCCTAAACATGTATTACTGATACCCCTAAACTTATATTACTGATACCCCTAAACTTGTATTACTGATACCCCTAAACTTGTATTACTGATACCCCTAAATATGTATTACTGATACCCCTAAACATGTATTACTGATACCCTTAAACACGTATTACTGATACCCCTAAACATGTATTACTGATACCCTTAAACATGTATTACTGATACCCCTATTTATTTTTCATTCTCCTTTAGCAGTTTTCAGATACATTTTCAAACAAATAAATGTTCCATACATTCTATTGTGGTTGGCCATGTCCTCAGAAGAGACCCCGATGCCATCACAAGAACAGCTATGCTATGGACCCCTGAAGGAAAACGAAAGAGAGGCCGACCAAAAACAACTTGGCGGAGGACTGTGGATATAAATTTGTGAACAGTTGGGGCATGTACGAAGGAGCCGACCGAGCAAACTGGAACAACCTTTAGCTTCCAGGCGTAATGGCCACTGACTGCTTTGCCGGTCGGCGGCTAAGGATCAAAGAAGAAGACATTCTATTGCATAGAATAAAAATGGTTGGCATGATCTTATAGCTCATAAAATATAAATTTGTGAACGTTATGAAGAGTTCAATCAATACCCTTTAGCTCCCTGAGGAGCATAGGCCTTCAACAAACACATGCCAAGTCTTCCTGTCCTGTGCCATCCACTCAAGTTCTTTCCATGTTTTCCTCATCATTTTAACCTCTGTATCCAGTTCTCTTCTCCATGTGTTTTTGGTCTACCTCTGCCTCTCTTTCCCTGTGGATTCCAGAACAAGGACTCATATTGACTCATCCAGCTTCCCTATCTTAACTTTTGTTCCACAGTTGCTATCAACAGGTTTTCTCAATGTGTGTCCTGTCCATCGCCAGCTTCTTCTTCTCAACTCTTGTTCTACTGGCACTTGTCTGGTTCTTGTCATCAATTCCACATTTGTGACTTTGTCATACCATTTCAGTCCTTCTATTCTACGCAAGCACTCGTTTATAAAAGTCTGTAGCTTTTTGGTTGTTGTTTTTGTTGTTCTCCATGTCTCACAGCCATACAATAGGACTGATGATGAGTTACTTCTTCTTTTCCTTGTTCACCTTCAGACTTCCACATCCATGACCTCTAATAAATATAATATATTGCATTTTATTAATTAATGATTCTATCTTTTTATTCTTTATTTTATTTTTTGGGTGGTCGGAATGGATTAGAGGTATGGCATCCGCCTCGAATTCTAGAGATACCAGGTTCGATTCCCAGTAGAGGGAATATTATTTTTGGACATTTTTTTTTTCAAAACCATTGGTCCTAATGATGTCATACTCCCCCCTGGTCTCCTGAGTAGTGAGATCGGATGCCTAGCCATCTCGGATTAGGGCGGAAAAATAGGAGGTCCCGTGTGCAAGTTGCGCATGTTAAAAATCCCACAGCAGTTGGAAATCATAAAGAGTAGGCCGTAAGGCCACTGCCCTGGCAAAATTTACAAATTACAAACCAACTCCCCTCCCCCCACAAAAATATTTATAGAATGTGTGATTCCTATATACACACATTGGGATTCTTGCCGGTGCTATGGAGTTCGTGCACTGTGCTGAGATCCTCCTTCTGTGATCTAAGGGAGGAGATCGGAGCACTGATGGAGTTGTCCGTGTGTAACGAAGATGGTCCTTAAAACCAAACCAAACTAATTTTATTTTAATTAATTGTATTAAATAATAATTTATAATAATAAATAATCTAATAAATATAAAAATAATAATGAATTACTGATTAATAATAACTGGCCATCCACTTTTATATATGCAACACAATGTATGGAACATTTATTTTCGGCATTTCAGTGCATTAGGTAACAATGATAAAAGTTTATCCCCAAAACTTGTTTTTTTTTCCATTACTTATAATTATGAAGAGACATGGTCCGCAATCAGACAACACGTCAAGGCCTAAAATCCCAACCCCTGCAGACCCAAATAGAACAGTCCCAACTAAGATAATTTGAGCATGTCTGCAGAATGGGAGAAGATCGGCTACCATGACAAAGCATGGGAAACTAAGAGCCAGGGATCCAGACTTCCAGGACGACCCAGAGTCTGCCTGGAAGGACAACATTAGATAATCTTTGAAGGACCGAGGACTAGAATGGAACTAGGCCAGGAGGAAGACAGCTGATAGGATAGTATGGCGCTCTCTCTTCCAAACCTCTACACCTCACGGTAGAAGAGGAACGACTAAGTAAGTAAATACTTATTTTATGATTTTAGATCATAACTGATCGCTGTCATCGACACTGAGTCAAAGTTATCTTTGAATAATATACACTTAGATAAGTTTAAACGCCTAAGGTAAAGCTCAAGAGAAAGTTCACTACTTGAGCTGCGTTTAAAATAAAAGACTCACTGACCTAGTTGTTTGAAGAAATACATTGATTTAATTAGCACACCATCATTCAGCTGACACATACCCCTTCAAATATCAGTCTATATTTACAGTTCATTATTTCCCTTACTTTAACACATTAACTACCGAATTGAAAAACACACTGTGGCCGAATTAAATTTTTTTCCCATTTTCATCCTGTAGGTGTTTGCACAAACTAAGCTGTAGTTTTCGTAATTGTTTACATATTTTTATGAATTACACGTCATTTTAAAAATAAATGAATGTACTATTACAATAAGCACCATTTGCAACTCTAATAGAGGTTGTTGCTATTTAACCGCCCGCCGATGGCCAAGGACTTGCAATATTTTCACAATTATAACTGCTTGTGCCCTATCTCTATCAAAATCACAATTTCAATCAATGTGCACACCGTTTTCACTCTTGTCCTCGTCGCTAGATCTATCAGTCAATTGTTGAAACACGTTTCTATCCTATTCAGCCGTTAGACGAGATGTACACGCATTTTTTGTAGTCCTATCACTAGTTGCCACAGTAAACAGTTTTACACGATTTGGTAACTAACCCAAAACGCTGAAAAATATGAACATAATATCAATTTTTCAGTGTTCTACAACAACCATGCTTTGGAAATTTGTTTTCCGGTGGCAACTTAAAATCTCGAACCAGATCAGAAAGTGTTTCAGTACATTTTTCATTTGTTTTATTACTAAAATTAGATTGGCGCTCTAAGCGGCTTGCGGTCCAAATGTGTTTATTTTGTGAGCCGCTGACAGCGGCTTGCGGTAGTTAATGTGTTAAAACTCTTACTTTAGTGTAGTTATTTCCACCTTATTTTACATTCTTTAAGTTATTATATAAAGTTGGATCAGACAATGCCAGTCTAAACTTGAAAGATTAAAATGTATCAAGAAAGGGAGCTGCATGTAAAGTCTCTGATGAGTGGAACATAGAGATTTTCAGTGTTGAAGATTTAAATTGCGACCAATATATAAAGCTAAGGTGAAGTTAAATAAAAGTGGTTAAAAACACATCAACCCTCAAATTTATCCAACAGAAAAAGAACTACAGGACACAAAAAACTATAATGCTAAAACAGTTTTGAAATTTGATTATCACATGTAGATAACACGAACATCAAGATATGATAATGGCAAAAAAGACAATGATTATAATGGACTGTTTTAACATGAATTCGGTTCGAAACATATTCTATGATTTCAATTATGTAACGCCATCCTAACATCAGTGTCAAAACAATTAATTTTGTCTGCTGTCAGACATCAAACTATATCTTTCATAACCCTGGCTTATTTCAACATTAATCATGGTGCAGTCCGTACAAGGAGATGTCCCTGGGACCATCTAAAATACTTCTACTATTCAGAAATTCTGCTTATCAGAAGTTTTCTCAAAGATGGACAATTTGTAGTCAGAATCAGAAATAAAATTTAAAATTATTATTTCAACCATTTATTGCAACTTTTTCATCGTTAAATTAACATTTGGTACCTTTTCCACTTTTAAAAAAGGAAATTAGCAAAATCATTAGGTATTATCATGTTATTTCTAGTACCACAGTTACAACTACAAAAACATTTAACAGTCCAAGTGTCCAAATTTACTAATCTCAGATTCTGTACTGTATTGTCACAGTATAATATGAATAAGTGTCCTAATTCACTCATTTCAGAGCTTGTATTGTCAAGAGTATAACATGAATACGTGTCCTATTTACTAATCTCAGATCATGTATTGTTCTGTCAGAGTATAACATGAACAAGTGTCCTAATTTACTAATCTCAGATCATGTACTGTTCTGTCAGAGTATAACATGAACAAGTGTCCTAATTTACTAATCTCAGATCCTGTACTGTACTGTCAGAGTATAACATGAACAAGTGTCATAATTTACTAATCTCAGATCCTGTACTGTACTGTCAGAGTATAACATGAACAAGTGTCCTAATTTACTAATCTCAGATCATGTACTGTTCTGTCAGAGTATAACATGAACAAGTGTCCTAATTTACTAATCTCAGATCATGTACTGTTCTGTCAGAGTATAACATGAACAAGTGTCCTAATTTACTAATCTCAGATCATGTACTGTTCTGTCAGAGTATAACATGAACAAGTGTCCTAATTTACTAATCTCAGATCATGTACTGTTCTGTCAGAGTATAACATGAACAAGTGTCCTAATTTACTAATGTCCTAATTTACTAATCTCAGATCATGTACTGTTCTGTCAGAGTATAACATGAACAAGTGTCCTAATTTACTAATCTCAGATCATGTACTGTTCTGTCAGAGTATAACATGAACAAGTGTCCTAATTTACTAATCTCAGATCATGTACTGTTCTGTCAGAGTATAACATGAACAAGTGTCCTAATTTACTAATCTCAGATCATGTACTGTTCTGTCAGAGTATAACATGAACAAGTGTCCTAATTTACTAATCTCAGATCATGTACTGTTCTGTCAGAGTTTAACATGAACAAGTGTCCTAATTTACTCATCTCAGATCATGTACTGTACTGTCAGAGTATAACATGAACAAGTGTCCTAATTTACTAATCTCAGATCATGTACTGTTCTGTCAGAGTATAACATGAACAAGTGTCCTAATTTACTAATCTCAGATCATGTACTGTACTGTCAGAGTATAACATGAACAAGTGTCCTAATTTACTAATCTCAGATCATGTACTGTTCTGTCAGAGTATAACATGAACAAGTGTCCTAATTTACTAATCTCAGATCATGTACTGTTCTGTCAGAGTATAACATGAACAAGTGTCCTAATTTACTAATCTCAGATCATGTACTGTTCTGTCAGAGTATAACATGAACAAGTGTCCTAATTTACTAATCTCAGATCATGTACTGTTCTGTCAGAGTATAACATGAACAAGTGTCCTAATTTACTAATCTCAGATCATGTACTGTTCTGTCAGAGTATAACATGAACAAGTGTCCTAATTTACTAATCTCAGATCATGTACTGTTCTGTCAGAGTATAACATGAACAAGTGTCCTAATTTACTAATCTCAGATCATGTACTGTTCTGTCAGAGTATAACATGAACAAGTGTCCTAATTTACTAATCTCAGATCATGTACTGTTCTGTCAGAGTTTAACATGAACAATGTCCTAATTTACTAACATCAGTGTCCTAAGTATTTACTAACTAATCTCAGATCATGTACTGTTCTGTCAGAGTATAACATGAACAAGTGTCCTAATTTACTAATCTCAGATCATGTACTGTTCTGTCAGAGTATAACATGAACAAGTGTCCTAATTTACTAATCTCAGTTCATGTCCTAACAAAGTGTCCTAATTTACTAATCTCAATCATGTACTGTTCCAGAGTAATAACATGAACAAGTGTCCTAATTTACTAATCTCAGATCATGTACTGTTCTGTCAGAGTATAACATGAACAAGTGTCCTAATTTACTAATCTCAGATCATGTACTGTTCTGTCAGAGTATAACATGAACAAGTGTCCTAATTTACTAATCTCAGATCCTGTACTGTACTGTCTGTCAGAGTATAACACATGAAACAAGTGTCCTAATTTACTAATCTCAGATCATGTACTGTTCTGTCAGAGTATAACATGAACAAGTGTCCTAATTTACTAATCTCAGATCATGTACTGTTCTGTCAGAGTATAACATGAACAAGTGTCCTAATTTACTAATCTCAGATCATGTACTGTTCTGTCAGAGTATAACATGAACAAGTGTCCTAATTTACTAATCTCAGATCATGTACTGTTCTGTCAGAGTATAACATGAACAAGTGTCCTAATTTACTAATCTCAGATCATGTACTGTTCTGTCAGAGTATAACATGAACAAGTGTCCTAATTTACTAATCTCAGATCATGTACTGTTCTGTCAGAGTATAACATGAACAAGTGTCCTAATTTACTAATCTCAGATCATGTACTGTTCTGTCAGAGTATAACATGAACAAGTGTCCTAATTTACTAACCTCAGATCATGTACTGTACTGTCAGAGTATAACATGAACAAGTGTCCTAATTTACTAATCTCAGATCATGTACTGTACTGTCAGAGTATAACATGAACAAGTGTCCTAATTTACTAATCTCAGATCATGTACTGTTCTGTCAGAGTATAACATGAACAAGTGTCCTAATTTACTAATCTCAGATCATGTACTGTTCTGTCTGTATAACAAGTGATTACTAAAGTTCCTGTACTGTTAGAGTATAACATGAACAAGTGTCCTAATTTACTAATCTCAGATCCTGTACTGTACTGTCAGAGTATAACATGAACAAGTGTCCTAATTTACTAATCTCAGATCATGTACTGTACTGTCAGAGTATAACATGAACAAGTGTCCTAATTTACTAATCTCAGATCCTGTACTGTACTGTACGAGTATAACATGAACAAGTGTCCTAATTTACTAATCTCAGATCATGTACTGTACTGTCAGAGTATAACATGAACAAGTGTCCTAATTTACTAATCTCAGATCATGTACTGTTCTGTCAGAGTATAACATGAACAAGTGTCCTAATTTACTAATCTCAGATCATGTACTGTTCTGTCAGAGTATAACATGAACAAGTGTCCTAATCTCAGATCATGTACTAAGTATAACATGAACTCCTAATTTTTATCTAATCTCAGATCATGTACTGTACTGTCAGAGTATAACATGAACAAGTGTCCTAATTTACTAATCTCAGATCATGTACTGTACTGTCAGAGTATAACATGAACAAGTGTCCTAATTTACTAATCTCAGATCATGTACTGTACTGTCAGAGTATAACATGAACAAGTGTCCTAATTTACTAATCTCAGATCATGTACTGTTCTGTCAGAGTATAACATGAACAAGTGTCCTAATTTACTAATCTCAGATCATGTACTGTTCTGTCAGAGTATAACATGAACAAGTGTCCTAATTTACTAATCTCAGATCATGTACTGTACTGTCAGAGTATAACATGAACAAGTGTCCTAATTTACTAATCTCAGATCATGTACTGTACTGTCAGAGTATAACATGAACAAGTGTCCTAATTTACTAATCTCAGATCATGTACTGTTCTGTCAGAGTATAACATGAACAAGTGTCCTAATTTACTAATCTCAGATCATGTACTGTACTGTCAGAGTATAACATGAACAAGTGTCCTAATTTACTAATCTCAGATCATGTACTGTTCTAATCTGTCAGGGTATAACATGAACATGTGCCCTAACTACTAATCTCAGATCATGTACTGTTCTGTCAGAGTATAACATGAACAAGTGTCCTAATTTACTAATCTCAGATCATGTACTGTACTGTCAGAGTATAACATGAACAAGTGTCCTAATTTACTAATCTCAGATCATGTACTGTACTGTCAGAGTATAACATGAACAAGTGTCCTAATTTACTAATCTCAGATCATGTACTGTACTGTCAGAGTATAACATGAACAAGTGTCCTAATTTACTAATCTCAGATCATGTACTGTACTGTCAGAGTGTCAGAGTATAACATGAACAAGTGTCCTAATTTACTAATCTCAGATCATGTACTGTACTGTCAGAGTATAACATGAACAAGTGTCCTAATTTACTAATCTCAGATCATGTACTGTACTGTCAGAGTATAACATGAACAAGTGTCCTAATTTACTAATCTCAGATCATGTACTGTGTCTGTCAGAGTATAACATGAAACATGAACAAGTGTCCTAATTTACTAATCTCAGATCATGTACTGTACTGTCAGAGTATAACATGAACAAGTGTCCTAATTTACTAATCTCAGATCATGTACTGTACTGTCAGAGTATAACATGAACAAGTGTCCTAATTTACTAATCTCAGATCATGTACTGTACTGTTAGAGTATAACATGAACAAGTGTCCTAATTTACTAATCTCAGATCATGTACTGTTCTGTCAGAGTATAACATGAACAAGTGTCCTAATTTACTAATCTCAGATCATGTACTGTACTGTTAGAGTATAACATGAACAAGTGTCCTAATTTACTAATCTCAGATCATGTACTGTACTGTTAGAGTATAACATGAACAAGTGTCCTAATTTACTAATCTCAGATCATGTACTGTACTGTCAGAGTATAACATGAACAAGTGTCCTAATTTACTAATCTCAGATCATGTACTGTACTGTCAGAGTTTAACATTAACAAGTGTCATAATTTACTAATCTCAGATCATGTACTGTTCTGTCAGAGTTTAACATTAACAAGTGTCATAATTTACTAATCTCAGATCATGTACTGTTCTGTCAGAGTTTAACATGAACAAGTGTCCTAATTTACTAATCTCAGATCATGTACTGTTCTGTCAGAGTTTAACATGAACAAGTGTCCTAATTTACTAATCTCAGATCATGTACTGTTCTGTCAGAGTTTAACATGAACAAGTGTCCTAATTTACTAATCTCAGATCATGTACTGTTCTGTCAGAGTTTAACATGAACAAGTGTCCTAATTTACTAATCTCAGATCATGTACTGTTCTGTCAGAGTTTAACATTAATAAGTCTCATGTGGTTTATGTGGGTCTCTGGGGAGACACAGAAAGAATAGGACTACCACCTCATGCATGTCATACGAGGCAGCTAATATGTGCTTGTACATAGGGCTGGCAGGTTTATCATTTAAAACAAATCGCTAAATAAAATAACTGCTGCTATAGCACATACATTCTTTGATGCAGGATTCCTGCAAGGGAACCAACTACAGTGGTGGCTCCATGCTCCATAAGGAGCAAACAAGGGAAAAGAAAAATGATAACATGAATAATAGGAACTCTGAATCACAAGAGACAGTAGACATTTCTGTAATTCTGTTCCTTATTAAATAGGCGCATGAGAAGCAAAGTGAAGAGTTTTAACCCCATCATATTTACTATCTTTGCTGTTTCTACACAAACTTTATTTACAGCCAGGGGTCCAACTGTGAATACAGGGAAATCGTTTGGAGTTACTGCTCACAATCTAGGTGATTTCCTACACCTGTCATTGTAGCCGCTTGTCATGTCATTGTCTTCTTCAATTTCTACATTGTTCGCTGTCATAAAACCAGGTCAATTTCTTTCGTCAAGTAAATGGCATGTCTCCGATTGTGAAAACACTTTCGGTGGTAACCCCTTAACATTACCAGTCTAGCCGTTCACAAACAACTAAAGACTAGTGCCCGACAACAAACAGTTGTTAGCAATGTATCGCTTTATTTGTCAAATAATTATGTGCTGTCGCATATATTTATAGCTTGGTATTCTGAGAGGGGTAAAGACAGAACTTCTGCTTAAGCGAGACAAAATTTGAGTTTGGACTGAAAAATTACTTCGACATATCCAAAAATTCTAGTTATCAGAATTCGACTTAACCAGAGTTTTTTTAACAAAGACAAAGATGACTTTTGGCCGCGACGTTCAGAAATGCTTCTACTTTAGAGAAATTCGATTTAAACAAGTTCCGCTTCAGTGGACTGCACTGTATATGGTTTGATTTGAAGGACCATCTTCATGACGGACAACTCCATAAGTGCTCCAATCTCCTCCCTTAAATCACACAAGGAGGATCTCAACACAGTACACAAACTCTGTAGCACTGTCGAGGATCCCAATGTGTGTATACAGGAATTACTCATTCTATCAGTATTTTTATGGTGGGCAGGTTTCCTAATTTTTTAATTTTAAGAGGGTGGGGGCCATATGTCAATTATATGACAAAGTCATACTTGTTTCAAATATACATATACTTTGATTAAAGATCTGCTGTCGTTAATTGTAGAAATTATATGACAAACAGAAGTGCTTCTAATCAATTCCTTTATTTTAATCATCAATAACAATTATTTTTAATTGGACAAAATACATCAGACAAATAGTCGCTTCAGTACTTGATTTCTTTGACATTTTTTAAAATGACCTAACCCGACTGACTGTAAACTGTTAAAATTCTGCAAGTACAGTATTTTAACTCTGCATTAGTTGGAGAGCCCCCTTCGATGGCGGGGAATGCACAGTGTGCCACGCACTTCTTACTCCTAGCTTGGGACCAGATGTGACGATCCTTTAAATACAAGCCAAGCTGGAGAAACTGGAGCTCATGACTTCAACTCAACACATTTCAGAATGGCAGAAAAGCCTAGATCTATAGTGTAGATAATACCAAGGAGTCTTCAGCTTGGTATTGGCTGTTAAAGAGCGAGAAGCTCAGCAGACCTAGTTAAACAACAACAACAAGTTCAGTTAGTTTTTTTTATACAATTTTTTTAGTCATTATGTTAGAAAATGGAGTTGCTTCCCTTGCTTCTGACGTTAAGATAAAAATACAATAAATTAGACAGGACTGTAAAAGGTTAAGTTTCTCAAAAAACTGTACTAACATCACAAGATTTGATGAGTTTCTTACAAAACTGTACTGAACATCACAAGATTTGATGAGTTTCTTACAAAACTGTACTGAACATCACAAGATTTGACGAGTTTCTCACAAAACTGTACTGAACATTACAAGACGTGTTAAGTTTCTTACAAAACTGTACTGAACATCACCAGATTTGATGACTTTCTTACAAAACTAACCATCAAGAAACCTGCTCACATTTTCTTGTCACATACATCATTTGTCACTAAAAGAAAAGAATAGGATGCATATCACTTGTAATGAAGTTTAACAGATACAGTCTGGAACACTGTGATGTCTGGGGTGGCTGAAAGGAGGTAGTGTGCCACTAATAATGTCACGTCACCTAACTTAGTACTAAAGCACATAAAGAGATTGGATTTTATTGAGTTAAAGGATCCTCTAAAGGAGATTAAATGCCCCTGTGAAGTGTTGATACCACCTTCCTCCCCTCACCCTCAAATAAAAAAACCATAAGAAGGGGAAAATGACCTTTCAAGAATATTAACAATTCTACAGTGGACTCGGAAGGGAATGAAAATGGGTCTTAGTCAGTATTCGTATCATGGTTCTGGAGTGGGAGTGTTTTGACATCAGTGACATGAAGACTGAATGGTTAACCACTGCTCTAAACCGGGTAATTCTGAAAGGTCGGTTAACCAAGTACACAGTTAATCCTTAACATCCCTACACGTGAACCAGGCACAATGCTCATATGGACAACACCCTCATGAAATGCACCAAGCAGTCATTCCATAAATATTATAATTACTCCCAGAAAGCACCATGGCCCCCTTTGGTGGTAGTACAAAAGCATTATAAGTGAACAAAAAAAAAGAGAAAAGATTCAATGTACAAATTTGAGGAATCATTCTGCAAAATCACAAGACCAAAACATATTACCAGCCTTGATTCAGGATAAAACCAACACATTACAAAAAACTAACATGAAATAAATTAATCAGTAAAATGCACGGTAAACCTATCATGTGAGACAAGTTTAGGCATTGTAACCATTTCTGCATCTAAGCTGATGTACTTATCTCTTTTCTATTTGTGCAATTTATTTTTCTTTTGTCTTGATAAAGACATGAGAAATCCTGTTTGGCTGTTACAGCGACTGTTTTGCTCTTGTGATTTCAATTAATTTCTTTATAGCATTACTGCTCTCATTCGTTCTCACAGAAGATAAGCAGTCTATCACCAATAAATCATCTTTATTATACTAAAGTCAATATCAGCTTTTCTTAAGTTTGTCTAAAGAAATAAAAACAATAACAAACAAAAATTCATAAAATACAGTAACCCAACAAAGCAAACATAATTCAATACTAATTATCATCCAGGTCAATGGCATCCTCCAGGTTGTTGCTGATTGGATTATTCGAGTTTTGGCCTTGCCAACTCATGGATGATGTTGGATGCATGCCCAAGTTACTGCCACCCTGTAAGATATTAGATAGTCTCATGAAGTAAGAATTCTCATGCCAATACCAAATAATGTAGGGCAAACACTAACATACGCTATTTAACATTTCTTTACAGGACAAAACTCTACAAGTAAATAAACACTCACTACAAACAAGTTCAGGGCAAACTTTAGAGTGGTTGTTTATCAAGACAAAGTTATCAGGTTCAAAACCCAGTTGTGCCACACTAAAATCAGCTGTAATTCTGCACCTGACACTGTGCTCTGGAGTTAGGGAAGACAAAGGTAGCATAGAAGTGAACTAGTCATCCCACCCCCATCTAAAGCCCAGACCTAGTATGGTCAAGTCTTTCATGCTTCACTCCTCTATGTCAGTATCTGCTTTGGGAACTACCGTTATCTATTTTTTAAATGTAGGACAAACTTCACTAACATGGATTATTTATATTTCTTTACAGGACAAATTTACTAAGTAAATGTACACTCCTTAAACACAAGAGCAGGATATAAACTAGAATGCATTCAAAATAAAGGGATGCGTATAGTCATGGTCTGTATATGAGATACCCCCACTGTGACAAAGAGGTATATGCATGGAGTGCTGTCAATTAGATCCAGATATATGATGGCCCAGGCAAGAGCCTATATGCAAGTAACCACAAACGGCACCCCTGCATGGAAACATAGCTGACATTAAGGGAGGAAGAATAAAAAGGGGGATGTCATGGATGGCACAGGCAGAGACAACGATCAAGCGGGTGGCCACAGTTGAAAATATATTCAAAGGGAAAGAGAGTACTAAGACAGATGAGAACTGGATGAACTACCAGCAAGTTAACTGAAACTTCATTTACAAAGGCAGTCATTGTGTCAGACTATGTCCATGCTTCAAAAGGTTCAAAATGGTTGGCTAAGACATGAATGGAAAACATTCTTAGAAGCTTCGAATCTGCAGGAGCTGGTGTGGATCTGCTGTCCTGGCCATGCAGGGGGTATGCAGTAATGAGAGAGCTCACAGACTAGATCAAGAGCACCCACAGTGGGGACACTGGATATGGATAAGGGAGAGATACTGAGAACAATTAATGATCGCCTGTTACAGAATGACACTGCAATAGATGAATCATCAAGGTTAAGACTGATGGAATTTGGCATGAAACGTAAGGCTAGTAGAGATGGCTGTATGAGAGGATGCATCCGTCATGTATGTAACTAGCAAGCTACAGGAACAGTTAGCATTCACACTCTTCGACATATACTGAGGGAGAGTGAGCACCTATGGGTTTGCCAGAGTGCAATGATGTCGATTCTGTTCAACAATAACAACAACAACACAGAGTAGGATAAACTTTATTAACATGGATTATTTATATTTCCTTACAGTACAAAGTAAGTGTACACTCCTTACAAACAAGAGGACAAACTTCACTAACATGACCTATAAAATATTTCTTTACAGGATAAAACTCTACAAGTAAACATTCACTCATTAGAAACAACATAGTACTAAACTCCATAAACACATATTATAATACAGTATTGGAAGAAATAAAAAAAAACATAACTTTAAGTTGTCCTTTGTTTTTGTATAATTGTTCTTCTTTGTAGCTTACTATTTTCCAACTTTTGTTTAGGATCATCTAAGCATTCTTCTGTTCTTTATTTTTCAATTTAAATCTTTGGTGCTCAAAATACCTATGTTCCAATCATTGCAGAGAGGTGAAACCTTGCAAGCAGCTTCCCTTCTTTGGTACACTTTAATCTAACAAGTTTTGGTGAACGACACGATAAATTACTAAAGTTACGCAACTCAGACCTCATGGTCTTTTATATTTGGACATCAAGCCTAATATAACCAACAGACCCTGTATCTAGGCTGAACGGGGGCACCCCTCCCTAAAACGAGGCAAAATGTTAATTTAACAAAAATGATAAATTACTGGTTAATGATAACTGGCCATCCATTTGTATTCTATGCAACAGAATGTATAGAACATTTATGTTTTGCTTTTCAGTGCATTTAGTGGTTTCCTCTACTTGTTTTTGTTTTTGGGACTGGCAGCCTCATCATGTCAAACAAACTGCCACAGAAACCCCTGCTGCAAAAGCAAGTGAATGATTGGTGCAGATTTATGTGGGGACCAGCAGCAGTGGTGGCTCCATGCTGCATACGGAGCTCAAAAGAAAATGATGATGTTACGGTTTTTAAAAGTAAATTAGTACTGTCTTTGGGCAGCACCAACAGCTTCATCCACTTTTCACTTCCTTCTACTTTTCAGTTTGGGCTGAATGGACTTAGCTATGTCATCTGCTGACTCGCACAGCATCATTGCGAGCCTTGCCTTTCCTGCTTTGTATTCTTCAACAACTGCCTTGAAGGGAAGCACAAGCTTTGCCTTCTTGCAGTACAGGGCTACATCTGACAGACTTGGTGGTACTCCTAGCCATTTCCTCATGAACTTGTTGACCTTTTGCTCTATAGCTTCCACTGGACTGTTGCTTATTTCATTTATACGCAGTCGCCATAGCAATTTAGGTATCAACATGAACTGAAGGCACCACAGTCTGAACTTTCCTAGGAGTCTGCTATGGTCTATGATCTGTAGTCCTATGTCTGCCATTTCTATTGTCTGTTGAACTGCCTTTGAGTCTTTTAATAAGGCATGGGAGCCGCACTGGTGTAATGGTTACCACACTGTGCTGGCGATCGGGTGATCCAGGTTCAAGCCCGGGCGAGTACATTTGATGGAGTGTCGTCAACCGGGATTTGGACTGGATTAATTCGAGCCCTGGCGAGGACATTTGAAGCAGTGTCGTCGACCAGGGACTGGAATAATCTGAACGGCTCCTGAGCCGACCCAGCTCTAATGGGTACTCTCCGAAGACGGCGAGTATCTGCCTGAATGGCGAGAGGACACCTGTCAGCATACAGGGAAAATAGGATACTCACCTAAAATCAGTCTCAGGTTAGATATACTAACCTGAGATTTCACCTCGAGTAATAGCGGGCGTACATTTTTTTTTTAAAAAGTAGTTTTTGTCAACTTGTATCTTTTGTTGATCATCCACTTGTACTGTTTTTTGTGTGTAGTCTGTGTTGAAGATGATGGGTTCCAAAAGTGATTATATGTTTTCAAGTTTTAGCACATCTGGTATTAATACCAGTTTTTTCGTTCCTCGATCTTAAATGCCATTGTGGTAATGTTGTAGTCTCTATTTAAGAAACAAGGGTGCAGTTTTTCTTTTGTATTTATTCTGTCCCTGCTGAAGAATGAGCTGCTAACAGAGAAAAAAATATTTTGTGTTTCTGCTTCCATAGCCACACTTTTCTACACCTGATGCGAGTTTTTCTCCCTTGTTATACCTGTTATCTGTCAACCGCAGAGACGTGTTTGTTTAGCACTCATAACCTTATGGTTGATCTCGACCTACAAATGCTCTAGGCTGCACGATAAGCCACTTCCTTAGTAAAACCTCAGCAGTTAAATGAACAAGTCAGACTGAATCAACAAGGATTACTGGTACACATTTTGTAGGTGGGGTAAACATTAGCTTGCTCACAAGTAAACTCATGTGCATTTTGTCATTCTTAGGAAACAGAGTTACCCCAGGCAAATTAGCTCATTACAAGTATGTATATTATTGAACGCCCCATGCAGTTCCCAGAAGCCTCTGAGAAGACAAAGGAAGAACAGGACTACTGTTCTCTCATGCATGCTGCCAGAGGTGACTAATGAGGTTGTGCATGAGACTGGCAACCTCATCATATAAAACATATTGTTACAGAAACTACCACTGTATGAGCACACAAATACTTTGAGGCAGGCTTCCTGCCATGCCCCATGAGGAGCATAAAGGAAAATAATACAATCTCACACAATCATTCATCTAGTGTCCTTACCATGACCATCTGATTGGACTGACCGGCCTTCAGCTGCTGCATCTGTAACCAAGGTGCCATGTTCTGCATGACCTGGGAAGTTAACAGCCCACCCTGCTGTGTCTGCTGCTTTATCATGTTCAGGTAGTCCATCTCCTGGAGTCTTAGTAGCTCCATCTACACACAAAAAACAATATGCATTTAATTAACAACAGATTTTAATTATGCCATCACAATTTTAAAGAGCTAGTGCATCATCTGTGAACACGTTTTCTAAGAAATGTGTCTGAAAGATTTCAGATGATTATCAACTAAAAATGGTGGCTGACTTAGTAAATAAGAAATTATCATCCTCATTTTCTCCCCTTTTTGATCCCTTTGGAGCACAGAGATCATTGCAGCTGGTCCCCTTTTGCTGGAAACTGGCACCAAAGCAGTTACGTATTCTTGAGTATATGAGGATAACTGCCATAAGACGGGGGGTAAAACGGTAGAATGAAAAAAAAAAAACACACAAATAGTAATACGTCTTACATAGAGAAAGGACAAGAAAAAACCATGTTGCGGCCACAAGGCCTTCGTCAGGGACAGACAAACAAGAGACAGGAGGGAAAGAAAGTGAGAATTAAGTGAGGAACAGGAAACTATAGAAATAAAAGAAAAATACTCCCTGATGTGTGTCACGTGTTGGAGAAAAAATGTCTGTCACTAAACCGGAAAGCGGAAGTGGATAGTACATTAGAAGCAAAAATAAAAAATAATGAAAACAAGGACTGGAAAACAGAGTGAGGGACAAGTGATATTAAAGAAAGAAAAAAAACAGATATCGAGAGAGAAGAGGTAGAAAGAGTAAAAAAAAAATTATTATTATATGGAGTAAAATTCATTTATTTAAATATATATATATATATATATATATATATATATATATATATATATATATATATATATATATATATATATATATATATATATATATATAGAATAGGAGGGAAGACAAGGGTGATCGCAGTCATAATAAAACTGGGACTAGATAGAAAAGGATGCCCCAGACAAAATAATGCTGGGTGTTCAAACCATAGGGTTTAAGGCAACCCATAAGATGGATGAGGCATTGTTCCAGGCGAAACCGACTGTTGGCATCCGAGGAACAGGATCTGATGGCTGCCACCTGGATGTCAGTGGCACCGTGGTGGCCAGGGTCATTGAAGTGGACGGCCACAGGTGTGGATTTCAACTGAGAGATGTCGTAGAGGTGTCTGCAGAATCAGTCCCCCAGTCGTGTGCCCGTTTGGCCGATGTAAGTAATATTGCAACATTTACATATAATAGCATAAATGACGTTACGTGACTCACATGTGAAGCCATGGGTGATGGTGTACTTGGCCTTAGGGAATGACACTGAACGTGTTTGGATTACATACTGACATGTCTTGCATCGTGTTTTTTTTTTTTTTCATTCTACCTTATGTATTCTTGCAGTGTTGCTTATTGAACACCAACAGATTAAAGGCAGTTGGTGCACTACTGGTGCTGAACATTTGATAAAAAAAATAATGCCTTTACTCACCCTTCTCATATCCTGCTTAATCTGCACCTGTCTTTTCAGAGCTTGCTGTAAGTGGAGTTGGAACAGGTCCTCTGAGATGCCGGGAAGCTGAAATGTTCAATTTTATAATTATAGGCAAACATGTTCATTCATCACAATACAGTTTTAAGTTCGGGTATTTATGGACCAGATCTTCAATGCCAAGACCATTTTTAAAATTTTTGGCTTTTCTATTTTTTATTTCAATTTGCTGGATACATGGAATTTGTGTTGCTTTAGCATGAATTCTAGGGTTAGACTACTAGCCAAGATCCCTGAAAGCAAGTCCATATTGTGCAACCTCCGAATCCAACGCTAAGAGATCAATTAGCCGCACCACCATGGCAAAACAAAATCATAATGCCCCCCTGTAGTGCACTATGTTGAGAATCTAGCATTGCACAATAAACTTAAGGGAATCACCTGAGCCAAGACTGAGCTCCGGCTTTTACATGGTTGAGAATCCCTCAAAGGATGGACAACAGGTGAGGGGAGCTGGGACGTACACCTGTACATGACGTAATGATTCAATAAGAGAGCCCACAACCAGAGAACAGTTTGATGTAAACAAAACAGTAGGTATGATATTCAGCAAAGGAAATTTAAAAAAAAAAAAAAAAAAAAATCAATATAATCATTAACCCTCTATTGGGCCTTGTTGCCATTTGGCAACATACCGTTTAAAGTCATCTATTTCACTATCCGGCGTTCAAATTAATAATTTTTTTTGTTTTATTGTGTTCTAGAAACATTCCCAATTTTAAATTACCGGGTAACTCATTTGTCGGAGAAATACTTTTTTTTCACGCACTCTTTTGTCAAGGCATGGTAGCTGGTTTGCAAGATCGAATTGAGAGGTGAGTTTACTTCACATTATTTTTTAAAATTCCTTATGAAAACGGTGTATAAAAAATATGCTGAGTAACTTAAACCACTTATCTTTGTAACAAATGCTTTAATAGTTATAAATAAATAAAATAAGTTACTCTTATTTTACATTTTAGGTATGTTGCCATTTGGCAACAAAAGTCGATTAAGGAATAAAAACCACTTCATGTTGCCAATTGGCAACAGTTGCTTTTTACCTAATAAATGATATTTAATGTTGTATTTCTCTGTAATCAACAACATTAGTATTTTTATTCTCATTATAATTGATTAAACTTCATCATTTAAAAAAAAGTTGTTATTTGCAATTTTATGTATCCTAAAAAGGTCAATGTAAATAGTAGAATTACCAGTATAAATTACTAATAATATTGTAAATGAATAAAACATATTTACTTCATCTAGACTTGACTTTTAGAACTAAACTACACATGATAACCACTAAAATTGCCAGTAATCACAAAACATAATGTATCAATCAGATGAATTCAAAAAACAATTAAAAAAGCCCCCCCCCCCAATAAATGTTGAACCCCCACAAACATATAATAAACACAAAAAAAAAAACCCAAAAAAAAAACTTTTATGAAAAACTTTTGAATTACAAAATGTATATGTCGTCATTTTTTAAAAAAATTTTTTTTACAGTAAAACACAATTGGATCCTCAAAAGTTTTTACAGCCAAAAGACTACAATCAATAGACCAATACCTGAGGCTTCTAGCGATAGTGAGCTGTCAGACAGTGAAGCTGAAGACATCCTGGATAACACGTGGCAACCCGGCCCTTCCTCGGACACAACCGATTCAGGTTTGTTGAATTTAATTGATGTTTTTTTTTTAATGTGGCCACTTTATTTCAGACTGCAGTTGTAGCCTTGTCCATCAGTGTACAACCTATGTACAGTTTCAGCCTAGTCCATCAGGTACTAAATATCGGCTGACGGAGACTTACTTGTGGAACGCTTTATACCATAATGTGGACTAGAATAATTTTTAGCATTACTACGCTTATCAGAATAATAACATGTACACCAGTATACCAATAAATGATTGTTTATGTTGCCAGATAATTAATATCTTTGTTTTCTTTTTTTTCAGAATCATCTGCATCAGAGCTGGAGGACACAGATGTAACCTTTGATCGTCGTCGGATGCTATGGAGACACCGTGAAGCCTCAGATGTATCTTCTGAAGCTCCGCCCTTCTCTGGTGATTCGGCACACGTATCAGTTACCTCAGAACCAATAGAATACTTCCGCAGATTCATTGATGATGATACAATGGCACATATGGTCACTGAATCAAACAAGTACAGCATCCAGAAAAACACAACAGAAGCCCTCAGATGGATCCAGCCAGAACTGCAACAGTTTTTTGAAATTGCGGTTATTATGAGTATTCTTAGAATGCCCAGTTGAAAATTGTACTGGGACTCTACAACGCGCTATGGACTTGTTGCTGATACTATGACGAACAAGAGGTTTAAAGAGAAATCAAAAGTAACATTCACTGCAATGACAACAACAAGCAGCAAGACAATGAAGGCGACAAATTGTTCAAATTAAGACCTTTAGTTGACGCTCTGAAAGTGAAATTCAATTCAATCAAACCAGCAGAAAGGCTGAGCATTGATGAGCAAGTTATCCCATTCAAAGGTCAATCATCTCTGCGTCAGTACAACCCAAAGAAACCCAAAAAGTGGGGCTATAAAGTCTTCGTTTGTTCAAGAATTTCTGGTTTGATTCATGATTTTGAAATTTACACTGGAAAAATTGACGTGTGTCCTGGCCAACCTGATTTAGGAGCATCAGCTAATATCGTGCTGAGACTTCTTCAACGTATCCCTAAAAATGTGTGGCATAAAGTATATTTTGACAACTGGTTTAATTCGCCAGCATTGCAGGCATGCCTCTGGAAACAAGGCATTGCATGTCTTGGCACTGTCCGCGCAAACCGGCTGAAAGGGTGTAATCTGTGTTCCGATAAGGAACTGAAAACGAAAGGAAGAGGGTCATCTGTTGTTTGTACAGCAGCAACAAACGGAGCCACATTGAAAGCTATCAAATGGTATGACAATAAAGCAGTCACACTGCTAAGCACCTATGCAGCAGTTGAACCAGAATGTGTAGTCAGAAGATGGGACAGAAAAGCCAAGAAGGAAATACACATTTCTTGCCCTGCAGCTGTGAAAGAATATAACATGTTCATGGGAGGGGTAGATTTGCTGGACTCCTTGCTGGCACTCTATCGTATACCCATTAGATCCAAGAAATGGTACCACAGAATATTGTTTCATTTCTAATTTCCTGGATGTTTCTGTGGTGCAAGCTTGGCTAACTTATTGTTCAGATGTGTGTAAGGATGGTATGGAAAAAGAGGACAGACTACCATTAGTTGATTTCAAGTTGCAGATTGCTTTGTGTCTCCTAAAAGCAGGAGAAAGTGAAAATAATAAAAGGGGAAGGCGATAAGGAAGCACTGAGACACAGCTGGTGGCTAAAAAGGAGAGAGGGCAAACAGCAAAGGTACCTCGTTGTCATGTCAGAAACTGACAATGTTGGAGACAGCCCCAATCCGTCACCAACAAAGGGAGATGCAAACTTCCTGGATGCAAGGGGTACTCCAGAACTGTCTGTGAGAAGTGTAACCTACACTTGTGCCTCAATAAACATTCAAACTGTTTCAAAGTATTTCATGAAACATGAGTGTGGAGCTGTGAATTGAGTCACGAGACAGAAGATTTTTTTTTTTTCAGTAACTATATGTTTTCATTGTATGTGTGGCATTTTCTGTATAAATTACACTTAACTTCATGAAGTTTCACAAATTTTGTTGTCTGCTATTTACTGTTTAAATATTAAATGTAGGTAGGGAGTAAAAAAAGGTGAAATAGATGTTGTTAGACATAAAAACATAGTTAAAAGATATATGTTGCCAAATGGCAACAATAAATGTTCCCAACCTTAATGGTGATTTGTTGCCAATTGGCAACATACCCATAAAACACTAACTAAACATTTTTTTGCCCAAAATTAACCTTCACACCACTTTTCAGACATGGGACAGCCACAAAAACCACTCCAAGAATTTTTTTTCCAACTATTTCATAAATGGCCCAATAGAGGGTTAAAGGACAGAAAATATGCACCTCCTCAACAACAAGATTTCTGGGCATAACTTTAGATAAACAATTAAATTGGAATAAACATATAGACAATTTAGTAGAAAGCTGTAGGGGACCCCTAAATATACTAAGGATAGTTAACGGTAATGGATGGGGGCCAGCAATAAAATAATGCTTATGTTCTACAAGTCTTTCATCAGGGGGAAACTTGATTATGCCAGCATAGTCTATGACTCAGCTGCAAAGCAAAACTAGACAGGATTCAAAATGCAGCCATGAGAACCATTACAGGTGCATTTATATCAACACCAGTAGAAGCGCTAGAAGTAGCTCTTGGCATACCACCCCTTGGTCTAAGACAGAAAGAACTAAGATTAAATTATTGGAGTAAAGTAGCACAAGAAGTGATCCACCCAGCACATAAAGCATTTGTCAAAAACCAACCAAGTGTATGGGACGTCCCCTTAAATAAAGATAGATATCCAACAGGATGGAGAACTATAGAAGACCTAACGCAGTTCAAAGAACTATCAAATACAATTAAAAATAGTAATAAATACAGAAGCAAAATACCACCCTGGGAACTAAAAACACCAATCATAGACTACTCACTTACTGAAAAGATCAAACAAAACATAGAAGATAAGGAAGCCAAAATGATAAGTAGAAAGTTCATAGATCAACTAACTAAACAAAGTCTGGCCGTCTACACTGATGGATCCAAGGGTGATAGTGGGCAACTAGGTGCCGAGGTTGTAATACCACAATGGGGAATTAAAAAGAGCTACAGTGTAACTGAAAGGGCTTCGATTTTTTACCGCAGAGATGGTAGCAATTCTAAAAAGTTTAGAAATAATCGAAGATAACCCACCAGAAGCTGTTACGATATTTACAGACTCACTATCATCACTACAAGCACTAGAACACCCAGGTAAATGTAGCCGGCCAGACATAAAGGAAGAAATTCTAGCAATTAATACATCACTAGGGAACAGAGGATGTAGTGTGAGGCTAGTGTGGGTTCCAGCACACATAGGTATTGCTGGTAACGAGTTGGCAGATCAGAATGCCAAGAATGGAAGATTAAGTAAAAACAATATAAGAGCAGGACTGGGAAGGTCGGAAATCAAGAGCCAAGTGAAGATAACTATAAACGAGGAATGGAAGAAAATTAGAAAAGGCAGACACGCGTTCAAACTGCTGAAAGAACCAACAAGGACGTGCCAGGTCAGAGAAGAATTAAAGATACCATCAAACAAAAAACTGTGGCGTCTCCGTCTCGGTGCAGCATACTTTATGATAGAGGAACCACACTGCCAAAAATGTCAGGAAGAGAATGACATAGACCACTACCTGATCCACTGTAAAAAGTATGAACAGCAAAGGCTGGAATTAAAAACTTACTATAGAAATCACAATATAGACTTAGAAATTAAGCAACAAAAATTAATAAATCATTAAATAAAAAAACACAAAGTAAAAAAAACAAAAACTTACTAACTACTCATAGGACAAGGAAAGACAACGAGGTATTAAAACCAAAAAAATTACAACTCAAAAAGAATAAATACTAATACAAATTAAAACCAAGTGTAAAGGACAATAGATATCAATAAACAATACAAAAGAGAAAATAAAATGGACAAATACTAATATAAATTAAAATCAGCAACTGCTAAAGACAATAGTTATTTAAATTGAATACAAAATTAGAAAATAAAATGACACTAAATACCCCAATTATAACCAAATTTCAGGTTGAACAGGGTAGACCAAGATGGAACGAGAAGAGGCAATAACGGTCAGCTGTTAAGTGCCCGCTCTCCACCCATCACATCTCCAAAACAACAACAACGAGAACAGTTTCTTTTTGCCCTGCATAATTGAATAGCACAAAATTCTAGCTTAAAATCAGGTTAGGATCCTCTAAATGCATGTCAAGTCATGATGGAATACTCAGGGAAAGAAACTGGAGCTCGTGACTTCAACTCAACAAGGTGTGGACTGGCACAAAAGTCACAGGAAAAACCTAGACCTTAAATGCCAAGGACAATTCTTCAATTTGGCATTGGCTGTGAAAGAATGTTGAGCTCAGTAGCCTAGTTAAACAATAACAAATTTTTCAATTGGCAGTAGATTTTGTAAAATTGAAATTCCTGCTGATTCTTTATTTCATAACCTCCATGAAAAGAAGTAATTTCTTACTGGCTATTCATTCAGTAAACTTAATATTCCCTTCACTTGTTATGAAAATAAAACAGCAACTGAAACATTTTAATATCAACCACAACAGCAGACTTACAATCTTCTTCAATTTTTATTTTTAAACTCTGACTCCAAAAATGCTATTGCCATAAAATCAGCAATAGGAAAATGCCAAAGAGTTAATCGAAGAACGTATAATCAATTGCAGATATGTGATCATATAAATTTGTGTGGCCTCATGGTATAAGACCACTTTGCTAGTGGTTTGGAGTGAAGTGAACAGCATGGTCTTAAGAAACATTCTAGCGAAGTGACCTTATACTGAAGTGAACAGTGCAGTCCTAACAACATTCAAGTGAAATGACCATATAGTGAAGTGAAGCAGTCTTATAGTAAATTCATGTAGTCATATCAAGCCATCGCTTATAAATGACCAAAAACCGACAAAAACAGACTTGAGAAGCTGGGTATTTAGACAAGAAAATTTTGTTGAACACTAGTGATGACAAGTAAGCTAACAGTATCTGAAAGTCACACAGAAAACTTAGCAAGAGATGGAAAATAACTTTTCAAATGTTCAGACTGCACACAGCAACTTCATACAACAGCTACTGCCTCACCACAACATCTTAAGTCAATCAGTAAACTTACTTACTTACTTAGTCGTTCCCCTTCTACCGTGAGGTGTAGAGGTTTGGAAGAGAGAGCGCCAGACTATCCTATCGGCTGTCTTCCTCCTGGCCTGGTTCCATTCTAGTCCTCGGTCCTTCAAGGATTGTCTAACGTTGTCCTCCCAGCGGACTCTGGGTCGTCCTGGGGGTCTGGATCCTTGGCTCTTTGTTTCCCATGCTTGTCGTGGTAGCCGGTCTTCTCCCATTCTGCAGACATGGCCAAACCATCTAAGTTGGGACTGTTCTACTTGGGTCTGCAGGGGGTGGGATTTAAGGCCTTGACGTATCGTCTGGTTGCGTACCATGTCTCTTCTTGTTACTTCAACCACCTTCCTCAGATACCTCATTTCTGAGGTTTGGATCTGGCTTTTGTGGGTTGTAGTCATTGCCCATGACTCGCATCCATATGTCAAGACTGGGACATAGGTGGAGCGGTATACAGCCATCTTCGTTTTCTTACCAAACCCTCTCTCTTGCTGAGCAATCCTCGATTTATGGCCTGAAAAAGTCTCCCAGCTGCTGCTTTTCGAGATATCACCATGGATTTTTGTTTTAGAGCTGCTTATGACCATCCCTCTCTTCTCCAGCTCTTCCTTCCAGACTTGCAGGTTGGATTGGAGATGTGCCTCTGATTTAGCAATCAGGGCAACATCATCAGCAAATGCCAGCTCCAAAATATAGACCTGTCTCATCTTCCAGTACCCCACTGAATACTTTCTTGTTCTCTCCTTACATGCCTTAATGACATCGTCCATAAGGAGTATGAAAAGGTAAGGTGATAGGATATCACCTTGTCTTACACCAGTGGTGGTCCTGAACTCTTCTGACTTATGGTTTGCTATCCTCACATAATTTCTGCAAGACTTGTAGAAGCTCTGTATAGCATGAATCAGAGGTGCTGGAATATTCTTCCTTGCCAAACAGTCCCAAAGTTTGCTCCAGGGGACCCTGTCAAACGCCTTTTCCAGATTTATGAAACAAAGATGGATCTCACTCTTATACTCAAGGGCCTTTTCACTCAGCTGTCTGAGTGTGAAGATTAGGTCTTGAGTACTTCGGTTCGCTCGGAATCCGCACTGGACCTCATCCAATTGTGGCTCAGCTAGGCGTCGGAGTCTCTGCTCTAGGATTCTAGAGTAGATTTTACCAGGGACACTGAGAAGGGATATGCCTCTATGGTTTCCACACTGTCGATTGTCACCCTTTTTGAAAATTGGTGTTATGATGGCAATCTCCCAATCCTTTGGTATGGTCTTGTTGCACCATGCTGCCTGTAGGACCTTTAAGAGTAATAGGTCGCCTGATGCTCCCATGTACTTAACCATTTCTGGTGTTATACCATCATGCCCTGCTGCTTTGCCCATCTTGATTTTCTCTAGTGCTGCCCTCAGTTCTTCCATCTTTATGTCATCTTCACCATCATTGGTTTTCTCTTCTGTGCTAGTGGTTATCATTTTCTGATGCTTCACCATGCTCACCATCCAGGAGTTCTGAGAAATATTCTTTCCATCTTTCCATTACTTCCTTCGGGGCAGTAAGCAATTTGCCTTGCTTGTCCTTTATAAATTTGAGAGGGCATTGTTTTTTTCTTCCTCATGTTCTTTAGGGTCTTATAGAACAATTTCTGGTTTTCTTGTGCATCTTTTTCTAGCTTTTCTCCAAATTCTTCCCAGGACTTCTGTTTTGCTGCTAGCACTTTTTTCTTTGCTTCTGTTCTGAGTGTCACATATTCTCTATATTTTTCCATTTGTCCTGTTGTGTTTTTTAGCTCCTAAGTATTGTTTCCATGCCATTTTCTTCTCTCTTATTTTCTCTTTGACTTCCTCTGTCCACCAAGGTGTCCTCTTTCTCTGGTTCCCAAGTCGGACTTCACCGCATGCTTTCTGCAGCAGCTGTCTTTATGATATCCTTGAATTTATTCCAGAGGGTTTCCAAGTCATCAGGTCGTTCTTCTGTGTTGCTCACTGCTGTAGCAATAAGCCCCTGATATCTGGTCTTAATTTCTGGCTCTCTCAGCTTGTAGGTCCTAATGCTCATTTCTCCTGCTCGTTTACTTGGTTTCTTGCGTGATGTTGGGCAGCTCCTAGGCTGAGCAACTCTTTCAGTTGTTCGTTTGATTGTTAGCAGGTAGTGATCACTTCCAATCTCTGGCCCCCTCCAGACTCTTGCATCTCGGACATATCTGAATGAGCTTCTCCGAACAATGGCATAGTCGATCACTGACTTCTCATTCTTGGTTGGTTCACATCTAGTGTATGCATGTATGCGCTTATGGGGGAACTTTGTGTTTGTAATGATCAGATTCTGCTCACTGCAGAATCTAAGGAGTCGCTTTTCCATTGTCATTGAGAGTATCTTCTCCATATCTTCCGATAACTCCACCCCATCTAGCATGGTCATTTCCAACTCTGGCATTAAAATCTCCGAGCATGATAACTTCATCTAGGCAGTCATCCACTGTCCTTTGAAGCAGCTCGAAGAATTCCTCCTTGACCTCTGCTCTCTCATCCTCATTTGGCCCATACACTATGACCAGGTTGACTATGGTTTCTCCTTCTTTTAGTTTTACAACCATAATGCGCTCCGAGACAAAGTTCCATCCCTTGATACTATCTTTTTTGATTTTTGGCCACAATGCAACCTCTGCCCCCTTTAGCTCTTTCATATGTGGGTACACCACTGTAGAGCAACGTGTTGTCATCGAGATCCATGACTCCTTGTCCCCTTTTCCTTTGTTTCCGTTATAGCCAGGATTTCTAATTTTGCTTTCCTCATCTCTTCCACCAGCTCCTTTTCTTTCCCATTAGTACTTCTTGTGTTCCAAGTTCCATAAGTCGTAGACCGTAGTCCGTTCCAGTTCGTCGCCTTCAGAATCAGTCCGGTTTTCTCTCTTATATTGCTCGTAATCATAGTTTAAAGCAAACAGGTGATTGGCCTGTTGTGCCTTTGCATGGTGGAGGGGCTGCCTCCTTACGGCCTCCATGCAGGCCGCCCTCCTCCTTTTTCATCCGGGCTTGGGACCGGCATAGGCGGAGTTCAATCAGTAAACTGCAACTCTAAAATATGCTTTCTCTGACCAAAGACCTTCAGATGTTCTAAATGAAGAACTATGGCAATTGAAAAAGTCCAGCAGTCCAGAAATTTCTTAAACCCTGCTCTCCTGTATCTGTTCTCATTCACTTTACCTCATATAAGAAATGAAGCATCTTATGAATATGATAATCTTTGATTGGCTTTGTTGGTTTTATCCCACTGAAAAAAACAGTCCAAACAGTTATATGATGGGAGTTTTTCCTACCCACTATGATTACATTCAACATATAATTCCACCCAGATATTTATAAATGCACATCTGACACAACAAATCCAGTGTCAGTTTCAACATAAATAGCCAGGACCATCTCTTACCTGTTGTCTGAGAGCCTGAACAGTGGCTGTTATTTGTTCTCTGCTTAAAATCTGAGCAGCCGCCATCATTGGCCAACTGGAATTGCCTGGACCTGAAAATAAGGGATTACCACATTTAACAAAATACTATTTGCTGTTTAGACAGCTGGTTGGCTGCATTTAAGATGATCCCATAATGGGTGGATAATAGGCGAGTGGAGCTGTTCTATGTAGAAAGACTATGAGTAAATTTAGAAAGACTGAGTAAATGTAGAAAGACTATGAGTAAATGTAGGAAGATACTATGAGTAAATGTAGAAAGACTATGAGTAAATGTAGGAAGACTATGAGTAAATGTTGGAAGACTGAGTAAGTGTAGAAAGACTATGAATAATGTAGAAAGGCTATGAGAAAGTGTAGAAAGACTATGAGAAAGTGTAGAAAGACTGAGTAAATGTAGAAAGACTATGAAAAAGTGTAGAAAGACTATGAGAAAGTGTAGAAAGACTATGAGTAAATGTAGAAAGACTATGAAAAAGTGTAGAAAGACTGAGTAAATGTAGGAAGACTATGAGTAAATGTAGGAAGACTATGAGTAAATGTAGGAAGACTATGAGTAAATGTAGGAAGACTATGAGTAAATGTAGAAAGACTGAGTAAATGTAGGAAGACTATGAGTAAATGTTGGAAGACTGAGTAAGTGTAGAAAGACTATGAGTAAATGTAGAAGGACTATGAGTAAATGTAGAAAGACTATGAAAAAGTGTAGAAAGACTGAGTAAATGTAGGAAGACTATGAGTAAATGTAGGAAGACTATGAGTAAATGTAGGAAGATTATGAGTAAATGTAGGAAGACTATGAGTAAATGTAGGAAGACTATGAGTAAATGTAGGAAGACTATGAGTAAATGTAGGAAGACTATGAGTAAATGTAGAAAGACTGAGTAAATGTAGGAAGACTATGAGAAAGTGTAGAAAGACTATGAGTAAATGTAGAGAAGAGAGAGTAGAGAGAAGAGAGAGAGAGAGAGAGTTGAGAAGAGATGAGAGAGAGAGAGAGAGAGAGAAGATGAAAGATGAGAGAAAGAGCTATGAGAAAGAGAGAGAGAGAGAGAGAGAGAGAGAAAGAGAGAGAGAGAGAGAGAGATGAGAAAAGTAGAAAGAGAAGAAAAAGTAGAAAAAGAGAACATGTAGGAACGAAAATGTAGAAAGACCAGGACTGACTCACACTGGTAAGTGAAAAGAATGAATGTGCTGCTACATTTCATCATCATCATCATCGATTCCCTTATGAGTAAATGTAGGAAGACTATGAGTAAATGAAGGAAGACTATGAGTAAATGTAGAAAGACTGAGTAAATGTAGGAAGACTATGAGTAAATGTTGGAAGACTGAGTAAGTGTAGAAAGACTATGAATAATGTAGAAAGGCTATGAGAAAGTGTAGAAAGACTATGAGAAAGTGTAGAAAGACTATGAAAATTTGTAGGAAGACTGAGAAAATGTAGGAAGACTATGAGAAAGTGTTTAGACACTTGAATGTGAAATAAAAAGAGAGAGAGAGAGAGAGAGAGAGAGAGAGAGAGAGAGAGAGAGAGAGAGAGAGAGAGAGAGAGAGAGAGAGAGAGAGAGAGAGAGAGAGAGAGAGAGAGAGAGAGAAGAAAAGAGAACAGGGAACGAAACGTTACTGCAGGACTGACTCACACTGGTAAGTGAAAAGAATGAATGTGCTGCTACATTTCATCATCATCATCATCGATTCCCTTTTTGCCACTTATGAAACATGGAACTACCACTGCAGCTGCCCCACCCCCCCTTTCCCCTGTAGAAAGCCTGCACCCAAGCTTTCATGTGCTCCTGCAGCTGTGGTTTCCATAGAAGTTTGATTGACATGATGAGGTCACTAACCCCATCCACAACTTGATATTAGTTGCCTCTTAAGACATGCCTGTGGCAGCAGTAATCCTGTTGTTTGTTTGTTTCCAGGGAACTACATGTGGTGCCATGTTTCATGCAACGACATTACTTCCAGCAATGCTCTTAAGTATTTATTCTGTGCAGGAAAAATATGGGGCAATCATGACAAATTCATGTGTGTAAACAATAAGCAGTTACTATTATTACCAACTGAAATGCAAAGACCTATAAGAAATTAATAACCAGAATTCCAGCACAGATAACACTGTCACTCAGATTGGCAGTCGAGGTACTACTGCTGCTTACCTTTTATGTTGATACCCTTCTTCTCATTTTCATACTCTTCCCATGCTGTTTTCTTCTCCTCTTCTGTTAGCGTCTGTTCTATCTGGTTTTCCAACAAGGAGTCATGCTCATGGAAAGAGACCACACAATGTTTGTTGGCTGTCAAGATCTCAGCTAACAGCGGATCCTACAGATCAATCAGACAATAGTGCTACATTATTCTGCAAAATATCTAACTCTGCCCAAATGTTCATATTTTACTTCATTAATGTGTTTCAATAACTCAAAAGCTACAGATTTTTATAAATGAGTGCTTGCGTACAATAAAAGGATTGAGGTGGTATGACACGGTCACCAATGTAGAACTGATGGCAAGAACCAGACACGTGCCAAGAGATGAGGAGACCCTGGTGATGGATACGACACACATTGAGGAAACCTGTTGATAGCATTACAAGGCAGTCCTTGTTCTGGAATCCACAGGTAAGAGAGGCACAGGTAGACCAAAAAAACACATGGAGAAGAGAACTGGAAACAGACGTGAAAATGAAGATGTGGAAAGAACTTGAGCTGATGTCACGTGACAGGAAGACGTGGCACGTGTTTGTTGAAGGCCTATGCTCCTTCGGGAGCTAAAGGGTATTGACTGATTGTGACCAATGTTTTCAAAAAGCAAAAATAGTACTAGAGTCAGTTTAACATATGAATAATACACTGGAAACACTGGATGTTTCTGGATAAACTTTCTTCAGCTACATTCTGCAACAGTTAAAAATGACAAGAAATGCAGAAAAACTATGAGATAGTGTAGAAAAACTGAGAAAAGTATAGAAAAACTATACGAAAAGTATAGAAAAACTATGCGAAAAGTATAGAAAGGCTATGAGAAAAGTATAGAAAGGCTATGAGAAAAGTATAGAAAGGCTATGAGAAAGTGTAACAAGACATGAAAAAGTGTAGAAAGTCTATGAGAATTACTATGAGTTTATATGTTGAGCTGCCAGATGGAACATCTGTACCATCCATAATACAAGTGTATTAAACAACATAAAATAAGTGGAAATGTGCTACTGTGCAAGTGCATGACAATGTCTCCTACCTTGGGTAGCGACAATGTCGGTTTCTCTGTACCATCATCCCACCTGTCAGGTCGGAAGTTGTAAAGTTCTTTAAGATCATTTGCAGAGAAATGCCTTTCAATCTGATGTTCATCTACAACCCGCTGGGACAGGGATAGCTTAGTAACCTGTCGCTCATAAATCTTTTCCTCCATTGTCCCCTATAGAGAAGTGTACAGGTACAAACTAAAGTCACACAATTAAAACAACTAGTAGCAGAATCAAGTGCACATACAAGTATGTCTAAAACTATCTTTAAGGTTAAAGTTCATTCATCACTCTTCAGCTCCCCATGGAGACATGAGCCTTGAACAAATGTTTGTCTCAGCCTTGAACAAATGTTTGTCTGAGCCTTGAACAAATGTTTGTCTGAGCCTTCAACAAATGTTTGTCTGAGCCTTGAACAAATGTTTACCTGGGCCTTGAACAAATGTTTTGTCTGAGCCTTGAACAAATGTTTGTCTGAGCCTTGAACAAATGTTTTGTCTGAGCCTTGAACAAATGTTTACCTGGGCCTTAAACAAATGTTTACCTGGGCCTTGAACAAATGTTTACCTGGGCCTTCAACAAATGTTTGTCTGGGCCTTCAACAAATGTTTGTCAAGTCCTCCTGGGGCCTTCTGTCACACAACCACCAGCTCAAGGACTTTCCATGTCTGCAGTTCTCTTCTCTTCTGTTTTTTTTGTCTACCCCTGCTTCTCTTATACCCTGGGGATTCCAGAAGAAAGACTTACAGGTCAAAGGTTGTCCTACCCATCGTCAGCATGATCTTGTCATCTCTTGTTCCACTGGCACTTGTCTGGGTCTTATCATCAGTTCCACATTAGTGATCTTGTCATCTCTTGTTCCACTGGCACTTGTCTGGGTCTTATCATCAGTTCCACTTTAGTGATCTTGTCATCTCTTGTTCCACTGGCACTTGTCTGGGTCTTATCATCAGTTCCACATTAGTGATCTTGTCATCTCTTGTTCCACTGGCACTTGTCTGGGTCTTATCATCAGTTCCACTTTAGTGATCTTGTCATCTCTTGTTCCACTGGCACTTGTCTGGGTCTTATAATCAGTTCCACTTTAGTGATCTTGTCATCTCTTGTTCCACTGGCACTTGTCTGGGTCTTATCATCAGTTCCACATTAGTGATCTTGTCATCTCTTGTTCCACTGGCACTTGTCTGGGTCTTATCATCAGTTCCACTTTAGTGATCTTGTCATCTCTTGTTCCACTGGCACTTGTCTGGGTCTTATCATCAGTTCCACTTTAGTGATCTTGTCATCTCTTGTTCCACTGGCACTTGTCTGGGTCTTATCATCAGTTCCACTTTAGTGATCTTGTCATCTCTTGTTCCACTGGCACTTGTCTGGTTCGTATCATCAGTTCGACATTAGTGATCTTGTCATCTCTTGTTCCACTGGCACTTGTCTGGTTCGTATCATCAGTTCCACTTTAGTGATCTTGTCATCTCTTGTTCCACTGGCACTTGTCTGGTTCGTATCATCAGTTCCACTTTAGTGATCTTGTCATCTCTTGTTCCACTGGCACTTGTCTGGGTCTTATCATCAGTTCCACTTTAGTGATCTTGTCATCTCTTGTTCCACTGGCACTTGTCTGGGTCTTATCATCAGTTCCACTTTAGTGATCTTGTCATCTCTTGTTCCACTGGCACTTGTCTGGGTCTTATCATCAGTTCCACTTTAGTGATCTTGTCATCTCTTGTTCCACTGGCACTTGTCTGGGTCTTATCATCAGTTTCACTTTAGTGATCTTGTCATCTCTTGTTCCACTGGCACTTGTCTGGGTCTTATCATCAGTTCCACATTAGTGATCTTGTCATCTCTTGTTCCACTGGCACTTGTCTGGGTCTTATCATCAGTTCCACATTAGTGATCTTGTCATCTCTTGTTCCACTGGCACTTACTTGTCTGGGTCTTATCATCAGTTTCACTTTAGTGATCTTGTCATCTCTTGTTCCACTGGCACTTGTCTGGGTCTTATCATCAGTTTCACTTTAGTGATCTTGTCATCTCTTGTTCCACTGGCACTTGTCTGGGTCTTATCATCAGTTCCACATTAGTGATCTTGTCATCTCTTGTTCCACTGGCACTTGTCTGGGTCTTATCATCAGTTCCACATTAGTGATCTTGTCATCTCTTGTTCCACTGGCACTTGTCTGGGTCTTATCATCAGTTCCACATTTGTGATCTTGTCATCTCTTGTTCCACTGGCACTTGTCTGGGTCTTATCATCAGTTCCACATTTGTGATCTTGTCATACCCCTTCTACCATTCTTGTCTACACAAGCACCCATTTCTGAAAGTATGTATATTCTTGGTTGTTGTTCTCCATATTGCATAGCCATAAAATCTGACCGACGTGATATTTGAGTAGACGATCCATATTTGTGTGTTGACTTGGTTTCTCTTGATCTCCATTAGTTTCCCAATGCAATGAAAGCTCCTCTTCTTTTTTTGATATCACTGTATTTCCCTCCCACCTTGTCTATATCTCTACCAAGATAGTAACATTAGATGAGCCTACAAATGCATCACATAAAAATGTAAATAATTTAATATCAATTAGTTTGCAACGTTATAGATAATTTAAAAGATTAAGAAAAATAAAACTGTGAAACTCAGCATTTGTATAAAATACAATTCCAGCAGCGTTAAAAATAATCTCACTGTAAAATCCACAAATATTGACAAAGATGTGGTACAAAAATGAAATTAAAAAAACTGACACCATTAAAATGTGGCCTTACTTGAGCCAAAAATCTGTAAATGTAACATGGCTTTATCTGACCAAACCGGTACACTCTGAAAATGGACTGGACATCGTGAGAGGGGTTCCATGAGGCATCAAATATAATAACTCGGTTAGCTGCTACTAGGTTGATGCCCAAGCCTCCTGCTCGGGTTGAGATAAGAAATAGCCTTGTTCTGGAAAATGTATAGAAAGCAAAATACTCAAATTGAAACAAACAATTGTGTACTTCTGCAGGAATATCACTGATAACTGAGCAAAGACAGAAAGGAGAATGAACACAAGAATTTGATGATTATTAAATATAGTTTGAGGGATATTACCCAACCAAACTCTTTGTAATCACTTTCTTCAGAACTGTTGGCTAAGGGGGGAAAAAAAAAACCATAGTTATCTTCTGACAATAACAGAGCTAACAATATTAGCAGAGACCAACCTTACTTGATGAACTTTCACTATCACAATTTAACTGACCTGTAGTTTTCAATATCATTAAAACTGGACGCCCACATCTGCCTGTTCTGTACACTAGTAGAACCATCCATGCGGTAGTAGTCCAAGTTTTTGGTCCAGCTTCGGCCAAAGATTCCTTGCTTCTCCCTCTCTTCCTCTGACATATTCTCACACTCCTGCTGGAACTTGGAGTCAACCATTTCCAGGAAGCTCTCAATGATATTAAGAGATAATATACTCTGGCTAAAGATGAGCCTGGAGGACAAAAGAGGGACATTAAACACATCATCCAGCTGTTAAAGAACATGCAGGACACATTAAATATGCAGAGTCTACAAAAAGAGTATACATTTACAAAATCCAGTGGCTAAAGATGAGCCAAAGAATGATCAGATCAGATTGTTGTTGTTGGAACTAGGGATGCTGAGCTTCTCGCTCTTTTGCAGCCAATACCCAGTTGAAGATTCCTTGGTATTATCTACATTGTAGATCTAGGCTTTTCTGCCATTTCGAAACATGTTGAGTTGAAATGAGCTCCAGTTTCTCCGGCTTGGCTTGCAGTTAAAGGATCGTCACATCTGGTTCCAAGCTAGTAGGAGGAAGAAGCATGTGGCATACTGTGCATTCCCGCCATCCAATGGGGCTCTCCAAATATGCAGAGCTAAAATACTGTGCTCTGGTTCTGGACTCTCCCAAGGAATAGTCACGTCCTGCACAGAGCCACTTCTCAGCTCCCCCTGCCTATCATTTGCTATTCCCATAGCAAAGCGTTATGTCTGGGGCTCAAGTGACTCCTCCAAGCTTAGTGTGCAAAGCTGGGTTCTCAACAAGTTTCACCACAGGGGGAATCCTTGGAAGTGTGTGGATGATTTCAAAAGTCAATGAGGGTGTAATTAGCCTCACAGACAGAGGTTCACTTCCACATCTGTATATTATAGCATTGTGCATAGCTGGTGGTCATATAAGGATGACTCCAGATATGCCTCCATGCATGATCAGACCAGTTGAGCTACCATCTTTGCATCAAAGGTCAGCAGCAATGTATCTCCAACGTCCTCTATCTCTTGTCTTGACTTGACTTTGATCCACTGTCACTGAGCGTCACCTCTTGGTGACGATCCTTGTCTTGATGGTGCCACTCTGCTAGGCTCTTCCTTGCCCATCTCTTACCTTCACACTTACGGCATTGCCATGTGTAGATCTTGGGGGTATTCTGTGGAGACGAACAACAGGATTACTGACATCTCAGGCATGTCATAAAAAGTGACTAATGAGGTCGTACACTGGGCTGGCAACCTCATCATGGGTATGTAGAACAAAGAAAAGTCAACTTGAAAACAATTATAAGTGATGCAATTAATCTCCACGAGCCGTCAGTTTACAGTATAGCATTTATTTACAGATCCACAATAGTTCCACAGACGTGATTCCGTTAAGCTTTCCATATCTGGTTAATTCATGCTTAAATCATTAATGACGAACAACTCCTAAATTCAACTTGACCATCCCTGCAAGATTTTTCATTTACATCTGTCATTTTCTTCCACATCAAATTAGTATATTACTAATTCATGGCGCTCCATTAATAAATTTTATCTGACTTTACTTGACACTTCATCTCCACGTATAAATCACATTCATTCACAGCGCCGTTATACTAGAAACACATAACATAGATGGGTCAATGCAGGACCACGTCTATACACTTCCAAGATACACAAAGAAAGGCCCCTTGTCGCTTGGCCCCATCCAAGGCGTCATATCCACTCATGCATAGTGATAAATCATCGCGAGCACTATATGTGCTCAAAATCTCCAAGTGGTGCGCAAACTATGTTCGCGACAGACAGCAAAGAGGGAAATAAATAATAAATAAAAAATCCTTATAGCATTGTATTCCTCTTGCACGTCTGCCTTCAACTTTTCCTTCCATTATGGTTTTCAACAATTTTAATCCAATTCATTAATTCTATTTTCATTCCAAGCTCTTCTAGACCTTATTTTTATTCTGATCTTTCCTTGAGATGAATCCCATTCTTTTGCATATCCAAATTTCAAGAGTCTCAACCCTTTCTTCTACCTGCTTGTTCTTAGTCCATGTTTCTAAGCCATAGAGTCTATATAACACTGAGGATAACAGGGTTATTGTTGTTTAACTATGGCTGCTCAGCTTCTCGTTCTTTTGCAGCCAATACCAAGTTGAAGGCTCTTTAGTATTATCTACACTGTAGATCTAGGCTATCCCTGTGGCTTTTTTGCCATTCTGAAACGTGTTCAGTTGAAGTTATGCTCCAGTTTCTTCAGCTTGGCTTGCATTTAGTGGATCATCACATCTGGCCCCAAGCTAGGAGGAAGAAGTATGTGGCATACTGTGCATTCCCCACCATCCAAGCAGGCTCGCCAACTATGCAGAGCTATAATACTGTGTTCTCCCATGGAATTTTCATGTCCTTCAGAGCCAGTTCTCAGCTCCCGCTGTCTATCATGGGCCCATAGTGAGATCCCCTTTCACGCAGCAAACCAGGTAAAATCCAGCTTGGTGTGCAATGCTGGGTTCTCATCAAGTTTCACCACAGGAGGAATCCCTGTAAGTATATGGATGATTTCAAGAGTCAATGAGGGTGTAATTAGCCTCAAAGACATAGGTTCACTTCCATATTTGTATACTGTACATTGACAGAGGGTAAAAACATTAATATCAACTGGCTGAAGAAATGTCTTAGACACAAAATGGCATAAATACAAAAACTCAGTGTCTAAATAAAAGCCTGAGAGAATAAAGTCCCAATAAATAAAACATTTCAGAGAAGCACAGTCCGCAGTAGTACAGTGGTTAGTACACTGGCTTCCCAGCTCAGTGGTCATGGTTCAATCCCCAGTTGAGGTTGGATTTTTTTGGACCGCAAACGGTTGTGGGGTTGACTCAGCCTCATGAACTGGGTACCTGCGCAACTCTGGGAAGGTTATGTGTACTCTCGTGTGCTGATGGTCAAGAAAATATGGGCCTAACATCAATATTCCCAATATGCCTCTTTGGGCATGTAAAAGGATCCTTTACCTTTTTTTTATACAGTCCCACATTATGACCAGGTGGTCTTCATCAAGGGCAAGATGCATACAAACAGTATAGAAAGGAAAGGATCAACTAATCTAATTTCAAAAACCTAAGGCAGAAAAATTTAAAGAACATATATTATAGCATTCACTGTGGTAAATAAGAATCACACTGTGATGTACATCCAGAACAGGTAAAGACACAGAATTATCATGACTTATCAAATTTTATTACAGACTGTCTTCAACTTACAACGGTGTTCCATTCCAGCGACCCCATCATAAGTCGATATGGTCGTAAGTCGATTATCACTATACGAGGGGCGGTCGAAAAGTTTTGCACTTTACTAAGAAAGCGTTAAGACAGGCGGGATTGCTGTGTATCATTGTAAAGACACACTATTGGTTTACATTTCCCGCACCCCTACATAGTGCGCGTGGGGTGCAGTGTGAAAGAGAAATTGGCGGGAAACTGGTTCAGATGTGTATGAAGCGGTGTCATGGACAAAATGCGCTGGCTCATGCAGCTCATGGCTCCATCGTCCTTGCCCAGCAGTGCGGGTATGAAATCATGCCCCATCCACCATAATCACCGGACTTGGCACCGAGTGACTTCTTCCTGTTTCCAAACATGAAGAATCCGCTTCGTGGACATCTTTTTTCTAACGACCAGGACTTGATTACTGAACTGGAGACATGGATCCGGGCCCAGACGGGGGTGTTCTACAATCAGGGCATCAGGAAGGTGAAGAAGAGATGGGAGAAGTGCATTGCCTTGAGGGATGAATACATAGAGAAGGACTAAAGTTCACACCAATTTCCAGGTACGTGCCTTGACTTCTTCATACTAAAGTGCAAAACTTTTCGACCGCCCCTCGTATAGCCTACTATATGAACCTTAAGAATATTTTAATAGTTAACATGCCTGAATGCTAAAATACACAGGTCTGTTTTGTTCTACTATAAAACTTATTTTGCTCTTTGTTTTTAGTGAAATAATACAACGTACAAAAACATTTATAACAATAACATATGGGGGTCAAAAATAATCAAACAATAATGAAATAGGATTAATGGGATGGCCGTTGCAAGAACAAGTGGTCGTAAGCCGCACATATTGTAAGTTGAGGACAGTCTGTAAAACTTATATTGGCAGGGTGACTAAATGTTGAGATGCTTGCACACACTGGCCTTCAAAGCATATACCCTATTTAGACAGTGGTTTGGCCACCTTCACAGCATGGAAGATGGCTGCATCCCTAAAGATATTTTCCAGGACAAGTGGCAGATGGGAAAAAAACCGAACAACCGCAGCTATGGTTCAAAGAGTGTGGGAACAAAAATATGAATGCTCCAGGTATTCTGGAGGATGAAGCTGCCGATTGCATCAAGTGGAGATGTTCACTAAGGCAATGCCTCAATTGGGTGAAGAGAGGCTCTTACAACAAGCAGAAGAGAAAAAGAGTACATTGAAACGAACACCAGACAAAATGCAACCGTGGGTTATCATTTCAAAAGTCCAGCATCCCCATAGTTAATTATGACTGGTGGAAGCTATTATATTAGCTGTAAAAACATAACTTATGAGAGCTGATAAAATGAGCCAGGATTTGGGAACAACTGAGTATGAGGATTGAGACATGGGACCTAAAAGCCTTACACAAGAAGTCAAAAAGTGAATTCTGAGTGCTGCTGAAATAAGCCAACATTTACAGACAAATGATCATTAAGACTGAAAAATGGACCTACACTTTGTCCCCAATCTCCTCACACATTCGAAGTATTTCAAACAGCAGGAATAGTTTGTTGCTCAGCTCCAGTTTCATCTGGTCATCCTCCGACACATATGGTGCCCACCAATCTTTCGTTATTGACTTATCTACTTCTTCTGTCTGTTCCTTAATACTGTCCCCGTCTTTGTTGGTTCTTTTGGTCTTCCATTCTAAAATTACTTCTTCAGGGTCACTGTCTTCTCCAGCCTGCCTCCTACAAAACAAAACAAATACAGGTTACAGGCATTTTGTCTTACAATTATGTATTTGTTACGGTAGATTAATTGGCATTGTCTGCTAGAGGTTAGCAGCATGCGATTTTAGGGGTTACAACGTTTAATGTAATGTAAAAGTATTATTAGCCTAGTGAACGCTGTGACGTTTCAGCGTTGGTAGTCACGCACCGTGACCAAGAGACGGGACCCTTTCTTGAATGACCGTCGAACGGAGAAGACGTGTCTTTATATTCTTATAGTGTCGGGCATGGAATGCCACACAGTTATATTGTATTTTGTTATGGACATGGGTCAGTCCACTGTTATGATGAAGAAAGATGAAGTTACAGGTTAGTAATTGACTAAACCTTGTCGAGATGAATTAACAGTCCGTTTTAGTTATACTAGTGCCAGACGCATAATCTCACTGTCGGTCGTTGGGATTACCAACCACGCGTGCATATAGTTATGTCGTTCTGCCTACAGTAATTCAGATGTATGAGACAAAGGACTGATATGCAAGATAGCTAACTCAACATAGGATTCTAAATTATATTTGTGATGTAATTCATGATCAACGTACGATGTCTACAGAATGTATAATAAATTGTTTGTTTGGACTCTAGACATGACTTATCCCGTCTATGAACATTTGGGAGATTCAATTATTACTATCATGGTTTTCAAAGTATTTAAACCCACATTCGCGTAACTAACATCGAAGGCACGATGCAAAAATGATGAACTGTAAAACAAGGCACCAAGATTGACTATCAAGCTTTCAACAATCCGTTGGGCTAATTTTCCGACCGCAGCAGTATTCTTATTTAATTTCTCTGCATCCTTCATAACACTGTCAGCTGTTAAGACACATTGCTAAAAACATGATTTATTTCCACTTGTTTCTATCACTGATACCGTCTGGTCAACTATTTAGTTGTTCATCTTCTACCACAGCTTGGTCCTGCACCCTGGAAATATACACCTTTTGTACTATATTGTCTCCAATGATTTAGCGTCTCACCTTTTTCAGTTTATTTTACTGTATAGGGCTGACTACCTACTGGTACATTTAACGCTGGCTATATCATCTACATAGCTGGTGTATTTCCTCGTTTGTAATTCTCCATTCACTGGCACTAATATCTTTAACCTTTAGCACGCTGCATAAAAATTCAGAAAACTTGCCCAACCACTGCATTCTTTTTCACAACGCCCCATTTTTATGGTGGGTGACTTGTAAATTCTATAGTTTTTTTGTTTTTTGGTCAATTGCTCTAATTTTTAGATTGTATAGAAATGAATGAATGATGAATCTGATGATATAAAATTTGTTTGTGTACATGTTAGATGTGATAGGAAGAAAGGAAAGGAAAGATGAAAAAAACGAAAAAAAAAATAATAAAAAAAAATTTTTTTTAATTTTAAAATTTAAAAAAAAAATTTTAAAAATGACCAACAAACGAAGAGTCCATATCCCTTGCATCTCAATGAAAGTCATTTGACCAATAGACTAATACAAATCAAATGACGATCTTTTCGTTACACCCATCATCAGTAGCAAAGCAACAAACTCCCTAGCCATCAGTGACATTCGGCCGTAATCCTAATTCTTTCCGATATTCCTAATCCTAACCCCGAAAATTATACATACTAGAAATGCCATTTTACTTTCGTTTCCATCTCAGCCATCAAACATATTCTGAGAACCGATATCAGCGCTTATAAAGACAAAAATCTCATCCCCACAGCATGGCGTCAGAATCCAATAAAATTAGAGCAAAAATGGCCGCGTGTTGATGCCGATTCATTTCGATTTAAAAAATTTACAAAAAATAAATGCGGATACACCCATCACTTTTTTAAGATCGGAAACGGAAGCTAACTCTCTTGCAAATAACATTACAACTTAACATCCGGGGCTGAAAATCACGTGTACACAAGTCTTATGCTAGAAACGATGATAGCCGCAAGGTGCCACATGGCGCCTCCAGCATGGAGAACATAGGTTACGTTCGTAGCCATGTGGCGCCCGCAGCGTGCTAAAGGTTAACTGAACCACAGATGTTTTTTTTCCCTAACTCTTCAACATGATTTAGTTGTCCCGGGATCTTGGCCAGTTGTATCTTAACCTTAGATAATGACATTTATTGGCAATGTTTTAAAGACACTGCTAACCATGCTAAGGTATGCTATAGTCTTTTAACAGAACCACAAAAATCACCCCATCTTACTTCTACAACTGTTGATTAAATTTTTCAGCTAATTTATACAAGGCATGCATCAGTCCAAACAAAGGCTCACAAATTATATTTCAATATTATTCTCAAGTTATCTGAATATTTCTGTCATCTCTACAATCAAGATATAAACTATATACCACACCATTTTTGGGACATCAAATCATATATGCCCCATACAGTATGGGGGTGGTGGTGTGTGTGTCCTCTGATGATAACTCAGAAAGAACAGGAATACTGCTCCCTCAGCTATGTCGTACGTGGCAACTAATATAAGGCTGTTCTTGGGGCCAGCAACTTCGTCATATAAAACAAACTACTAGAGAAACCACCATTCCACGAGCGTGTAAATGCTTGATGCAAGCTTCCTGCAGGGTGGGGGTGGGGGGGGGGGGGGTGTTTACAGGCTGCAGGTGTGGCTCCATGCTCCAAAACAAGCAGAAAGGTAAATGATGAAGAAGATGAATGAAATCAAATTTACTAATGCAGCTATGTTTGAAGGGCAGTTTTAACATGAGGATTTCTAACTATTCTGACCTAGCTTTGGCCCTTGTCCTCCTGGTTCCCTTCTGCGTGCTCTTTTTAGCACTTGTTCCCTCCCCACCACTGTCACTGAAATGTTTGTCATCTTCACTAGATGAGGAGGAGGAGGAGGAGGTAGAAAATGAACTCTCAGCATCAGATTCATCATCAATGAAGGAATCTTCATCTTCATCATCATATTTTGCCTGTTGAGTAAAATAACAATGATATTAAACAGCTCACAAGACTAAAAATACAAAGGCTTTTTTAAAAAACATATCCGTGCTTTCATTGTTGGTGAGGGTAAATCAGGGATCTCAAAAAACAAACCTAGACCTTAGAGATTTCCAATCTAAGCATCTTCTCCTGACACTATGTTCCAGCAGTTTTTGTTGTTGTCTGGTTCCATCAATGCCACATTGGTGACCTTGTCATACCATGTCAACCCTTCTGTTCTGCCCAAGCCCCCACTGTATTCAAATCTGCTATCGTCTGTTTGTCACTTTGTTGTTCTCCATGTTTTACAGCCATACAATAAGACCAACTTGACGATTCTTAAACAGGACTTGAGTGAGGGAAGGAAAAGGCAGAGAGGAAGGGAACTGGTCACCCCACCTCTCGATGCTGGACCTAGTATTGTGAAGTCTCTAACACTTACCTCCCCTGTGGCAGTATCTGCTAAGGACTACCTTACCTTTCCACAGGGTGTCTATAAAATCCTTGTGCAACTTACAACTTTTAACTTTGGATGTACACATGACAGAAACCCACTGTAAGCAGCAAATAAAAGCGTTATATATACATATTTTTTTTATCTGAGTGTTATCAATTTGGAATTGTTTGGCTTGATTTCCTTTGGTCTCCATATATTTTATTTGGAATTGTTTGGCCTGATTTCCTTTGGTCTCCATATATTTTATTTGGAATTGTTTGGCCTGATTTCCTTTGGTCTCCATATATTTTATTTGGAATTGTTTGGCCTAATTTCCTTTGGTCTCCATATATTTCCCAATGCTGCTCTAGCCTTTTGTATTTTTATTTTGACATCACTGTCTGTCCCTCCAACAATTATTGTCAGACTCTCAAGCCCTGCTTCGGAAAGTTCAGAACGGATGGCTGCGGCAGGAATGGAAAACATCAATAGAATCTTCAAGAACTGGTGTGGATCTACTGTCCTGGTCATGCAGGGGTACGTGGCAATGAGAGAGCTGACAGACTGGCCTCGAGAGCACCCATAGTGGGGACACTGGACATGGATAAGGGAGAAATACTAAGGGCTATTAATGATCACCTGCTGGGTAATGACACTGCAATGGATGAATCAACAAGGCTGAAACTGTTGGAGTTTGGCATCAAATGTGGGACTAGCAGAAATGGACATGAGAGAGGATGCATCCATCTTATGGACAACCAGTGTGCTACAGGTACAATTAGCATTCATACTCTTCAACATTTGCTGAGGGAGACTGAGCCTATGGGTTTGCCTGGAGTGCAGTGAGGTCAATTCTGATTAACAATAACAATAACCCTCCAACAACAGCACAACAGCCATACAATATTTATACTCAACATGATGAGATTACCTTCAACTCATCCCTGATTTCAGCCAGTTTCAGCACCCATGGATGTGTCCAGATCTTCATGAGATTCTGGTAATCTGTAAACAGTCGAGCTCCCTTATTGGTGAAAACACCATCAACTCCCTGGCCAGTCAGTTCTAGATATTTCTCATACAGTTCAATCTGTATGTTAGTCAGGCGTACCGAGATGACATACTCTTGCTTAGGTGGGAGAAACTTTGTAAGTGCTGAATAGTCTCTTCTCTGTCAGAAGAAAACATTAGCAGAATTTAGAACGCTTTAAAAAAAAACAACACTGAAAGAAATGAAACAATGTAAAAAAATCATAACATTGGTTTGGTTTTAAGGATTATCTTCAGTGCACACGGACTACTCCATCAGTGCTCCATCTCCTCCCTTAGATCACACAAGGAGGATCTCAGCACAATGCACGAACTCCGTAGCACTGGCGAGAATCCCAATGTGCGTAAATAGGAATCACACATTCTATAAATATTTTTGTGGTGGGTAGGTTTCTAATTCTAAAATTTTGGGGGTCGGAGTGGCTAAGAGGTATGGTGTCCGCCTCAAGTTCTAGAGGTACCGGGTTCGATTCCCAGTTGAGGGAATATAATTTATGGACATTTTTTTTTTCCAGAACCAGTGATCCTAATGATGTCATACTCCCCCCTGGTTTCCTGGGTAGTGAGATCTGATGCCTAGCCTTCGCAGATATGGGCAAAAAAAATAGGAGGTCCACGCACGTTAAAAATCCCTCGGCAGTTGGAAATCGTAAAGAGTAGGCCATAAAGGCTGCTGCCCTGGCAAAAATTAAAATCAGAACTTTGAGATAAACTATAACATTAAAAGAAATACAACACCAAAAGAAATGAAACAAATGATTGTGATGCTACACTGTAATTCTGACTTTCAACCGGCCCGATTCTGTCGTCTATTTTGTATTTCTGTCGTCTAATTGGTATTTCCGGGCCGATCCTGTTCTTTTATTTTGAATTTTCACCATTTTATTTCTTCTCATTTGAATATATATCGTGTTTGGTATTTTTGAGTAGGAAAATTAAATGGGTTCGTTTTATGACGGTAGATTTATTTTACACTCGACCAGTTTTATTTTCTTCTGATCACGCGATTTTCCGTTGTTTACGGAAATCGCTATTTTCGGGCACGCCGGTATGACGCGTCAGAAACGCACGTGGACGTGATGTCATTTTGGACACGCGGTCGGGTTGTTTTCAAATCTGATTGGCGTAGCTCATAGTTATGTTTATTTTTCTGAGCGTTTCCATTGGTCGAGGGAAAGCTAGGGTATGCTCAGGGGAGAATTCGCGTGGGTGTTTTCTCTTGTATATAATGAGGGAGGAAACCGCGGGCAATTGTCTCTGAAGAAATAATTGCCTGGCCGTAGGACGTCGTAATTATCGTTCTCCACTGTGGGAAAAACCAGCGATAATCGGTATGTAACTATTTTATTCATCGTTTTACTTATTAGTGGGTTTTTCAGAAATTCGCCCGTAGGTAAAGATTAACTTTTCAGTTTTAAAATAAACGATCGTGCCATCCATTATCATTTTTTGAAGAACGACGTAAATGTAACAGTGTGCTTATTCTTTCTATGATTTTGGCAGAAGATAGGAACGTGTGAAGTTATAAGCTACACGTGGGCTCATATTTGTAGAATGTTATGTAAAACCACCATTTTTTCCTGTGTATTTACAACTGTAATTTTAGGGGGAATCGATTGTGTGTACGTTAATTTTATTATGCCTTAAATGTAAGAAATGCAGTCGGAGATTTATGTTATCAGTGAATTATACGGCTTGGGGAAATAAATCATTCCTATAGCGAGATTTCATTTAAATTGGGGCTTAAGTAGGAAACCTCATGTGTAAATGTTAAAAAAAAAGGGAGACCCCAGAATTTCGGACAAAAGAAGTTCCCGAGTTGAAAAGGTTGACACGTGGGTAGCCATGTGTGACGGCCAAGTGGCCCGTCAGACAGGTTGTTTATTTGGCTGGCGGATTTTAGTTGAGAGAGAGAGAGGAGGAGGGAGATTTAAGTGCCACGTGGAATAGAAATATTTTATGTATCGTTTTCAGAACGAGAGAAGGGGAGAAGGAGGAGAGAGATTTAAGTGCCACGTGGCAGGGTTCATAGCAAATTTCTTCAAGCATTTTCCAGGCTTTTTCCAGGTTTTTCCAGGTCCAGCACGTAATTTTCAAGGATGGGAAACTCTAATATTTTCCTCATCTAATTTTCTCAGATATAATTATCACTTTGCTGACCAGCAATCCGGAGCATTACCGTCTCCCATTACCAATGGTGTTTGCAGATTTTTTTAAAAAGAACTTTTTTTAAATAAAATTCATAACAGATTGAAAAACAGACATCTTTTCCAAGTTTTTAGTGAATTTGTTTAACGTCAGCGCAATAAAGTGTTAGTGACATGGATGGTAATGAATAAAATAAGCTTGATTGACATATTGATTTAACGATTAACCATGTATATCAACATAAAAGGCTAATAAAATTGTGAATAAAATGCCAAAAAAAAAATGTATTTTTCGTGTTCGTCTTTTTTGAATGTATTCTGCGTCTGTGGCATCTGACAATGAGCGTTCGTAAACAGACACAACGCAACCACCGTCCTTTTCAGGACGAACGAGGAAGAAGAAGAAGAAATGTTTGAGTAGTTACGTACCTCTAGTTGTAGTCTGAGCTGCTTTTTTCATTAACTGGGGTTGAAGTTGTAGCTGCAGGTCTCTGCAAGAGTCTTTGTCTGGATCGTTGATAATCCTTGACTGTGTGGTATAACTTGAAGCGGGGTATCAGGCATAGAGGTACATTGCAATCTGGGCAGTACATGCAAGTCTGGCTTCTGTTCCCTGCAGCCTTACACACTTTACAGTCTGGTTTGTACCTTGCCCTTTCATATTTATCAATGAAGTGGTGCTCAGTAAGTCGTGTTGTTGTGACCTGTGGTTTTGATGGTGTCACATTGCGTAGAAGAATAGCAGGTTCAATAAGAGTTATACTGACATCCTGATCTTTGCTTTGATCTTTTTTTGTAGAGTTGGCAGTGTTGTAGTTATGTGCTCATTGACCAGGACAGTTTCTTGTTTATATTATCATTGGAGTGAACAGTAGATATAAGATTAAATCTGTTTGTATCATGCCAGGTGACTGTCGGCATGCCTTATCTTCTGTCACACAAAACACAGGATGATTTGTCTTTTTTCAATTTGAGTTGTTTTTTCTTCAGTGCTACAGGAAAATGCTACCTATTTCCAGCTACTGTTCCAAATGCACCAATCTGAATTTCAGGTCTTGAAATAAAGGTGAAGGCTGAGTAAAGACTACCACAGAAGAAAATATGTCCCATGTTGCCTATCCATCAAGAAGATCTTTGACAACCCTGAAAGTTGCCCCAACACAACCTTCAATTCAATGGACATATATTCAGTTGTGGCACCATGAACTTTGTGCAGCCCACAGCTTCCAACATTCAGTAGTTCTATGCCATAGTTCTGGTTCAGTAGCACATTAATTTTGTCATGAATGGACCAATTTACATTAGGCCCATCCATGGACAGTTGGAGCAAATGTCCTAAATTTAATGATGAGCATGCATCATCAAATGCAGTCTGCATATCAAGAGCTCTAGCATGTCCAATAAACTTTGATGTTAGATAATGTGCTTTTATCACATTCACATCCCAGAAACGAACATGGAAATCCATTTGCTTTCGCTGCATTGATTTGTTCATGCTTTCATCAAACAGAACAATGTAACTGTTCTTGCTAAGCTGGCTCTCAAGAAGTGAGGTGAAATATGGAGCCAGTCCAAAAAAAGGCCAGGTAGAAAGTTTTCCTTTCAGATAGACCAAACTGTCTGACAATAGAACTATCAGGACACATTTTCTGAAAATTTTTATTAATTCCTGTATTTGAATTAAAACTATGGTGACTTTTCACTGAAAAAAGAGTCCAAATAATCTCAGCTCTGAGAGTTTCTTCCTTGGTCACAAATGATGTCACTCTGTAGGTCTCCTAGTAGTGTTAGACGTTTTTGACGTGTCCGAGGAAGTAGTGTCCGAAGGAGTAGTGTTAGCTGGTTTTGATATTTCTGAGGGAAAAACTGCTCCTTGGGGTTGTGTTCTTTTCTGTTTAAAAAAAAAAAAAGGAACACAAATAACTTATGAGTAGGCCTAAGCTATGTATATTTACCAAGTCAAAGTTCTAAACGCATGAATAATAAAGTCAAACAATATTTAACCAGAACAAGAAAAGTTAATATATAGTAATTGGGAGGGTGAAGGTATGATGATATTCTTATAGGATATGTGAAAATCAATTAAATATCTAACTGGAAACAGCATGTCTTTACCCCTTCCCCATCTTTACTATCTTTGTTTGGTGTTTTTGTTGGGTTTTGTTTTGTTTTATCTTGTTTGTTTGTTTAGATATTTTTAAAAATTTTATTTAATTTTACTTATTTACCTATTTATTTTTAAAATAACATAGGCCTATACTATGCACAAATTTGGTAGTCTAATTTTCATGCATCCTAATTAGGCCCTACAGTGATTTAACATAAGTTATGGCACTTTCATGAATCAGCGGTTATTCATGTTATCTGGAATTGAAAACATGTAGGCCTATCCTAATTATAGGCCCCTAACCCTTCAGAAGTTGAACGAGATATGTCCCTTTAGGCTGTCATTAAGAAAAAAATCATTCAAAATATATTTATTTCCAAAGAATGAACAGTGGGACATGGGTCTGATAACAGGGTATATGATATGGAATCGCCATCAATTTCTATTCCTGACAATCTTAAACTGTGTCAAAGATGTTCCCGTAAACAGTTGTAAACTAAGAAATTTCATTCAAACACCAGGCCTATAAATTTTGGCCATGGTTAAAAGTAAAACTGTAGCCTAAATATATTGTAAATTAAAGACGCAAATACAGTAGGCCTATCTATAAATTGGACTTATTTAAATATGTTTTATAAATGAGATAAATAAATTTATTACTTACCTCAGTTGAAATGAACGATTTAATACAACTTGAATGTGCAGAGACAAGTTGTTGGTGTTTTTTTCCAGTAACATGCGACTTTACTGCACTTTCTCAAATGCTGGTCAAACATATTTCTTTTTTACACATGGTGAAACTTGCGTAATTTGCAGTTTTTCCAGGCGCTATCCATGTTTTATAACTTGGCATTTCTAGCCATGAATGCTGAAAGTTACAACCGGGCATGTTTCTAAAAAATAAATTGAAGAGTGAAGGATGCTGTCAAAATGTCAAAGTCTCGACTTTAAAAGGTGGCGATGTTTCATTCGAATGAACAGACTACAGACAACTAAGGTTCGACCGAAAATGGCAACCAAACCCGTATCGCTGGAAAAAGGACGCAATCGCGTCTTTCAAAATTAGCTACAAATACAGTAGCACATATTTGTATCTAAGGTCCTTTTTCCAGCGATACGGGTTCAGCACCCGTATCGCTGGAAAAAGGACCTTAGATACAAATATGTGCTACTGTATTTGTAGCTAATTTTGAAAGACGCGATTGCGTCCTTTTTCCAGCGATACGGGTTTGGTTGCCATTTTCGGTCGAACACGTCATAAACGCAAACCTCCGAAAACGCAAACTCCCGAAAACGTCTGGAAATGGATTTAGTGCGCAAAGGGAAGTAAAAATTCTACGGTAACTGAAGTTTAACGAAAAATACCATCAATAACAGAAAAATGGACGAAAAGCGTAAGACTTCCGATTTGTATTTTTTTTCCAGGTCCGACGCGGAAAATTCAAGGCTTTTAGCCATTTTTCCAGGCTTTTCAAGGCCTGGAATTTTTTTTCGTTTTCCAGGTTTTTCAAGGTCGCTACGAACCCTGCGTGGGTAATATTAATTTTTGTATTGTTGTACATGACGAGTGAGCCACGTGGGCAATATTATTTTATGTATTGTTGTAAATGACGAGTGAAGGGGAGTTAGGTTAGAGATGCGTTAGGTTGGAATTGTTATACAATAGACGCATCTTCTTTTAATTTCAGCGAGTCACGGTGGAAACAGTGGGGAGCATAATTTTGTCAAATAAAATTATCCATGGCAAAAGACATATCTCAGGGTCAGAGTACTCTAGTTATCGTCAGGAGCAAAAGAAAAATACTCTACGTCTCTGGCAGTGAAGCCCCTATGCTTCAGCTGGAACGGGGTTTATTTATCATACAGCCGAGAGCATCGCTATTATAGTCTCTAGCAACGGCAGGTGGCCGTGAGACTGGTTTCAATTTCGTACAGCCGGAAATCAAGGCTGTGTTTTTTTCCTCTAACTCCGGAGCGGGTTAAAAGAGGAAAGCTATTCAGCAGCAGAGAAGTTTTGTCGACAGTTCATCAAGTACCTCATGCTTGACGCCAGAACTTCATCATCATCATCGCAGAATTCAGGAACAGGTGACAGGGTTACCATGCCTGGTCTTGAAAGGAACGAGAGGAGAGCATAACGGAGACGCAGCATCATCAGTCGGCGAGTGTTGGAGAGACACTGAGAACAAGAGCAATAGAGAGAGAGATAGAGAGAGATAGAGAGAGAGAGGAGGGAGAAAATAGACAGGACCAGTAGGGTCTGTTCAGTATCCAGTTGAAGGATAGACACTGAGCCATTGTGTTACTCCAAGTCTATTATTTTAGCATTTCCAGTGGTGTTAGATAGCGGCGCATATCGCCTAACAAGTGGAAAGCTGTGTAGACGGTCGTTGAGGAAGAGTCAGCAGGACTAAGACAGTAAAATCTTAGTTGTGTTAGAGAGTGGAGGCTAAAGTTGACAGCCCCACAATATCAGAGTAGAATAAATCACTAATCATTTTATTGTTCCTCAGCAGAGTGACAGAAAGAGTGACTGTGATTTGGGGTTTGGGTTTTTTTCAGTGTCTACCTAATTTCATTGTTACTTGGTTTTTTTTTTCCCAGGCCGTGCAACAGCGCACGCTATTTATGTGATTGCTTGATGATGATATTTTAATGCTTTATTGTTGTAAATAAATATATATACATATATTTACTGGATCAGATTCTACTCTTTACTATACTTACTTTACGTCGTCTGTATAGTGGTGTCTGTGGTCGTATTTATACACCTTATCTCCTTGTGTTGCAAGGCAGTCAGAGGCGGGGAGACTATAGCCATTCTGAAGTCACGAAGCGGCAAGGGGAGGGTCAAATCCTGGGTCTATCTCTTGAGCCAATAGTCTCACCTGTCCACAGGCATGTCATTTTCCATCTAAATTCTATCTTCTCAAAGACTTTCTCATACTAGGGTCTTGCTTTCATTCAGGCAAACTCTATAAACTTAAAACCACTTCGTGACAATGATATAAATTAGAATAGTGAACATAACTCAGATCAGATCAAGCTCTGTATATGCAGGGTTCACTGCTGTGGATCTCCAACCTTTTCTGCCTCTTGCCATGATGGTGTACTCTGAGAGACTATATTCTGTCCCTTTTTTCATGTTTCCTTCCCATTTACAAGCGCTGTCATATTCTTGTCCATTTACCTGAAACTTTTCTGTTACTGTGAAGGCAGACTTGACGGAGAAATTTAAACAGGATGTCAAAACGCCAGCTGTTACTTACCACCTGCCCTCACTAAGCCCACATCCTAATATCAGTAAGGAAACTAATTGATGATAAACAGCATATTCTTATCAACTCTTTGCTATCCCTGTCAAAAATGGTACCTAACCAGAGCACAGGAGATCAAAATCACATCATGTGATATGATATGTTTATAAAAAGCCATAAATGTTACCAGGAGAGACGGAATGAAAAAAAAAATGACATCAGAAAAATTGTAAGAACTACATTCTGTATCAAGTATACAGAGAGAAGAATATTTAATGGTCTGGCCATATCAACAGTAGAAAACTTGGCACGGGGAACACCAAGAGGCAGATGGATAGACAACACAAAAATCCTACAACAACAAAGTCTCACAGCAGCCAATGTAACCATCGTGTAGCTCAAGAGTGATAACTTCAGCTTCCCACAATGCTTCATGGTAAGAGTGGATTGGCAAGTAAAAGTAACTACTGTTTAGATTCTCTAAAAAGTCTAGTCTCTGGATATGTCCAAAATACCCATCAGCTTTCTTCTGTGGCACTACAGTAAAGCAAGGAGTCTTCATTGGTTACATTATGCTGAATAAAGAGTAATGTGTACTTCACAAGGATTTAAGCAGTGCAGGATGAAAGAAAGTAAAATCTCATAGTTTCTTTAACCCTAAGGATGACAGACCAGTATTTGGTGCTGATTTTTTCAGGGGCTCATAACATGTGGCCAGTTTTTTGGGGGGCCAGTGTATTTGAATAAATTCTTTTGTTTTGTCCCATTTTTATATTTTATTCATCCACATTCGATTTTATTTAAACCTATAAATAACATTACCTTTCTTTTAAACAAATTTTTGAGAGAAAAAAAACCAACCCTTAATCTTTAACACTTTGTTTAGTTTTTGAAAACTCAAAGCAACATAAAACTCCTTGGGCCAAACATAGGAAAGTCACCACGTCCATCAAGAGTTAATATAAGGTAAGGTAAAGGATCCTGTTTCATGCCCACTGAGGCATATTGGGAATATCGTGTCATGCCCATATTTTCTTGACCGTCTGCACACTAGAAGTGATGTGGACAGCATCACGCCGGCCGCCTTAACCTTCCAAGAGTTGCTCTGGTACCCAATTCATGAGGCTGGGTCGACCCCAGAGCCGTTTGCGGTCTAAAATATCCCACCTCAACTGGGGATCGAACCATGTACCCCCGATCTAGGGAGCCAGTGCATTAACCACTGCGCTGCCGTGACTTCAAGAGTTAATGTAGCCTAAGCAATAACTGTAAATGTTAAACCTCTTACGTTAACGTGTTTTTTCAATGCAATGTGCAACAGAAAACTGAGTGTTTTACCTGAACACATCCAGCAAGCATCTCATGCAACACATGTGCTCTTGCTTTCATGACCTTGAAATCTCGCGGTGTGCTGTCTGTACACTGGCCATTCTGTATGGGGTTAATAAAACGGTTGGTGAACTCTTTCCTTGTGCCCAGTAGATTTGGTTTCACAAAACTCACCATGCAATGATCTGAAAGATGAAAGACAGTGTCACCTCAGGAATGTTCTACAAGGTGTTCGATAAGTCTCGTCAGACTGAAATATAAAACCATCATCATCATCATAAGTCCTTTCTGTTCCTCATAAGAAACTGTTTCTCATCAATCTCTTATTTTTTTTTCAAATGTTTCTTTTACAGATGGAATAACACACAATGGATGATGTGGAAGCTAAAAGCTCTCTGCTCCTCATGATGTATGGCTGACAACAAAGAAAAAAAAAATACTTAAAATGGTGAAACCAGATGTATGAGACATTACACTTATTACACACTGCTACAACAAACTATTTTCTAGAGGCAACAAAAATGACAACAAAAATAACTGTGGTAGGTATCCGATATTATATGTATGAGTAAACATGGCTAGTTATCTTAAGAGTCCCAGGCTATGTGAGGCTAATAACTGGTCAACGCAAAAACTGGCTTCAAAACGGGCCAACAATACAGACGATCTTCCAAAGGCATCCTGTCAAAACACTCAGATATTTTAATTCCAATTATAACGATGCATAGTGATTTCATCAATGGTATGCCACATCTTATTTCCACAGAGATCTGGGTAATAAATACACATATGATTGCCTTACAAGGCACTTAAAACACTTCCATGAAGGTTCCCACTAGGAACATATTTCAAACACAGCTGGTACTTACAAAGGACATGTAAACAATCCTCTAGTCGCTAGATCAAACAACAGATTGAGATAACATTTATTCAACAAGCTAAAGATAAGAACTACCGATCAGTGCAACTGTGGTACTGATAACATGACTGCTGAACATCTGCTTCAAACTTGCCCCTTATATGCGGTACAGAGAAAGTGCATATGGCTGACGCCAGTTCCTTTGTGGAAAAGCTTTACGGGGATTCAAATAGCCTCAAACTGACTACTGCTTTCTTTGAGAACATTCAAGTGAACATCTGAGAGTGTAAGAAGAAGAAGAAACAAATCGACGTCATATGCGGACTATGCATATCGACTATAAAAAGGGTGCCACACTTGTGAGCATACATACGCCACAATAACCTTCGACATGCAGAGCTGTGCACAATTTTCCAACTTAGATCAGAAAACACCAGACTCAGCAAACACTTCAACAAATTAAACTCCACACATGAGCCTAATTACCGTAACTGTAACCATCCATGTGAGACAGTTCACCATGTGCTGCTGACCTGCCCAGGACTCTCCACAGAAAGAAGAAAACTATTACCAAGCTCCCCAACAATCATAAACACTCTATACAGCACCAATCATAAACACTTTATACAGCACCAATCATAAACACTCTATACAGCACCAATCAACAGCTACAAAACACATGCAAATTCCTCAGCTTGGCATTGGCTGCCAAACAGCAACAAGCTCAGCAGCTCTAGTTAATCTACAACAACAACAGATGGAATAACAACACAACGGATGATAAGGAAACTACTTGCACTCCTCACTATACAATCGAAAATATAACAACAAACATGCCTCTGGCCTTAGGCAAATTGGGACAGATGACAATGAAGAAAAAAATGTTCAAGGATGAAACCAGACTTTAGGGACATCATATTTATTACCGGCTGTTACAACAAATTAATTTCTAGAGACAAATGTTATCAAATAGCACTAGAGGAATCATTAGATTCTGACCAGTCAACAACTTCAATGTTCTATTCATTTTTTTTTTTTTCACTTCCTAAAGGAAGCAGCTACAGCACAGCGCTATTTTTTCATAAGTAACTGCAGGATTTCAAGTCAAATGTACAGGCTGAACCTACAACAATAATCATCATTATCCTTTACGCTCCATACGGAGCACTGAATCACAACTACAGCTGGTCGGTCCCCTTGTAGGAATCCTGCACCAAACAGTCACACGACACTTGTGGCAGTGGTTTCTGTGTTTTACATGATGAGGTTGCCAGCCTCATCCCATAAGTTGCCTTGTATGACCTGCCAAAGGGTGCAGTTGTCGACCCCCAGAAACTACATGGGGCTACAATAGTAACAGTTATAAATTATAAATCACTTGATGGTATCATGCTGTCGGTTGCCAAGGAAATGGCAGCTATATTGGATTTGAATGCTATATTACAATTTACTACAGTTTATTTTGTTTAAATTTAGTTTTTAAGTTATGAGCACCACATTTGAAATGGAAGCTCACCGTTGTACTTTTAAAACTTTATCAGATTAGAATTTTGATAACTTTAGTACAAAACTTTCAAGTTAGTATCTATAAATAATTAAAAATTGTGCTAAATTTTACATTATTTGCTATTAACCTTTAGCACGCTGCAGTCGCATTATTGCGACAGAAGTACGCTATGCTCTGTGTCGTGAATTATTCTAATCCCCATATATAAATTAAAACGTAAATGCAAAGCCTAACAAATAAATTTAATAAAAGGAAAGAAGAATGGTAAAGAACAGTGCTGTCACAATGACTGTACGCAAAATCCCCCTGTGTTCTCCTTCGTCTGCAAATTGTAACGCTTTCACGTTGATAGTAAAAGCCTACTGTATTATTACCCGCTTTCTTCAATGAAACGTGTACTGTATTTCTTGGAAAAACCTTGAGATACGCAAGCTGATCAATGACCTAAATTTAATATTTCATTCATTCCATTTTATACACGGCGTAACTAAAAGACAGATGGACTAAAGGATAGAGAGAAGGGAGAGGCAGAAAGCAAGGACACATGCAACACTAAACACGCGTCGCGCGATACACAATTGCTGCCATCACGCGTGTAAGGCCACAAGCACTGGCTTTTTTTCAAATCGTCAGTGATAAAAATCCTACCCATACCAGAGTTAGGTTTTAAAATCCTGAAAAACGCTTATTGGGAATTATGACATTATACCGGTTTACGTTTGAAAACATGACAGTACCCAGACACCCTCAAGTTTGGAAGTGAGAAGGTAGTAACAGCACGACTATCCTAGAAGAAAATGCATATGGGCTCCATTAAATTCGTATATTTGGGTTCCTTAGGGTTTGCTGACAAAGAATATGTAAAACGTTACGCAAATAGTCTAGGAATTACCAAGTTATGGCCAAAATAAAATAGTGGGGGTGCCTGACAGCATGAAATCATTTCTGCTCATAAAATTTTTTTATAACGTGTTTGAAAAAACATTACGTTACGGAAATAGCCTACCATGTTAACTCCTATTTGATTGGAGCGCAACAAATGTAAGACTAAACACGATTGGTCGGGCTATAAATACTATCTTGTGTTGTCAGGGGAAACGTGAAAAGGGGTGCTTTTTTGAAAAGATGTGTAGACATGGTTTGATTGGGTAGAGCTGCGAATATACTCAATTCAGAGCATCTGTTCCTTGCCACATCTTGTAATAAACCTACTAAGAAGCAGTGCGTTGAGCACCAGTGTATATTTTTTTATAAAATAAAGCCTGGGACATCGGCAGATCGGAGTTGTGCTATATTCATTGCCAGTCAACGAAACTGTTTATTATTTCCATGAATTGTGGTAAGCTTGAAATATTCAATATCTTTTAATGAAAATTGAATGTAAATTGATAATTTATGTCTGTATATATGTGTAGTTCAGTAGCGAACATGATGTAAAGCCTATAGTGCTCCAGCCTGAACAGAAGGTGTCGGAGGAAAGTAAAACTGCATGGAATGGCCAAACAGTACACTGACATCTAGATTATTGACTAGAAAGAAATAATGCTGGAATTGCAGAGGCGTAGTAACCATTAGGGAGGGAAATACTGGTATAAAGTATTTCAGATGAAGCTGACAGTTGGCCTAACGCTCTGAACTCAATGTTTGTGATGTATTGTGCTCAGTGTAGAAATAGAGTATAAATTAGTTCTGACGTAGAAGGTACAACCTTCTTGTTTCAGGGAACGTGGTCTTAAAGTTATTGAGCAGCACCTGGTCAGAGCTTTGCTGAAGCCAGAGGCGGACAGCATACTCCTTGGTCCATATAGCAACCAGTGGGGTGGCTCCAGAACTCATTAAAGTAATCGAGCAGAGGAGTCTTTTACTGCAGTCATCACGAAAGATAAGAGAGTGTGGCCATGGAGCTCAACATTATGTACCCCCATCTTAAAATGACATTGTAAAATAAAATTAAGAGGGGAATTTAATTGTTTTAATACCTGGAACTGAGAACATCTCCAATACTAGTTCCAATAGAAACAAACTATTGAAGTCATGATGATAAATACCAACAGAGCTTGAACAAAACAAAACCAGTATTACCTCATATTACTACTACACAACTGACACACATAGGATACTATTAATAATATATGTCACTACAAGATTCATATTAATAAATTCTGTACATATAACTTGTAATTAAAATTGATTGTGATTCCTGGTTCCCTTTGTATTTGAATCAGGACACATATACATTCATGACAGCACTGAATACATATTGTTATTTGAAAAGTTATCAGTGACTCCTTTAAGATATCCTCGTAGAGTGTTTGATGTATGTGAGTGTCACAGTGTTGTCAAGTGTGGTGGAATAAATTAAATTGTTTATCTGTCTGTTGTTGTTATGACTTACACTTCATCATACACATACCCTAGACATATAACGTAGTCATCACACTATCCCAGAATAATTCTGACTGAGGTATACATATGTGGCAGCAAGTAAGGTTATCTATAATACACTACTCTTATTAGATATAGATACCTTCACAGCTGATCTCAGTCAGTACACTAAGTCCCCTATAAATATTTATAACATCCCACTTCACCACACTCTGCCAGCTGCAGGCGCATTATTGCGACTGCGGATATCTTCGTTTTCTAGCATTAGGACTTGTGTACACGTGATTTCAGCCCCGGATGTTAAGTTCTAATGTTATTTGCAAGAGAGTTAGCTTCCATTTCCGATCTTAAAAAAGTGATGGGTGTATCCGCGCTTATTTTTTGTAAATTTTTAAAATCGAAATGAATCGGCATCAACACGCGGCCATTTTCGCTCTAATTTTATTGGATTCTGACGCCATGCGGTGGGGATGAGATTTTTGTCTTTATAAGCGCTGATATCGGTTCTCAGAATATGTTTGATGGCCGAGATGGAAACGAAAGTAGAATGGCATTGCTAGTTTGTATAATTTTAGGGGTTAGAATTAGGAATATCGGAATGGTTTATGATTACGGCCGAATGTCACTGCTGACGAGGGAGTTTGTTGCTTTGCTACTGACGATGGGTGTAACGAAAAGATCGTCATTTGAATTGAATTGGTCTATTGGTCAAATGACTTTCATTGAGATGCAAGGGATATGGACTCTTCGTTTGTTGGTCTTTTTTTTTTAATTTTTAAAAAAATTTAAAATTTAAAAAAAAAATTTTTATTTTTTTAAATTTTTTTTCGTTTTTTTCATTTTTCCTTTCCTCTCTTCCTATCACATCTAACATGTACACAAACAAATTTTATATCATCAGATTCATCATTCATTCATTTCTATACAGTCTAAAAATTAGAGCAATTGAACAATCACAATTATGCTAATACGTTAAATAAATAAACAAAAACAAAAAACAAACAAAATCAAGAAGAAACTCTGAACAAGAATTATATTAAAATGGAGGGGTGTAAAGGCCTGGTGGTTCCAGTTATATAACTGACTTTAACAGATATTTAATTGACTTTCATCTGTTAAAAGTCATATGCATTGTAAGAACAGCATCAGACCTTCACATTCCCAGACACTAATATTAACATTTGTTTGTGATAAATATTGTTTGACTATATTATGCAGTTCCCTAGGACTCTCTACTCTCTACTCTCTCTCTCTGTGTGTGTGTGTGTGTGTGTGCGTGTGTGCGTGTGTGTCTATATGTATATATATGTATATATATATATATATGTGTATATATATATATGTATATATATATGTATATGTATGTGTGTATGTGTGTGTGTGTATTTATATTTATATATATTTATATATATATATTTATTTATATAATCTATATAATTTTAAAATATATAATATAAATTATATAATTATTATAATTTTGTAATTATATATTTTAAATATATACAAGAATTATATCATGTAATAAAATTTTATATTTTTATTATTTTATTAATATTTTTTTAATTATAATAAAATTATATAACATTATATAATAAATTATATAATATTATTATTATATAACAATACAAATTATAATATATATATATATATATATATATATATATATATATATATATATATATATATAGTTATATATATATATATATATATATATATATATATATATATATATATATATATATATATATATATATATATAATGTAACATATAATTGTAAATTTATATATTATATATATATTTTATATAATTTATATAATTTAAAATTATATAATATAAATTATATAATTGTATAATTATAATATATAAAATACAATTCGAAGGGAGTATGTTTTCCTAAGTGTTGCAACTCTAACGGAATATTTGTTGCTAAATAGTGGAATTCTAACGGAATATAAATTTCAACGGAGTATGTGTTAAAAATCCACGCTACTGATTCTTTTCAATAAACCGGTAAGTAAACTAGTTTTCTTCTTTTTGTTTTGTTACTTGAAATACAAATAATAGTACAAATATGTGCTACTGTATTTGCATCTAATTTTATTTCAAATTATTAGCTAACCTAAACGAAAATGCAAATTGGGTCCGAAACTCATGATCGGGTCCATTTTCCTGCAATACGGGTACGACCGAAAATGGCGGCCAAATTTTAGTTGTCGTAACTCTATATATACAGGTCACTAGCTAAAGGTTAACAAAAACTGGGATAAGATTCTGAAATCAGATCTAAAAAAAAGTTTTACAATGCAGTGGCATGTATCTGTGCCAAATCTTATGTTCACTGGTCAATAAATAAACATGTTGTAAGATAACACTAGTCAACAACCAAAATGTACCAGAAATGAAAATAGCTGATCTTAACTAATTTTGGTGTGCTGAAAACGAAAATGACATTAAAGAATGTTGATTGGCTCTAGTTTTCAAGATATATGCTACTAGTTTATTTAATTACGGTCAATTTATATATATGACGCAACTGTTGTGGGCGATTGCATAATTTTTTCTAATGACCAATAAAAATGTAACTAGAAGTTGATGATGCAATCCTACCTATGATTACATCACCTTTGTGTATAAATATCTTATCCCTGATAAGATTTTGCCATTAGTTAGTGCATTTGTCCTTATCAAAAGTATCGTAGTTAGAAATGCCTAGGACATGTGTGAACAGTGCTAATAATTTCTGTTATATATGTGGTGAGGTGACATTTCTATCACAAAAACGAAATATAACTAAAGTGATTTAAGAAGGCGTACAGTTTGTATTTTGGCTGCAGAATAGGAGATCAAGATAAGAGCTGGGCGCCACACATATGCTGCAATACATGTGCAGCACATCTTAAACTGTGGTTGACTGGCAAAAGGCAAGCTATGCCTTTTGCAGTCCCAATGATTTGGAGAGAGCCCACTGATCATCTCAACAACTGTTACTTTTGCATGGTCCCTCCAATTGGGAAAGGCATATCAAAGAAGAAAAAATGGACTCTGGAATATCCAAACATCCCCTCTGCAATACGTCCGGTACCACATGGCGATGACCTACCAGTTCCTAAAGTGCCAGAATCATTTTCAGCTGCTTCCACTGATGAAGAAGAGGACATTGGTGGTCCTGAACCATCAACCTCAAGCGACCCAGATTTTGAATAAACTACATCCACTAAACCACACTTAATAACCCAAGGTGAACTGAATGATCTTGTAAGAGATCTTAATTTACCAAAGAACAAGGCGGAGCTGTTGGGTTCCAGATTGCAACAGTGGAATCTCCTGGCAGAAGATGTTACAATTTCTGTGTATAGGAACTGCCAGAAGCCGCTTATTACATTCTTTTTCAAAGAGGGTGACCTTTCTGCGTGCCACAACATTTCTGGTTTAATGGCAGCCCTCAAAATCAATTACATACCGGAAGAGTGGAGGCTTTTCATTGATTCATCCAAGACGAGTCTTAAAGCTGTTTTGTTGAATAATGGTAATGTGTTACCGTCAATTCCAGTTGGTCATGCAGTTCATATGAAAGAAACTTATGAAAACATTAAGCAGCTTTTGAAGTGTATAAACTACGATCATCATCATTGGTCACTTTGCGGTGACTTAAAAGTGGTCGCTCTTTTGCTTGGACTACAGGGTGGATACACCAAGTACTGTTGCTTTCTCTGTGAGTGGGATAGCCGTGCATGAAGTGACCATTACATCAGAAGACATTGGCCAATCAGGCAGTCATTGCAGCCTGGCAGTAAGAATGTTGAGAACCCAGCACTTGTCGACACCAGCAAGATTTTGTTGCCACCCTTGCACATTAAGCTGGGTCTCATGAAAAACTTTGTCAAGGCAATGGATAAAACAGATCAGGCTTTCCAATACCTCATCAGAAAATTTCCAAGACTGAGTGAAGCTAAAATAAGAGAGGGAGTATATGTTGGTCCGCAAATTCGAAAACTTCTTCATGATGACGAGTTTCTTTGCGTGTTGCATGGCAAGGAAAAAGCAGCATGGCTAGCATTTAAGTCAGTGGTGGACAATTTTCTTGGAAACAACAGATCTGATAATTACAATGAAATTGTAGAAAATCTCCTTCTGAAGTATAAGAGTCTTGGCTGCAACATGTCTTTGAAAATTCATTTTCTGGATTCTCATCTGGATTTCTTTACGTCAAACTGTGGAGCAGTCAGTGATGAGCATGGTGAATGATTTCACCAGGACATTGCTGCTATGGAGACAAGGTATCAAGGCAATTGGAGCCCTTCAATGCTTGCTGATTACTGTTGGACTGTGACAAGAGACACCTCATCGATTGACTACAAGAAGCAAGCAAAGAGAGCTCGAACAGCGACTGAATAATGACGGAATGGGTTCAAATGTGCCTTTTTAAAACATGATATGCGAACTTTAAATAATGTTTTTATTTTTTCTATCATTTTATGTTGAAATATCAATTAATTGAGTATGTAACCACAATTTTTATAATGCTAAAGTCGAAAGACTAGCTGTTCACCCCAGAGAATTAAACAAGCATACATTATTTGTATTACTGTAATGTAAATTCATCATTTTTAAAAAAACCAGAGCCAATTGGTGAATTTCATTATGATATTTGAAATCAGCATGTCAAAATCAATAAGAAATGGTATATTTAATTTCTGGTACAAATAACTTTTGAAAATTTGTTGACTAGTGTAATTAGTAATATGTTGTTGTTGTTTAACTAGGGCTGCTGAGCTTCTCGTTTTTTAGCAGCAATAGCAAGTTGAATACTCCTTGGTATTATCTAGACTGTAGATCTTGACTTTTTCTGTAGCTCTTCTGCCATTCCGAAATGTGTTGAGTTAAAGTCGTTAGTTCCAGTTTCTCCAGCTTGGCTTGCATTTAAAGGATCGTCAGATCTGGTCCCAAGCTAGGAGTAAGAAGTGTGTGGCATACTGTGCATTCCCCGCCATCCAAGGGGGCTCTCCAACTATTCTTCTTCTTCTTAGATCCTTAGCCGCCGACCGTCAAAGCAGTCAGTGGCCATCACGCCTAGTGGCGTCGTGTAGGGCAACAACAAATTGATTCCACTTTGCTCGGTCGGCGGCCATCCTTCGTACAGTGCCCCAACTCTGGTTCATTCTTTGCATCTCAGCCTCCACAGTCCTCCGCCAGGTTGTTTTTGGTCGGCCTCTCTTTCGTTTCCCTTCAGGGGTCCAAAGCATAGCTGTTCTTCCAACTATGCAGAGCTAAAATACTGTACTCTGGTTCTGGGCTCTCCCAAGGAATTGTCATGTCCTGCACAGAGCCATTTCTCAGCTTCCCCTGCCTATCACTGGGTCCAAAGTGAGATCCTTCTGCATGCAGTCAATCAAGTCAAAGTTAAAGAATTACGCCTGGGGATCATGTGACTTCTCCAAGCTTAGTGTGCAATGCTGGGTTCTCAACAAGTTTCACCACAGGGGGAATCACTGGAAGTGTGTGGATGATTTCAAAAGTCAGTGAGAATGTAATTAGCCTCACAGACATAGGTTCACTTCCATGTACATATATTGTAGCATTGTGCATAGCTGGTGGTCATATAAGGATGACTCCAGATATGCCTCCATGCATAATTAGTAATATATGATAGGAAACTCTATACAGAGCGATACAACAGGAGGCAATCTGATCATCAGAAGTGGTCACCCGTCGAACAAGTGTTTCGGCCCGTTATTCTCCTTTACACTCTGAGGAGGGCGGGCTCACCTGGGTCATGACTCCCGTCTCCGCCTCCTGTTGTCTTATGTCGAAAATGAACCACCTTGGTTGCAGCTTTAAAATCCATAATTCTGCCAGCCAGAGGCAATTGTGAACGTAACCCTTATGTTGACTTCTACCTTTTTCACGGTGGGTTACTTTCCCTTGCCTCCCTGACTCCAAACACTTTGCGACAGTGAAGATATATTATGTCGCTGAAGATTTCCAGCTTCTTCTCCAAATATAAAACAAGGTTCTGAGAAATTCATGGTTTTTCTTCAAAGGAAAAGAAAAAGAAAACAGAAGCAATTTTGCACGTCAACAAATGGTGGCTATTTTGAGCGGGTGATATACTTTTTAAATTTAATTTATTTTCTCATGTCTCTCTTACTTGGCGCTAGTATTGTTTCCTTTTCCTGGCCTTGTGACAATTTTCTGTGTCTTTTATTCTAATAAGACAACATTGTTTTTCTATTACTTTTAATAAACACACCTTTTAAGAAAATAGTTCTTAAAGTCACGACTGTGTTCTGACAACCTTTTTTTTCCTGAACATATTTAGATTTAGGAGACTATAAATTAGCAGACAATATAATAATCCCAATTTTCATATTTTGATTTAAAATGTGATGCAGCTCCTCTTCTTAAGGATCATTGAGCCCTCGATGCTGTTAAGCTTATTTTAACCAAAATATCTAATATCACAATCATGTTTATGATAAACGAGCATTGAAGTTGTTACAGCAAGAAATCATCAATTAAGTCAAGCTTAGCTGTGTATATAGGATAAACAATCAACATCATCATCTTATACCACTTCACTGCTTCAGTGTGTGGGACCATTTCTGCAGTAGACTCCCTTGCAAAAGAATTGCGCCAAAATGCTCTTGCAGAGGTGGTTTCTGTAGCAATCTGCTGCACACGATGAGGCTGCTAGCCCAATGCACAACACTGCTTGATCACCTTTTATGACATGCTGGATACAGCACAGTGGTCCCATACTTTGATCCACAATACTGGACCCAAGGACCCACATGGTTACTATATTACACTAGTACATACATTCAGTGAGATTGTTCTGCAGTGGTGTGCCAGTCAGCACAACTCTCCTCTTGGTTTTCATCTGGTTCATGGCTTTGGAAATGGCAGACGCCTCATTCTTCAGGATGTGTCCCTCATCACAAACCACCAAATCTGGGCCTGAAATTCACAGAAATTATAGGCTGCATGTTTGTCAAGGCAAAGAATGCATCACCTTATATATTAAAGGTGTTGTAAGATTTATATTCCACATCAACATCAAAATTCTTGCCCTTCGGCTCCCCAAGGAGCATAGGCCTTCAACAAACGTATGCCACATCCTCCTATCTCATGCCATCAGTTCCAGGTCTTCCTCATCCCTTTTCTCTTCAGTTCTCTTCTCCGTGTGATTTTCAACCTCCCTCTACCTCTCTTACCATGGGGGATTCATGATGGCAGAGTTAACGTGGCTAAAATGGCTGTAAGAAAGTAGCCTAGATCTTTCTTAATTGTTTAGGCCGGACCTTTAGTGAGGCCTAGCAACCTTTAATATGAGTATAAATCAATAAAAAAATAATTACTCACCAGAAAGAAATGACTCACCTGGATCTACCAGAGTTTCCTGAAAAATTTTCTTCAACTTCTTGCTCTTGCACCTGTTGCCTATGGTCAAATTGCGATACATCTCGTACCCCAGGATCATGATTCCTCCACTCTCTTGCCAATCCTTTAAGGCCTCTGCACGAGCACCATTCTGCTTGCAGCTGGCCAGTTCCCACACCTGTTCCGTGACAGACGAAAAAACTAAATCAGCACCAGTAATGAAAATCAAATGCCAGATGAAAGTCCAAAAAAAGACTGATTCACAAAATTATAGGCCAATTGTTTTACAAGGCAAAGGATTTGTATCTCCGTGTGTGCTTAAAAACTAAAAGGTTATGAATTTAAGGGTAGCCATATTTTCATAAATAATTGCAACATTTAAATTAAAATGCATGGGCTTAGTTTTTTTTTTTAAACTAATCTTTATGCATAACATCATTTAGTGGTACAATGCTATTGGTTGCCATGAAAATGGTGGCCATACTGGATTTTAATCTTATATTTCAATTCACCGTGGCTTCTTTATATTTTGAGTTACAATCGCCAAAGTTGACAGGGAAGCTCAACATTGTATTTTAAAACTTTAGCCAGATTAGACTTTGGATAACTTTAGTAAGCAGCAAGCTCTATAACTTTAAAACTATTATCTAAAAATAGTGATAAATTTAGTAAGTTTTATATTACTTGCAATAAATCACAATTTTGATAAGATACTAGAAATCAGATCTTGGGGTAAAAAAAAACAGTTCAATAATGCAATGGAAAATATCTGTGTCAAATCTCATGCTGAATGACAAATAAATAAGAGGGGTGTAAGACAATTAGTAACATAAAACAAGGTTATGAGAAATTCATGTTTTGTTTATTTTCATGGGAAAAGCAAAATTTCTTTAGAAAATACAATTTACAATGTCAAAATAAACCTGCCAATTAAGTGTTCTGACATGTGATTTTGATATAATTATACAAAGTGTCCCAGGAGGAAAGGTCAATACTTTGGGAGGTCATAGTATCGGTCAATCTAAGGAAAAAAGTTCATTTGAACATTGTTATGATTAAAATTCATAACATGTATGTCCATATAAAAACGGTTCGACAAGTGGTCCTATTTGTTTATGACCGGTGACCCTTGGTTACAGGAAGTACGTCATGACTTTTGGGTCAAGTAGCAGACGCCTAGAGTAGCCATCTGTTGAAGTTAGCAATCTGTCAAACAGTCTCTTCTCTGTGTGTTTTTCAAGGCAGGCGGACGTGTGTGTCTAGAGCTCCTAAGAATTATATTACTTCACTACAGATTCATACCAACGGGCTGATCACCCGTTTGCCAGTCACTTCGATTACGGAAACAACAGCAAATGGATTGATTTGCCGTTGCCCTAAAGACGCCAATAGGCGTGATGGGAAACAATGGCAAAGAAAACCTATCTGCTGTTGCCCTAAGACGCCACTAGGCATAATGGCCACTGACTGCTTTGACGGTCGGTGGCTAAGGACGGAAGAAGAAGAAGACTACAGATTCATACCATGTTCGACCACTGGATCATCCATACACCTCCGTGGATGATGCCAGTTTATGTATGAAAGGAATTTTATTATTATGAAGAACGTGAGTAAATAAAATATGCTGAAAACCTGTCAAGGACAGAGTCTTGTAGAGACAGACGACATGGAAATTTACTGAGGACTGCATACCTATATTATGCCAATAATTATAATGGCTTTACTGATGAAGTTTGAGGAGCATTGTGTATGTTATTAAACTGCATATTTGAATCGTCCAGCCTGGCCTTTGGCAGTATCATTTATGCTGATGGAGATAGGCTGCGTGCGGGGACTAAACTACATACCCCTATATGGACATGAGTAGTTGTAATACTCTTTTAACCAAAATGGCTGCGCCCATGAGTGATATCGTGAAGCACTGTTTCTAGCGGAGTTTTGATTAAAATTTCATTATTTTTAGTACAAGAGCCCGTTCTTTGTTTTCATCATGTGTGATGATGAAAACCAGACTTATAACAGAGATGATTCTGACTCTGGCAGCGAATCTGGGGCCGAAAGTGATATCTCATGGCTAAGTAGATATGTATCACTCAATCATAACGCAACTGACAGTAGCGACAACGAATTTGGATTAGATGGAGGTGATGTAGGTACATCTGAAGCAGGAGATGGGCGTGGCACAAGAGACCACAGCAAGACTGCACATCAAAATAATCTGTGGAGATGGAGAAAGCTTGCTCAAAACGAACTTGTTGAGCTTGACATGCTTCCTCTATATGAAGAACAACAAGGTGTCACGGCAGAAACAACTGAATATATGTCCATTGATTTTTTCAAACTTTTTTTTCCCGACACTGCCATAGATCTGATCACTGACGAAGTGAATAGGTACGGAGAAAATAACCTCTCTCAGTACACAGGAAATGCTAAATACAAGAAACGTACTTGGGATAAAACTGATGCAGTTGAAATTTCTGCATTCATAGGCCTTCAGATTGGTATGGGAATGTGTTGCAAACCAGCCGTCTCAGACTACTGGTGTAAGAACTTTTGGTTGAATGATACACCATATTCGAGGGTCATGAGTCGGAACAGGTACCAACAGCTCCACAGAAATCTCCATTTTAATAATAATGATAACAGAATTGAGAGGGGGCAGCCTGGGTATGACCCCCTCTTCAAGCTCAGACCCATACTGGATATTATCTTGCCTACATATAAGCAACACTACACACCTGGGCGGGAGTTGTCAATAGATGAATCGATGGTGAGGTTCAAGGGTAGAATATATTTCAAGCAATACCTGCCAGCAAAACCCACAAAGTGGGGATTCAAAGTATTTGTACTCACTGATGCTAAAACACAATACTGCCTGAAATTGAAAATTTATACTGGTAAGGCAAATGATGAAGGCTGTGTTGGGGCAACTTCCAGGGTTGTGAAAGATCTTCTTGATGGATATGGCAACAAAGGACATATTCTCTACTGTGACAGCTTTTATTCAGCCCCAGCTTTATTTCAAGAGCTGAAAGAAATTCAGATTGGTACATGTGGAACAGTAGCTGAGAATAGGAAGCATTTTCCTGAAGCACTGAAGAAAATGCAACTCAAATTGAAAAAGGCAGATCATCCTGTGTTTTGTGCCACAGAAGATAAAGGCATGTTGGCAGTTACCTGGCATGACACAAAAAGAGTTAACCTTATATCTACTATTCACTCCAATGATGTTATGGACAAGACAGTTAGAAAACGAAGAATACCTGAGGGCAGAACAATTCAGAAGCCAGTGCTAGCAGAAAAATACAACAAAAGTATGGGAGGTGTCGACCACTTCGGCCAACTGGGTGTAAGCTACCCCTACCCACACAGATCCTATAAATGGTACCTTCCATTATATTATTTCTTAGTTGAAACTGCCCTGGTCAATGGGCACATAACCTACAACCCTGCCAACTCTACAAAAAAGATCACAGCAAAGAAGTTCAGGCAGGATGTCAGTCTCGCTCTTATTGAACCTGCTATTCTTCGACGCAATATGACACCTTCAAAACCACTAGTCACAACAACACGACTTACTGAGCGCCACTTCATTGATAAATATGAAAGGGCAAGGTACAAACCAGACTGTAAAGTGTGTAAGGCTGCAGGGAAAAGAAGCCAGACTGTCATGTACTGCCCAGATTGCAATGTACCTCTATGCACAATACCCTGCTTCAAGTTATACCACACAGTCGAGGATTATCAACGATCCAGATAAAGACTCTTGCAGAGGCCTACAGCTACAACTTCAACCCCAGTTAATGAAGGAAGCAGCTCAGACTCCAACTAGAGGTACTTAACTACTCAAACATTCACAAACACTCATTGTCAGATGCCGCAGACACAGAATCCACTCAAAAAAGACAAATACAAAAATTAAATTTTCTTTGCATTTTATTCACAATTTTTGTTAGCCTTTTATGTTGAGATACATGGTTAATCGTTAAATCAGTACGTCAATCAAGCTATTTTGTTCATTGCCATCAATGTCCCTAACATTTTATTGCACTGGCATCGAACAAATTCACTAAACACTGGAAAAATATCATGTTTTTAAAACATCTCCTGAAATTTCTATAAATAGCCACACAAATTCAAGATGGCCGCCATGATCATGTGACCAATTTGCATAAAATATATTTTTTCAGATGTAGCAACCATTCATAATGGCACTCTGAAAATTTCAAAACCTTATGTCTGTTTTTCAATTTTTTATAAATTTTAAAAAAAAAGTTATTTTTAAAGAAATCTGCAAACACCCTTGGTAATGGGAGACATTAATGCTCCGGATTGCTGGTCAGCAAAGTGTTAAATGACAAATCTGTTACAAGTATGTTAAGTTTATAAACAACTAGCTGTAAGGACCCGGCGTTGCCCAGGTTTTTCCTAGTAACTGTGTAGGAAACTTATAAAATGTCCAAATAAAATTATAATATTTTGATATTCGAGTGAAAATGAATTTTCATTTAAGTTAATAACTACCGCTTTAAGTGACTATCCTCGTGCCTTGTTTACAGTAATTGCAAATGCAAGCCGCACAAAATACTGTTATTCCTTATGGCTCCACTAGAAGAGTGATTTCACTTTTGCTTTTCAATTTGCTTCCAAATTTTTCCAAAATACTCTTATTTCTTATGATGGAATCGCAAAAGCAATTTTATTCTGCTTCCGAGTTTTAGCAAGAAGCAAACATACATACTTCAAATATAAAAGACACATAGCGTTGAGATGTATTTTTTAAACAGAAGTTTCTCATTTCGGTGAGACACGAACCATTCAACCGAGACACACGGATAACGCCTGTTATATTAGGACACGTCTAAATAAAGATATTTCATTTTGGTGTATTGTTTAGCTTTGAGCTAGTATATTTTTTTAAGTGCCAAAAATAAAAATAAAACTGAAACATTGCCTTACTTTGGCGAGGCGCACCCTGTTTGAGACTGGCACATGTACAATTATAGAAGACCGTTCGGTCCAGCAATGTGATAAAGACCCTCTTCTGTTACAAAAGATATTGTAGCCCGTTTCAGTTATGAAATGCTTAGTCTTCGAAATACTATGTAATATTTGGTAAATAAACAGAAATATGTATTTATTTGATTATGGCCACTGAGAAATAAATGGCTTCTATACATTTCTTACGAAAAACTGTAATTAATCATGTCATAATTACAATACTAAATTATAAAATAACTGCATGGCGTACTCTGGCTGTAACTAAAGAGCCTGTCTGCCAAAATTCATCAAGAAATAATAAGGCATGCGAATTTGTATTAAGAACATAGAAACACACTTTGCCTTTTATTTATATAGATATTCGAAAATTTCACTGTCAACGTCAATGCACTTTACAACTCATGTGAGAAGATGGTGTATGGCTCGTCTGAGTTGATCTGTACATTCCTTAATGCGGTCAATAGCATCAATATGCGAGTGAGTAATTGTCTCATGTATCCACGCTTTTCTTTTAACTTATCCTTCATCCATCCCCATATTCAATAATCTAATGGGGTTAAGTCTGGAGATCTTGGTGGCCAGTTAATGGCACTACCACAACTGATCCAGCAATTAGAGAAAGTTTCATTTAGATGTTGCATCACTTTTCGGTTATAATGTGGGAGGGGCTCCGTCATGCTGAAAGTACACAGCAATCCGTCTAGCCAAAGGAACATCATCTAATTGTTCCGGTAATTCATTCTGCAGAAATTCTAGGTAATTTTGTTCTGTCATAAGATCTAAAATAACGAGACCAATCAACACGTCATCGATGATACCATACCACACACTGATTGAGAAACGACAGAAAATTTGTTTCCACAGTACCGTGTAGATTTTCATGAGACTATCGATGAGCCATACGTGTGTTGTTGATCCTGTTACGGGTGAAAGTAGCTTCATCAGTGAACAGTATTAATGGAAGCAACTGACAATTAGTATGTAACTAATTTCTAGTCATATGACACTGTCCCCTGGGTGGAGGTTTTGCATGCACTGTAAGTGAAATGGATACAAGTCGTCTTCATGTAATGTCTGCAATACTCTTGTTCGTGAAACACTAAGACATGTAGAAATTCTTTGTGTGCAAGTAGTAGGACTATGCTCTACCATTTGAAGAATGTTTTCTTGTTCATCCACATTTTGTTCACGTGCCCGTTCAGAGGAAACATGAATGCTTGGAAGCTTACAATATTCATGCAACGTACTGAAAACCTTGTAAAACACTTCGATCCATAATTCTGCGGTTAGAAAACCGTTGGTGGTATTCATTCTTCAACAGCAGCAGTGACACTACCATCGCAGAAACCATAAACATACAGCATATCTGCATATTCGACATTTGTGAAGATGTGCGGCATTTTTAACAACCCTTCTATTATGTCACTGTCAACAATCACAACAGCCAACTCACACTTAACACCGTTTCACGTTTTTCTGACAGTTGCATGCACATCATGGAGGGAGGGAAGGAAAGTAATGTGCGACCAATTCAAACATCTCTGTCTTGGAAACCGTTTGTAATGGAACACATATTCATTTGAACTTTCTTCCTTAGAATGACCGATACTATGATCTCCCAAAGTATTGACCTTTCCCCTGTATATGGGAGATTATCTTCTTCCTCTTCTACAATCTCAGAAGACCACTTGCCAATTGTCATATTTTTTTCTATTTTGACTTAAAATGCAAAACCCCTCCTTCCCTTGAAGGGGTCATAAGATTTATTTTACAAAAGTGGGAAAACCACCATTTTAAAACAGTAGGAAAATCACACACCCAATAGTGCTAGAGTCAGGCCTTACGACAGCAATGACTGGAATGTTAAGATGAGATGACATAAATATTCATGAATGCTACAGTTTTCCACAGTACAAGTGAAAAGATACAGCGATATAAGGAAATAAGATTAGTCACAACTTTGTCACATCTCTCTCTCTGAGAATTAGATAAGAGTATAGGACCATGTATGCGGTTATCCAGTAGCCAGAATCGTACGGTTTGAAAACTGGAAATCAAAAAAGTGTAATATTTAAACTATATTTACCAATTCCACAACTCACCTCCAACTGATCTTTTTCATCCAGCCACATACTCCACTCATTCTTCCAGTTAAGGACTGTGTTCAGTGGACTGACTATAAGGCATGTTTTGTGTTTGAGATATTTGTCATGAGTCAGGACAGTGTGGACAAAGGCAACCACCTGCATAAACACAAGCATAAGAGATTTACATAATCACTTCGTGAACAAATGTCACGTGCTTTAGGATAACATGTACAGCATCTACATCAGAATGTAAAATCCTTGCGCAAACACAACAATGTATAACAGATACCAATTAGCACGGATTCAGTTTAGTGGGTATCCTCTCGCGCCAAAGACTTCTAGATTACTATTCCTCCTTTATCATCAGCTAGAAAACTGAAAGGCAAGAAAAGCTGAAATACCTTGAAATTACATTCGATCGCAAGTTATCGTTTAAGTACCATGTTGATCACATCATATAAAATTGTAGGAGAGGCCTGGCAGCCTTGAAAATAATGGCCACAGCGCATCTGGAGCAGAGATTACTATTTCGTCTTTATCATCAGCTAGTCACATCAATCATTGAGTATGGTCTGGGAATACTTACGCTGTCAGTAACACAATGTGAATGTCTAGAACACATTCAAAATAAAGGGATGAGTATAGTCTTGGGCTGGACGCAAGATACTCCCATTGTGACAATGAGGTGCATGTTTGGAGTGCTGTCGATTAGATCGAGATATGCGATGGCACAGGCAAAAGCCTATATGCAAGCAACCACAGACAAATGGTACCCCCTGCATGGAAACATAGTTGACATTAAGGGAGCAAGAATCAAGTGGGTGATGTCATGGATGGCACAGGCAGAGACAACGATCAAGCAGGTGACCACAGTTGAAAATATATTCAAAGCGGAAGAGTGGAGTAAGTTAGATGAGAACTGGATTAACTACCAGCAAGTCATCATCAGCCTTGGAAGAAAGTGTAGAACTTGGGGCAATGGGAAAGCAGAACTGGAAATGAATCAACTGATACATGATAATGCCGGGGATAATGATGCCATTGTGTATTGTGATGGGTCTGTGATCCGCGGAGAGAAATCAGGTTGGGGCTTTTCTGCTATGGTAAAGGGCCGAATTGTCTCAGAAGATAGTGGGGCTTACAAAATAAGGTGGCTAACTGAAATTTCATTAACAAAGGCAGTCATTGTGTCCGACTCTCAGCCCATGCTACGAAAAGTTCAAAATGGTTGGCTAGGATATGAATGGAAAACATTCTTAGAAGCTTCGAATCTGCAGGAGCTGGTGTGGATCTTCTGTCCTGGTCATGCAGTTGTACGCAGTAATGAGAGAGCTGACAGACTAGCATCAAGAGTACCCACAGTGGGGACACTGGATATGGACAAGGGAGAGATACTGAGAACAACTAATGATTGCCTGTTAGAGAATGACATTGCAATAGATAAATCATCAAGGTTAAGACTGTTGGAATTTAGCATCAAGTGAAAGGCCAGCAGAGATGGACATATGAAAGGATGCACCCGTCGTGTACAGAACAAGCGAGATACAGGAACAGTTAGCATTCGCAGTCTTCGGAATATACTGAGGGAGACTGAGCACCTATAGGTTTGCATGGATTGCAATTCTGTTCAACAATGACAATAAACTTCACAACTGCAATTTTTATCTCAGGCAGGTATAGTGACCAGTCAAATATTACTAGACACAAGGTCTTATATATTTGGACATGCACTCTAATGTAAGACGGACCTTGTGTCTAGGTTGAACAAGGCGTGCTTCGCTAAAATGTGCCAAAACTCTTTTCTTTTTTTTTTTAAACGATCAAATGTCACTTGCCACAGGGAAGAAGACACGTATGTCTCTTTCTGGCCTGTCTAGTCAGCTCATTTTAAACGATCGAATTGCACTTGCCACAGGGAAGAAAACATGTATGTCTCTTTCTGGCCTTTCTAGTCACTCATTTTAAACTACCAAATTTCACTTGCCATAGGGAAGAAGACACTTATGTCTCTTTCTGGGCTCATCCATTCTCTTAAAAATGAAATAATATAAAAGGAGCCTTGAAGCTTAGAATTCACACTGGCAGGCTAATAAAAAGGTATCTCACCGAGAGGGTTTTTCCTAGACCCATGCAATGAGCAAGTATGCATCCAGCCCCTTCCTCCTTCTTAGACCTTTTCACACTCTCATACAAGCAATCCCAAAGAAACTGTACAGCTGGAAAAAAAAAACAGTTAGGAGAATTAAAATTACAATTTAGTAATAGCAGATTGAAAAATTCCACTTCAGGAGTTGACTTAATATAAACAATCTCATTAATGATACTGACGACATCCCTAGGACGCATCATTTAAAGATGACCTGTGATATCAATCCTCAGTCTGAATTACACTTAAAAATGTCAAATCTGGCCTAGCAAGCTTAGCTATGGGGGAGACCTGTGTGTCGTATTCTTACCTTCCACTTGATGAGGCTTCAACTTTCGTATGAGCTTTTTGTTAACTTCTATAAGAGGCTTATCACCTTCTTCCTTGCCTGCTTCTAAGACCAGTTTTGTTGTCACTGGACAATTCATAGGATTGTTGTCGTCTGCGATTGTTTCTATGTTGAACTAGATGAATATTGAGAAAATAAAAGTGCTGTAAATAGTTACATGGTTATAGACACAAACATCTTCTTACATACATCATGTCGCACTAACAAACAAATAACTAACAATACAGGCTCAATACTTTCATCTACATGGTCTACGCAACATCCTTGGTATTTCATGGAAGGACAAAGTGACAAGTGTCAAGGTGCTGGCCTTCAAAGCATGTTTACACTGCTTAGACGTCACAGACTACGCTGGCTTAGAAATGTCTGCCGCATGGAAGATGGTCACTTCCTCAAAGATATTTTCAATTGGCCGATGGCAAAAGAACAGCTGGGTGACTACAGCTGAGGTTCAAAGATATGTGCAACAGAAAAAACATAAAGGAACTGGACATAAATCCTGGGAGGATGAAGCTGCAAATCACACCAAGTTGCAATTCTCCCTATGGCTCCATCCGATTGGATGAAAAGAAGCTCTCACAACAAGCAGAAGAGAAAAGAACATGCCGCGAAAAAAAAAAAAAAAAAAAAAGCAGCTGAGGGCATCATGAATTTTCTAAACACTGAGGCTTCTACCATCTTGGCTGAGTGAATTATCTGAATTATTTGCTATGGATAACTTGTTCACGTAGCTGAAGATCTTTTTGGCTTAAAGTTTCTAAAGGATGGGGCGGCCAGCCCCATGCCCAACCCTCCTTAGTCATCTCCTACAACATGCCTGGTAGAGTACAGTGCTACTATTCTTTGTTTCCCTTTTGGGCCCCCGTAACAAATGACATGCTAATATGTAAACACATAATAGCATTTCTGAGGTTGCTAAACACTTTCACTGTGATAAGAAACACCAGGTTTTTTTAGCAGACTGACGTACACCCCTTTTGTCCTTGTCTTATAAAAGGTAAAGGTAGTTCCATAGCACATACTGCCATACGGGAATAATGTGTTCGAGACTTCATCATACTAGGTCCAGCTTTATCAGCTGACTAGTTCCTTTCCTCTGTGCCTTTGCAGAAGAACCATCAAAAGAGACAAGAGGAAGTATTTTGAAAAGATGGCAAGGGAAGCAGAGGAAGCTGCAGCCAAAGGAAATATGAGGGACCTGTACAACAACACAAAGAACCTAACAGGGAAATAAAAGCAAGCAAATGGCCTCATAAAAGATAAGAATGGAAAATTGCTTAGTAATATAGAAGAACGCATGAAGAGATGGACAGAACATTTTGAGGAACTTCTCAATAGACCAGCTCCAACCAATCCCCCAGACATCCAGCCAGCAGAAGAGGAGCTACAAATCAGCTGTGAACGTGGGACCGAAGACGCAGCAAGAGAGATGAATGCAGTCAGTGACTCATAGCTTGACTGCTTGCGTCAGGGTCAGCGAACCAGAGCTGACCAAGACCCTACTCCACCTCCAAGTGGTGGTCCTGGAAACAGGCTGCATCACTGCAGTCTGGCTGAGAGAGTAGGGATCGAAGTGGGAAGGCAAACCCTGTCCCAAAAAATGCCGTGCTGAAGTCGGATGTGTCGGCCGAAAGGCGCAAATATCGCAGCTTTGCTGTAAACGGACACAGCGCAACCAACGTCCTTTTCAGGACGAACAAGGAAGAAGAAGAAGCTGTGAACGATCAAGTAGAGAAGAAATAAAGAAAGCCATAAAGCTTCTGAAAGATGGAAAAGCAGCTGGTCCAGATTGCATTCCAGCAGAGGCCATCAAAACAGATATTGATACCTCACCTCTACAGAGATATTATACAAACTACTTGGCAAAGTCTGGGAGAGGAAATACCAGCAGAATGGAATGAAGGCTATCTGGTCAAGTTGTCTTAGAAGGAAAATTTACAAGAGTGCACAAATTAGAGGAATAATGTTACTATCAGTGCCAGGAAAAGTACTAAACAGAATTATCCTTGAGAGCTGCCATCACCGGTATCAATACCTTGTCGAGGTATGGCGGCTTGCGTACCCTGAGTCCTACCCAAAACGTGTGAAACAGAATAGATTTTGGAATGTCAGGACAATGAACAAGACGGTTAAACTAAAAAGATATGATCTTATCGTAGTAATGGGAAACCTCAATGCGAAAGTTGGAACACATAATACATATATTAAAAGAGTAATGGGGAAATATGGCAGCGGAACAGCAAACGAAAATGGGGATAAATTAATAAGTTTCTGTAGCATTAACAACCTGGTCATTGGAGGAACACTTTTCGCACATAAAGAAATTCACAAATTAACATGGGAATCACCAAATGGTCAGGACAGAAACCAGATAGACCACATTATGATTAACAGTAGATGGAGACACGCATTACAAGATGTGAAGGTAAGAAGAGGTGCGGATGTGGGAAGTGATCACCATTTAGTAGTAGCAAAACTGAAAGTGAAACTAACAACGGCTGGACCAACTGTAACTACACAGAAAAGGTTTGACATCAGCAAATTGAAGGACCCTCTTACCAGAAAAGCTTTTGCGGCTGATATAAAGAAGCGATATCAATTTGCCAAAAGTCAGGAAAAGACATTGACTGATGATATAGACCAGAAATTCAACACAATTTCAACAATATATAAGGAAAGCAGCAAATCATGCTTGGGGCTTCCAAATTAATGTAAACAAAACAGTAGGTATGTTATTCAGCAAAGGAAATTTAAAAAAAAAAAAATCAATATAACCATTAAAGGACAGAAAATATGTACCTCCTTAACAACAAGATTTCTGGGCATAACTTTAGATAAACAATTAAATTGGAATAAAAATATAGACAATTTAGTAGAAAGCTGTAGGGGACCCCTAAATATACTAAGGATAGTTAAAGTTATGGATGGGGGCCAGCAATAAAATAATGCTTTTGTTCTACAAGTCTTTCATCAGGGGGAAACTTGATTATGCCAGCATAGTCTATGACTCAGCTGCAAAGCAAAACTAGACAGGATTCAAAATGCAGCCATGAGAACCATTACAGGTGCATTTATATCACCACCAGTAGAAGCGCTAGAAGTAGCTCTTGGCATACCACCCCTTGGTCTGAAGGAAAGAACTAAGATTAAATTATTGGAGTAAAGTAGCACAAGAAGTGACCCACCCAGCACATAAAGCATTTGTCAAAAACCAACCAAGTTTATGGGATGTCCCCTTAAATAAAGATAGATATCCAACAGGGTGGAGGACTATAGAAGATCTAACGCAGTTCAAAGAACTATCAAACACAATTTAAAATAGTAATAAATACAGAAGCAAAATACCACCCTGGGAACTAAAAACACCAATCATAGACTACTCACTTACTGATAAGATCAAACAAAACAGAAGATAAGGAAGCCAAAATGATAAGTAGAAAGTTCATAGATCAACTAACTAAACAAAGTCTGGCCATCTACACTGATGGATCCAAGGGCGATAGTGAGCAACTAGGTGCAGGAGTTGTAATACCACAACGGGGAATTAAAAAGAGCTACAGTGTAACTGAAGGGGCTTCGATTTTTACCACAGAGATGGTAGCAATTCTTAAAAGTTTAAAAATAACCGAAGATAACCCACCAGAAGCTGTTACGATATTTACAGACTCACTATCATCACTACAAGCACTAGTACACCCAGGTAAATGTAGCCGGCCAGAGATAAAGGAGAGGATGTAGTGTGAGGCTAGTGTGGGCTTCAGCACACATAGGTATAGCTGGAAATGAGTTGGCAGATCAGAACGCCAAGAATGGAAGAATAAGTTAAAAACAATATAAGAGCAGGACTGGGAAGGTCGGAGATCAAGAGCCAAGTGAAGATAACTATAAACGAGGAATGGAAGACAACATGGAAGAAAAGTAGAAAAGGCAGACACGCGTTCAAACTGCTGAAAGAACCAACAAGGACGTGCCAGGTCAGAGAAGAATTAAAGATACCATCAAACAAAAAACTGTGGCGTCTCCGTCTCGGTGCAGCATACTTTATGATAGAGGAACCACACTGCCAAGAATGTCAGAAAGAGAATAACTTACTATAGAAATCACAATATAGACATGACAGGTAAATAGGTTTTAGTATAGAAGCCCCAAGAGATTCCCAATCAATACTTAAAAGATATATACATAAAACAAAGGAAAACATATAAGGTTAGTACTTCAGAAAAGACATTCAACTAAATAAAAATTAAGTAACAAGAACTAACAAATCATTAATAAAAAAAATTAAAAAACACAAAATAAAAAAAATAAAACTTACTAACTACTCATAGGACAAGGAAAGACAACGAGGTATTAAACAAAAAAACAACTCAAAAAGAACAAATACTAATACAAATTAAAACCAAGCGTAAAGGACAATAGTTATCAATAAACAATACAAAAGAGAAAATAAAATGGACAAATACTAATATAAATTAAAATCAGCAACTGCTAAAGACAATAGTTATTTTAATCGAATACAAAATTAGAAAATAAAATGATACTAAATACCCCAATTATAACCAAATTTCAGGTTGAACAGGGTAGACCAAGATGGAAGAGGCAATAACGGTCAGCTGTTAAGTGCCCGTTCTCCACCCATCACCTCTTCAAAACAACAACAACATGCTTGGGATTCCATGAAAGGAAGAAGCAAGACTGGATAACACCAGAAACATTAAACACCATAACGAGGAGAAAGGAAATGAAAAGAAAGAAAACAGAAGCGAAGTCCCTCAGGTTAAAGCAACTATATAGCGAACAGTACAGTCAGCTGGACAAGGAAGTTCAAACGCCAAACCCGAGCCAACAAAAGGAATTTCCTAGACGATCTTGCAAGACAGGCAGAAGAGGCAGCACTGAGAAATGAACAAAGCACAGTATACAAAATAACTAAAATCATCAGCGGAAAACAAGGTGCAAACAACATAACGTTAGTAAGAGATAAGCAAGGAAATCTCATCACGACAGCAGAGGGACAGGAAACAAGATGGGCAGAGCATTTCAGAGAAACTCTGAACAAGGAACCACCAGAGACACAACTGAATGTTCCTGAGGCTGAAAATGATCTAGATGTTAATAGACATTCCACAAAAAGAAGGAATCATCACAGCAATCAAAGGTTTAAAGAATGGAAAAGCTCCTGGCCATGATAACTTAAATGCAGAGCTATTTAAGACAGACCCTGAGCTAGCAGCAGAATGTTTAGAACCACTATTTGCACAAGTCTGGAAAACAGGGACAACACCAACGGAGTGGAACAAAGGAATAATTGTCAAATTGCCCAAGAAGGGAGATCTTGCAGACTGCAATAATTGGAGAGGAATAACTCTTCTCTCAGTTCCCAGCAAAATACTAGGCAGGATAATTATACAGAGAATTTCAAAGGCAGTAGACCACAAACTGAGGAAAGAACAAGCAGGATTTAGAAAGAACAGAAGATGTGTAGATCATATATTTACTCTCAGGAACATTATAGAGCAGTGCTCAGAATGGCAAAGACAGCTGTACATTAATTTAGTTGATTTTGAAAAGGCTTTTGACAGTATACATAGGGACAGTTTATGGAAAATACTGAGGGCTTATGGAATTCCAAGCTGTATAGTGTCAATCATAAAAAGCCTCTATGCCTACTTTACGTGCAGCGTTGGGCAGAGAAACCTAACCTTTGAGATGAAGACAGGAGTACGACAGGGATGCACCTTATCAACCACTCTATTTTTAACAGTCATAGACTGGGTGATGCGCCAGACAACAGAGGGCAGTCCAAGAGGAATAAGATGGACTATATTTTCTACATTGGAAGATCTGGAATATGCAGATGACATTGCACTTCTAGCACATTCACTTCAACACATCCAGGAAAAAACGGATAGACTTAATAAGTATAGCCAGCAGGTGGGCTTGAACATCAATCTTAAGAAGACAGAGGTCATGACGCTCAATGTGAGCAACCCTGAGCCAATATCAGTAAGGAATCAGCAACTGGAACAGACAGACACCTTCACATACCTAGGATGCATAGTAACACTAGACGGTGGAGCAAGCAAAGATATCAACAACAGAATGAACAAAGCAAGAACAGCCTTTTTTAGTCTAAACAACATCTGGAAGTCCTCTCATTTCAGCACAAGCACAAAATTAAGATTATATCAGAGCTGTGTGCTTTCTGTGCTTCTCTCTGGTGAGGAATGCTGGAGAGTTACAGAGAAGGAAATGTCGAAATTGTCTTCTTTTCACACAACATGCCTTAGAAAAATTCTTCTACTCTTTTGGCCGAATACCATCACCAGCTAAGATCTGCTTACTCGCAGCAAGCAAGAGGACATGCACACCATCATAGCTGGCAGACGCTGGAGCTGGGTTGGCCATGTCCTCAGAAGAGACCCCGATGCCATCACAAGAACAGCTATGCTATGGACCCCTGAAGGAAAACGAAAGAGAGGCCGACCAAAAACAACTTGGCGGAGGATTGTGGAGGCTGAGATGCAAAGAATGAACCAGAGTTGGGGCACTGTACGAAGGATGGCCACCGACCGAGCAAAGTGGAATCAATTTGTTGTTGCCCTACAAGACGCCACCAGGCGTGATGGCCACTGACTGCTTTGACGGTCAGCGGCTAAGGATCAAAAAAAAAAGAAGAAGAAAAATGAGAAAAGGACTCTAACCACTTAACCAGTCAGGCAGCTTGTTCTTATACACCAGGTAAACCCAACGTTTCTTCTTCTTCTTCTTCTTCTTCGTCCTGAAAAGGATGTTGGTTGCGCTGTGTCCGTTTACAGCGAGCTACGATATTTGCACCTTTCGGCCGACACATCAGACTTCAGCACGGCATTTTTGGGACCGGGTTAGCCTTCCCTCTTCAATCCCTACTCACTCAGCCAGACTGCAGTGATGCAGCCTGTTTCCAGGACCACCACTTGGAGGTGGAATAGGGTCTTGGTCAGCTCTGGTTCGCTGACCCTGACGCAAGCAGTCTAGCTATGGGTCGCTAACTGCATTCCTCACAGTTGTCGCGTCTTAGGTCCCAAACCCAACGTTTAAAATGATGCTATTTCACTCAGCCAAAATTGCATTAGGATTAAACATTACATTCGTTTTTATTTTTTTTTTTTTCGCTAATGTGTGTCAAGCTTAAACTGTTTTTAAATATAAATACCTACAGAATAAAATTTCTTCTTGAAAAACAATTATGCAAAGAGTAAATAAAGATTATTCTGACTTATAATAAATATGCTTTCCATAAGGTACTTTAGAAGGGAAAAAGTTTTGATGTTTCGGTATAACCATACATGAGTGAAATATGGCACCATCAAGAATAGTGCCAGTTCTATTCAAAAGTTCAAAGATCACTTGTTTGAGAAGGATGTGCCTTAAAACGCGAAAGAGCTACTGGTCCACAAAAGTGCTAGATATATGAAAGTGGTTTTTTTAAGGAGGCTACAGTGAAAGCAAGAACACAGTCAAAAACCAAACAGGCAACCTCATCATGTAAAATAAATTGCTACAGAAACCACCAAGGGAGGAGGGCATGAGGTACTGTGGTCTGTGTCATGCAAGGGAGCCAGCTGCCCTTTAATTATGATTATGTCTCATCTCATCTCATAATCGGAACCTCTTCTACCCCGTAAAACGAAGTGTAGAGGTGACCCAAAGAGCACAAGGCTCCTGGGCAAAACATGTAATCAAAATGTTTGACAAGCAGGTGATTAGCCCATTGTGTCAGGACTTGCCCTCAAGTGTACGTTGAAACGCTATGTCAGTAAATTAAATCAAAATTCTTGCACAAAATATGGCTAAGAAACATGCACCCACATTTCCCCTCCCCCCCCTTTTTTTCTCACCAAAAGCTTACCTCTCGCTGTTTAGCTGATATACGTTTCCTTCTTTTCTCCTCAGCCTTGGCTGCAGCCCTTGTTGAATCCTCTAGCCTCTTGCTAGACATGACCTTCCTAATTTGTTTTCTAGTGCCAGCTTTGCTGCTGTCAGGATCATCCTGAAGACATTTGATACAGAGAATAAATTTACTGAATGATGTCTTTTTTAAGAACTAAGACAAAGTTACTGGGAGATTGCAGAAGTTAGCAATTAAATGATACCAACAATTATTTCAACAATAGATCATATTCAGCAAATTTATAATACAAAATCTTGAGTAGAATACAATAACAGATCACAATGAGCAAATTTATAATACAAAATCTTAAGTACAAACACAACGACGGATCAGCAACAACAGCTACAAAAAATGGTGAAGAAAGTTTATACACAAACATACAGACTGGGCAGGAAATCCATACTTCAGTGGCCACTGGAACATTTTCAAACAACTTCAGAGCTGAGGCAAAAGCACTAAAAACAGTTTCAATAACCATTGTGGAAAATGGGGATAATACTAAAGCCAAGACAGTGTTCCTCACAGATTCCCTGTCGGTCATCATCATCTTCAAGTACCATGCCTGGTGGCATGACCAATCAAGTCTTTCCACAACTTCCTGTCTCCAGAACTATTTATCAATTCTATTATTGACCTCTTTCCATGCCATGATGTTAAACTGTTCAATATTCTCTCTCTTTGTCATCCCCTATCTGTTTCCTTCAACTTTTCCTGTTATCACGATATATTCCAGCTTTCTTCTTCCTCTCATAACATGCCCAAAGAAAATTAACTGCTTCCTTCTTACATGAGGAATAAGCTTTATTTGTACACTGGCCTTTTTCAGGACATTTCTCATTTCTCTTTTTTAGCTGTCCATGGTATTTTTAAGTTTTCTGTAAAACCATATCTCCGTGGCTATCAATCACAACTGCTCTAAGGAACCATAAAAACAATTAATCAGACTGAATCACTGCTGGAAACCAGCTATAAATTCAACATGAAATTTGTACAAATTTGTAACCTTCTATCCAAAACCGTTCGGACGGGATATTTTTTAAAATTCGGATTTTTTCCGATTCCAGAACTTTAGGACTGTATACTACCGTATATTACCACATATTATGATAACACCCCAGTAGCATCTGTGGCACCAATGTCGTCAATGTCATTTACAGCTGCTTCATGATAAGATATTTTATAGCATGCTACTGTTCACCTTTTACTTTTATAGCACATAAGGAAGGGAAACCCGAGGCCTGTAAACAGTAAATAAATATTAGACAAACATTAAGGTATGTTATCAGGCACTCGTAAGAAATAAAGAAGTAGAAAACTAGACAACAGAAAAATAACAGGCTTACCCAGGACTCGAACCCAGGACCTTCCGTGCGACAACCCCGCCTAGCTATGCAACGTCTCCTCAGATATCTCCAGGAATTACACCTGAATACACTGTCAGCATCATTATCCTCCCTTAAACTATCCCTTCGGGAATTACACTTGAATATACTGTCAGCATCATTATCCTCCCTATAGATATCCCTCCAGGAATTACACCTGAATACACTGTCAGCATCATTATCCTCCCTATAGATATGCCTCCAGGAATTACACCTGAATACACTGTCAGCATCATTATCCTCCCTATAGATATCCCTCCAGGAATTACACCTGAATACACTGTCAGCATCATTATCCTCCCTATAGATATCCCTCCAGGAATTACACCTGAATATACTGTCAGCATCATTATCCTCCCTTAAGCTATCCCTTCGGGAATTACACCTGAATATACTGTCAGCATCATTATCCTCCCTATAGATATCCCTCCGGGAATTACACCTGAATACACTGTCAGCATCATTATCCTCCCTTAAGCTATCCCTTCGGGAATTACACCTGAATATACTGTCAGCATCATTATCCTCCCTATAGATATCCCTCCGGGAATTACACCTGAATACACTGTCAGCATCATTATCCTCCCTTAAGCTATCCCTTCGGGAATTACACCTGAATATACTGTCAGCATCATTATCCTCCCTATAGATATCCCTCCGGGAATTACACCTGAATACACTGTCAGCATCATTATCCTCCCTATAGATATCCCTCTGGGAATTACACCTGAATACACTGTCAGCATCATTATCCTCCCTTAAGCTATCCCTTCGGGAATTACACCTGAATATACTGTCAGCATCATTATCCTCCCTATAGATATCCCTCCGGGAATTACACCTGAATACACTGTCAGCATCATTATCCTCCCTTAAGCTATCCCTTCGGGAATTACACCAGAATATACTGTCAGCATCATTATCCTCCCTTAAGATATCCTTCCGGGAATTACACTTGAATATACTGTCAGCATCATTATCCTCCCTATAGATATCCCTCCGGGAATTACACCTGAATATACTGTCAGCATCATTATCCTCCCTATAGATATCCCTCCGGGAATTACACTTGAATATACTGTCAGCATCATTATCCTCCCTTAAGATATCCCTCCGGGAATTACACCTGAATACACTGTCAGCATCATTATCCTCCCTTAAGCTATCCCTCCGGGAATTACACTTGAATATACTGTCAGCATCATTATCCTCCCTATAGATATCCCTTCGGGAATTACACCTGAATACACTGTCAGCATCATTATCCTCCCTTAAGATATCCCTCCGGGAATTACACTTGAATATACTGTCAGCATCATTATCCTCCCTATAGATATCCCTCCGGGAATTACACCTGAATACACTGTCAGCATCATTATCCTCCCTATAGATATCCCTCTGGGAATTACACCTGAATACACTGTCAGCATCATTATCCTCCCTTAAGATATCCCTCCGGGAATTACACTTGAATATACTGTCAGCATCATTATCCTCCCTTAACCTTACATACGCTGCATTAAAAATTGCGGAAATTTGCCCTGCCGCTGCATTCTTTTTCACGCCCCTTTTTTTATAGTGGGGGACTTGTAACGTCTATAGTTTCTTTGTTTCTTGGTAAATTGCTATAATTTTTGGAATGTATATAAATAAATGAATGATGAATCTGATGATATAAGTTTTGTTGGTGTATATATTAGATGTGATAGGAAGAGAGGAATGGAAAGATGAAAAAAAAAAAATGGCAAAAAAACAAAAAGCAAAGAGACTGTACCGCATAAGGCTGGTCCTACCTTTGAAAGCTATCATCTCATCAGCACTAAGCTCTTTAGAGGGTATGTAATGGCTTTGCCATAGAGGGAGAAGAGTGTCGACGAACAATTTGATTTTGAAAGCTTTGCACCTCGTGGTGCGGTGCTGCAGTTGTATTGAAGGGGCCCTGGGAATATCAACTTCATCAAAATCGTCGTCAAAAACGCTAGACATACTACTGTCATCCCCATCTCCGCCATCACCCATATTCTGAGAACCGATATCATCGTTAGTAAAGCCAACAAACTCCTCGTCATCGGAGTAAGAATCCATGAAAATTTTGGCGAAAATGGCAGCTTGTTCCATGCCGATTGATTTCGATTTAAAAAATGCACAGAAAATAAACGCGAATACACCCGTCACTAAATATAGATCGGAATCGGAAGTGAACTCTTTTGCAAATAAGATTAACATTAAACATCCGGGGGTAATATGACGTGTACACATCTTATATAGCAGGAAACCAACTGTATCCGAAAGTAGCAGCATTGCGCCAGTAGAACATAGAGTAGCTCTGGCGCAATATTGCAACCGCAGCGTGCTAAAGGATAAGCTATCCCTTCGGGAATTACACTTGAATATACTGTCAGCATCATTATCCTCCCTTAAGATATCCCTCCGGGAATTACACTTGAATATACTGTCAGCATCATTATCCTCCCTTAAGCTATCCCTCCGGGAATTACACTTGAATATACTGTCAGCATCATTATCCTCCCTTAAGATATCCCTCCGGGAATTACACTTGAATATACTGTCAGCATCATTATCCTCCCTTAAGATATCCCTGGTTTCGTATTCTTCCAACAGTCTGCTGATAGTAATGATAATTCTATGGCCTTCTTTGCCGGCTGAATACCGATATTGTTTCTGTTAAATCTATCTTAAATATTCTAATTTTGCCTGCACAGATTCTTCAGTAACGTGTATTCATTCTCCCAAAAAGGAATTTCCAAACTAAGAATAGCGCTAATTTCCACCAAAAGTGATAAGACTATTGTGTTGTTGCAAAACCTTCAATACTTCATCAGTTGGAAATTGATCACCCTCAGCTTTATTATGGAAAAGTACTACACAAGTTAGGCATTTGTTAACCTTTTTAAAATGGCTAATATAGTAAAAGATCTGAAGTATACGAGACAGCAAAAACAAATGAAGCGTGAGTGCTTTGTACAGGATTTTCCTGTTTACAAATGTTGTATTCTTGCTACTTCCTAATACAGTTACATTTTTCATTAAAACTTTAGCTTTAAATTAATAATAAAACTCCTCATCTTTCTTCTTCTTCTTCTTCTGTCCTTAGCCACAGACCGTCAAAGCAGTCAGTGGCCATTACGCCTAGTGGCGTCTTAGGGCAACAGCAGATAGGTTTTCTTTGCCATTGTTTCCCATCACGCCTAGTGGCGTCTTTAGGGCAACGGCAAATCAACCCATTTGCTGTTGTTTCCGTAATCGAAGTGACTGGCAAACGGGTGATCAGCCCGTTGTTAAAACTCATCTTTAGTCACCTTTTATTAAATCAGTAATGTGTTTTAAACATTTTAATGTATAATTTTATAGCTAAAATATTTACAATATTTCTTCAAACTGTTGTACTCGACAGAGAATTAATACAAACATTGCCACACTTGTTTACACTGCTCAGAGAGAACACAATATGTGTAAATAATAAAGGGGGCTGCTGTGAAAACTGGAAGATAACAAAAAATCTTGGGTGGGAGTGAGTAAAAATAAACTGCATGAACCAAGAATCTAGAAATGAAAAACTTTCAGCTGTGGTAAAAGAAATAACAATGAACTTTACAAGAATAACAAAACAACAACACTGGAAATACTTACATCATCTTCTTCCTTTCCTTTCCTTTCATCATCACCATCACCATCATTTGAAGAGCTACTCATCTTCTTGATCCTTCTCCGTTTCTTTCCCTTGGCCTTTTTATTTTTCTTGCCGCCTTCGTCACTGCCTTCATCTTCGTCCTCACTTTTTTTCTTGCTCTTTCCTTTTTTGTTCTTCTTTTTCTTTCCTTTCTTCTTTGACTTTGCACCATCTTCCTCATCTTCGTCCTCACTGCTGTTACTGTCATCATCGTCGTCAGAAAGGTCAGATGACTCGGTGCTAGAATTTGACGATTTCTCAGACTTGAATGATTCATCATCATCATCTTCCTTTTTTCTGAACAAATAAAAAACAATATATATAATATAAGTACATGCTGACTTTTAAAACTGCTTCTACTATCCTACAAAACCCCAAGCTTCATTTAGCCTTTCTGCCTTACTGACTCCTTATGTCTTCACCTAAATCTCTGCTAACTCCTGGACAGTTCACTCCAGTTCTTTTCATGTCATCTTTTTTTATTTATTTATGGGCAGTTCAATTCAGTTTTGTTCACATCTTCTTTGTCCTTCTGATTTCTAAGCAGTTTTGCTTCAGTTCTTTCAACATTTATTTTGTCTTTCTGATTTCTGGTCGTGTCACTCTAGTTCTTTCAATATCTGCTTTGTCTTTCTGATTTCTGGGTAGTTCACTCCAGTTTTTTCAACATCTGCATTGCCAATCCAATTCCTGATTTATATATTATTCTTCATAAAACTTGAGACTTTTCTGTTTTATTTTACTCGGAGGTTTCCCAGACTGCAATAATGGTTTTCTCAACGTTGTACTGGCCACCAGGTTTTCAAGGTTCAAGCCCGGGCGCCAGCGTGTGAAGGAATGTTTACGACCGGGAATTTGACTGAATAACCTGAACGGCTCCTGCACATAAACCCCCTGTGGATGGGAAGGAGCGAAGCTCCTGACCGGGTTGGAAGGAAAGTCCACTGACCCCCCAGCCTCGCAATGACACGTCATTGGGCCAAAATGAAACGAGTCATTAGGGAAAAAAAAAAAAATGGCAATGCTTCAGAACCTTCATGGTGATATAATTTGGCATTTTATTTTAAAATTCTGATTTCTGTATAGAACCTAATCTATTATTTCGATATATTTTCCAACAAATTAACTGTTGCAAAATATAGACTTAAAACTAGGGTTGTGCAGCTGGAAAGAAATTTTAAGTCTCAGACTCCTGAAATTTTAGAAGTTCAACTGTGACTCCCGACTTTGGCTATAGTTTTTTTTACTAGTATTATGGTACAAAATTCAGAGTCGGAGTCCGTAAAATCTTACACTCCAACTTCTCTAAAAAAAAAAAACAGACTCCACCTGCACTGCCCTGCTTAAAACATACAAGTCTATTATTCATTTTACAGGCACTAAATTACTTCTAGTCAAGACATTGTAACTCAACGGTCTAATATTCTTTTATAGTAGCATTCACTTACTCCTAGTGCAGGAACAACAACATATGATGTCTATTCTTTATCTGTAATGAAATTATAATACAACAAGTCCAGGCATTGCAACTTACTTGTCTTAACTTCATTCATTCATCACTCCTCAGTTCCTCAAGGAGCGTAGGCCTTCAATAAACTCATGCCAAGTCTTCCTGTCCCATGCCATCAGCTCCAGGTCTTTCCATGTCTTCCATATTCCTTTCATGTCTGTCTCCGAGTTTCATCTCCATGTGTTCTTCAGACTCTGATACTGCAAATCCTTTCGTGAAGGCACCTAGATGCATGGCGTGACGATCCTTCTGACTAAACCAGAAGCACTAGAGCTCTCCTAGAGGTTGGACATTAGTGCTACTAACCAGACGAACAGCAAGTCATTAGGTGGCGGGGATTGCACACTGGTGAGCCCCACGGAGACTGCAGTGATTGAAGCTTGAGGACAGCAAATCACCACACCAGAGGGAAGCTTTTGGACTGGAAAATACTGCACTTGAAACAAAATCACAACCACAATAAGTAGCAACATTTTGTCCTTCAATGTGTCAGGTGCATCCGATTGACTAGCTGTTTACAGAGCTTGTCTGATGGCAACATAGTTAGTGGTAGTGTTACACTCCAGTCTACCCAGCTGTAAGTGGGTACCTGACTGTTCTTAAGTTAGGATAGGCAAAAGTCAGCGAGGAAGAGAACTGGTCACCCCACCTCATAAAGCTTGACCTAGAATGGTGAAGTCTCTAATATTTCACTCCCCTATGGCAGTATCTGTTATGGGACTACCTTTACCTATTTATTTGTCAGACAATTCCATTGGCTGAAGGCATGTAATCTTTTCCAGTTCTTTTATAGGTGTTGTCTTCATGCAGCCCGTTATAATCTATTCAACAAGCTGAAGATAGGAACTACCGATCAGTGTAACTGTGGCACTGATAAAATGACTGCTGAACATTTGCTTCAAAATTGCCCAACATATGTGGAACAGAGAAAGTACATATGGCCGACACCAGTACCATTCAAGCAGACGTCTGAGAGTGTACGAAGAAGAAGACTGCTGTAATTGTGTAGCAGGGACAGTAAGATAAGGTATAGGAGTCATCAAGGTAAAGAAACAATGAGAGCTTAACTGATTCCGTACGTGTGTCTAATCATTAGTTAAGTATAACATATTATATATCAAATTAAAGTACATTGGATGAACAATATAAATCCATATGCCTTTCTATCTAATTTTATGTTATGTTTATGTTATAACAGATAACATGTACACGGAAAAAAGATAACTTGAAATTTTGAACAAAAATTTTCGACTTACGTAAGGCTTGTAACATAAATTGTTATCACAATACAGTTTCACTGCTCTCTTTGTGCAGGTAATCCATTTAGAAACACAGAAAAAGTAAGAAAGTTATGGTTGATCACACAGTTTGTTCACTGTTCACATATTAGTAACATATCCTGTGTGTTTTTCGGCCATTATGGCGATACGACAAAACACGATTAAAGATGAAGATAAATGTGAAAAAATCCCTTCAAACGCAAATAAAAGACGTTGAAGCTTGTTGAAATTTGCCCAGTTTTGTGTTTACTTCCGTTCGAGATAAATTCCGGGCAGTATAATATATCAGAATAGAAAGAAACAATGAAATAAATCAGCGTCTTTTAAAAGATCTTACGTCTACAGCGTTCGGCCTTTGCGTCTATTATTAGATCTTGCGTACGGAATCAGTTAAGTAAGTTTAAAGTAGAAACGATTTTAGGGTTAGGAAGAGTAAACAGCGGGAATGTTTGCGAATACTCAAGTAAACTGCTAGGTCGAGTTATAAATAGAACAGCATGAATTTGGCCGCCAGCTCTTCAGGGCTCAATACAAAATAAGTGATTGGGCTTAGGTGAGGTGGCCAAGCCAATCAGAAGATAGGGGCAGTTAGAGGGCAAAAGGAGATAGGAAGTTAGTTTTTTGCATGAGCAGTTGGAGAAAAGTCAGTGAAAGTAGAACATCTAAGACCAACAGGACGTGTCTGTCCATAACGAGGTTTCGTAGAGCAGCGTGTGAAGACTGCCAGCCATAACAGAGTTTGACCTAGTGAATATTAGTGAAGTTTAAGGATCGTGAAATAGAAGTCCCATATTCTACGAGTCCGCCACATAAACAGAGACACGTAGAACCATCGGAACACAAATGGAGGCAGTTTTTCATCAAAAGTGAAAAGAAAAAACAGAACGATGAGGTGTTAGATGAGGCATCAGAAATGGATACATACAAAATAGCAGGAGAGAATACGGAAGTGGAGGAAGAAATGGAAGGAGAAATTTCCAGCTTCTTCTCCAAAGTTATCTGCTTCAGGTTGTTATCCAACTCTTTTGCCAAGGCTTCGTCCAGCTGTTCCCAAAGCCCTTTTGCACTGGCAGGTGGAAACTTGATTGCATCTCTTTTCACGTTCAAGAAGTGTGTGAGATCATCATCAGTCAGATCAACTTGAATGTACTCAGCACTGTGGATTGACTCCTGGTTGAGTTCTTCTAACGTCTTACCCATCGAGACAGAGCGCTGCTATCTCCCCCTGATGAACTCCCACACCCCTTTTTCATTTTGTGGATTTTCATTCCTCTGTGAGTAGAGAATTTCCTACCACAGGCACATGGAAATTCCAGCCGTTGTTCAGAGCTCGAAGTCTGTGTAACGGGTCTGGCCGATTCCAGTAAGGTGCCTGTGGATTCATCATTCCACCCCCCCCCCCTTTTTCGGTGAATCCTGGGGTCATCTATCATGTTTGGGTTTTATGGCGGTTGTTTAAAGCTTACAGGGTGCCAACCCGGTCAGCCGGTTTCTAGTCTTTCCCAGTGTCATCTGTCTTCCCAGAAGTCCATCGGTCTTTTCCCGATTGTCACTGGTCTGACAGGAAGTAGTAGGAAGAAGACACGAATTGCGGTGGTAGCCTAAGTGCGTGCAAACTGGATTGAAATCATTGACACTGAACACATTTTCAATATACACACTAAGAGATGCCGCGTAATATGGTGAGAAAGAACTTTTAAGATATCAGTAGCCAATTGGGATATTGAAATCAAGAATGATTGCTAAATTGAAGGTATTCTAATCACGTCAGGTCACAAAATTGTAAATAGAACAGGTGAGTATGTGGCCTAGAGGGTCGTGATTTTGGCTAAGGATTATTACAAAGTAATGGTTTATAATTGTGCACAATTGTTATGAGTAATTAGAGCGGAAAAGTGTAACAATTGTAAATAAAATGTGACCATGAGTGGCTTAACGAGCCATTACTTTGTTCAAGATGGTCATAGATATTTGAATTATTGATGATTGTTGAAGATTGTTCTAGATATTTGAATTATTGATGTTTGATATGAAAATTCTTTTTGTGGTAGCCACAATGTTATGAATGGCTAGAGTCATATGTACATGTTATCATTGGTAATCTATTGCATTGTTCAGAGATGTTGATTGATATAGTCAAGTTTGTAAAGGTATGTATGAAGTTGGAGTAATGTGACCATGCACACGAGTCCATCATCTATGATGAGTGAAGTAACATTTGGTAGGACATATGATATTTTTTTGGGTAGTACGCGGAAATGTCTACCTTCGGGATACATTTCCCGGGTACACAGCCATATGTAGCAGGGACAGTAAGATAAGGTATAGGAGTCATCAAGGTAAAGAAACGATGAGAGCTTAAGTAAGTTTAAAGTAGAAACGATTTTAGGGTTAGGAAGAGTACACAGCGGGAATGTTCGCGAATCCTCAAGTAAACTGCTAGGTCGAGTTAAAAATAGAAAGGCATGAATTTGGCCGCCAGCTCTTCGGGGCTCAATACAAAATAAGTGATTGGGCTTAGGTGAGGTGGCCAAGCCAATAAGAAGATAGGGGCAGTTAGAGGGCAAAAGGAGATAGGAAGTTAGTTTTTGCACGGGCAAGTGGAGAAAAGTCAGCGAAGGTAGAACATCTAAGACCAACAGGACGTGCCTGGCCATTATGAGGTTTCATAGAGCAGTTTGCCGGCCATAACAGTTTGACTAAGTGAATATTAGTGAAGTTTAAGGATCGTGAAACAGAAGTCCCATATTCTATGAGTCCGTGAGAAATTTACAAGCAGAACTTTCGTATTAAGAATACAGCACTTCCTAGAAGTGAGCAGAAATCTAGAAGACGAGTTTTTTTTCTTGTCTGGTGCAGTAAACTAATGTTATAATCAGGAGACGTCAGAACTCCTACCAGTACAGCATGCAGTGGAAATGGTTCATGAGCTTATGATTTTATACACTGGTAACCCTAGAATGTGTGTACGGGTCACCTATATCGGACAATGTACATGCTGATTTTATGACGTATGAATGTCCACGTTTGTACCAGCCAACAATGGTAATTGAACTGTTTCAAGAATTTCATCAAGTTGAAAATAAACGTTTCAATTTATTTATGAAACCAGAGTCTTGCACCAGTGCTATTTGCTGAACCAGTATACGTGTCATTATTACTAACAAGAAGTGTGACGTCCATACATAAAGAACAAGACTGTCTCATTACAACAACCATTACCCAGTAGCCTTTATCCTAGAACCTGTGGCCAAGTGAATACACCATTAGATCACGAGCTTACTACCTAGCCCTTTTGAAGTTAACCTTTAGCACGCTGCCGGCGAGACATATCGCCGAAGGTAACCTATGTTCTGCCAGCTGGAGGCGATATGTTACGCCTTGTGGCTGTCATCGTTTCTAGCACATGACTTGTGTACACGTGATTTTCAGCCCCGGATGTTAAGTTGTAACTTTAATTGCAAGAGAGTTAGCTTCCGTTTCCGATCTTAAAAAAGTGATGGGTGTATCCGCGTTTATTTTTTGTAAATTTTTTAAATCGAAATGAATCGGCATCAGACGCGCGGCCATTTCGCTCTAATTTTATTGCATTCTGACGCCATGCGGTGGGGATGAAATTTTTGTCTTTATAAGCGCTGAAATCGGTTCTCAGAATATGTTTGATGGCTGAGATGGAAACGAAAGTAAAATGGCCTTTCAAGTACAGTAGAACTCCATTTATCCGAACCCCATGGGACCGAGCATCGTTCGGATAATCAAATGTTCGGATAATTGGATTACATAATGTATCGAGTACATGTACACATATTTCTAAAAATAATTAACCATCACAAGGAAAATACACTATAAAACATATTTACTTGTACTGTAATAATAATACCCACACTGTATTAGATCACTGTATCACCAAAATCTTTTATTACACTGCAGTGCATGTACTACTTGTATTAATTATTTTTGTTAAGAAAGAGAAATGTTTTCAAAATAACATTACAAACGATTCAAAACCAGGCGCAACTTACGTATACATGTACTTGCACAGATGTAGCCCACTATTTAAAATAATGAGGAATCCTCTTTTGCACCAAACTGGATAGTCTCCTTTTGGCTGCTAAGTCCCGCATTCTCTTCAACAGCAGAAGCTGTGTAGGACAGCTGTCATCTTCTTGCTCGTACCAAGCCATCGCTGTTTCTAGTGCTATAAAGGCCTCTTCAGGACTTGGTCGACGTTTTGGTTTTTCTTCATAATCTACAAGTACATCGTGTACTTCTGAGGAGTCTTCATCATCGGTCACTACATGTATTTGGTTTTCTTCTTGCACAAAAGACAAAATTTCTTCGTCATTCAAAAACTGAAAACCAGAATCATTATCATCTTCTAGCCACATGTGTGCATCATCTTTGTCACAGTCCGAAAATCTGGGCATTGCTTGAAACAGTTCCACAACTTCATTTATACAATCATCATTTGTGTCCAATGCAGTAGTTTCATTTCCTCCTTTTTTCCCAAGCAATCTACTCCAAGCCTTGTTGAGATTATCTTGTGACAGTGTGGTCCAAGCATCAGCTAACATATAGCAGCAGTCTTTGAGATTAAGCTTTTTGGAAAACGCCACCACACTTTCTTCATCTTCAGCCAACAATAAACGACGCAGGACTTCCTTCTTGTACATCTTTTTAAGCTTTGCTATAACACCCTGATCCATTGGTTGAATCAGTGCTGTTACATTGGGAGGCAGAAAAATTACTTTAAAATTTGCATCAACTGCATTCAATGTATCCGTCTCTGGATGAGATGGTGCATTGTCCAGTAGAAGAATTACTTTTCCAGTTTTCTTTTCTTGTTCTCTCAACCTCTTCACATTTGGGATGAACTGATTTGTATACCAATCAAGAAATATTTCACTATTCATCCAAGCACTCTTCTGTGCTTTGTAACACAATGGGAGACATGTCACATTCTTTAAACAACGTGGTTTTTTGGCTTTGCCGATCATTAGCACCGGTAAACGATGACTTCCACTGGCATTCGCGGCTACCAAAATTGTTACTCTCTCTTTGCACTTTTTAAACCCAGGGGCAGCTGCTTCGCGCTGAGATGCAAGTGATTTTTGAGGCAATGATTTCCAGTATAAGCCAGTCTCATCGGCATTATACACATCATCGAGTGAATAACCTTCTTCTTCCAAAAAAGCCAAGAAAGTTTCTTTAAAATTTTTAGCGGCAGTTGCATCGCTAGATAAAGATTCCCCTTAATTCTCCAATTCTCGTATGCCATGACGAGATTTAAAGTTTCTTAACCATCCCTGGCTAGCCTTAAAGTCAGGAGGACCGTCAAGTTGATTGTTGAACTGAAGTGCCTTTTCACACAACAGAGAACCAGAGATAGGTTCCCCTTTGCTTCTTCTTTGCACAAACCATATATACAAAGCCTCTTCCAAGTTCACATCTTTCGCATTTCTCATGGTTTTACGTTTCTTCGACCCATTTTCACTATCAAATTTCGATGCAAAACTCATAATTTTATCCTTGTTACTTTTGATGTCAGAGACGGTAGCTTTCCCAACATTGAAAATCCTCGCAAGTGAAGACACAGTTTCACCTTGTCCTAGTCTCTTGATAATTTCTGTTTTCGTTTCAATTGACAAAACATTGCGGTTCCTTTTATATGCTTTAGGCCTACTGGAAGGTGCCATATCGCACAGAGAAATACTTGTACACCAAAATTATTCTGCTGTAGTAGCAGACACAATTATTTTAAGTTGAACTGTCTGTTTAGCCAGTGTTCTGCCTAGAACGCACACATACACTGGATTGGTAAACCAGATATTAACTGACTTTATGATCTAACTGACTTCCTGTACGTAAGCGACTGACCATTAGCCCATTCCATCCTCTACAAATTGTTCGCACACATTTGAAGCTTGTCGCATCAAAAGATTCAGAAATGTAGTCTAACGTGACTGGTGGCGCCTGATTTTTTTTTTTCTGGAAAAAGTGTTCGGATAATTGGATGTTCGGATAATTGGGGTTCGGATAAATGGAGTTCTACTGTATGTATAATTTTCGGGGTTAGGATTAGGAATATCGGAAAAATATAGGATTATGGCCGAATGTCACGGCTGGCTAGGGAGTTTGTTGCTTTGCTACTGATGATGGGTGTAACGAAAAGATCGTCATTTGATTTGTATTGCTCTATTGGTCAAATGACTTTCATTGAGATGCAAGGGATATGGACGCTTCGTTCGTTGGTCATTTTTTTAATTTTTTTTTTTAATTTTAAAATTTAAAAAAAAAATTTTTTTTATTTTTTTTTAATTTTTTTCATTTTTTTCATCTTTCCTTTCCTCTCTTCCTATCACATCTAACATGTACACAAACAAATTTTATATCATCAGATTCACCATTCATTTATTTACATAAATTCCAAAAATGATAGCAATTGACCAAGAAACACAAAAACTATAGACATTACAAGTCGCCCACTATAAAAACGGGGGGTTGTGAAAAAGAATGCAGCTGTAGGGCAAGTTTTCTGAAATTTTATGCAGCGTGCTAAAGGTTAACATCTCGAGCGGTAGCTTGTCCCACGAAGAGGCCTCACTTCTGTAAACAGCAGTAGAGCGAAGAAGACAGAATCATACAGTGCCATCCATCAACCACCAACCCATTGGCACCCCCACACTGTCACAATTGGGTCACAAAAGAGGTTCCGGTTAAACTTACTTTTTTGGCTTGCCAATGTCAGAATCACTGTCAGACAACTTGGCATCTAGAAGCTTGTTGCGGATCTTCGTTCTTTTCCCAACATCTTCATCACTGTCCGCATTCTTCTCAGCATCGGTGTCATTTTCTTTCTTGATATCATCCGACTGTTTTGGCTCTTTTTTCATTTTTTTCGGGGACTTCTGAACAGCATCTATGAAGTCAAAGAAATATATTGAAGAAATTCTCAATTAAAAATGTATTTTTAATTTTGGCTCTTAATTATTAACAATATAATCTTCAACAATCATGATGGATTTTACTGAAGTATGAAAAAACAAAAACAAACAACAACAAAAACCAACAGGAGGCTGACACGTAAAAGTGATGACTATAGTGGATCTGCGGAGGCCCCCCCACTACCACCACTCCTTACAGTGTAAAACATAAATGGGCCAAAACACTTGTCTGACAGTGGGGGGAAGACTTCTGGTGATTAGATTGCCTCCTGTTATAGCACTTTTTGTACAGTGTTTCTTATCATCTGTACACGCCCACGGCGACAGTTGCCTCAATTGGCTGTGTGTGGTGTACCCGGAAACGGGGCCTCCCAGTACTGAGGCACAGTTAAGTCCCCGATGTCACTTATCGGTGCAGAGTTGAGAGAGATGGCTGAGCATCACAATCCCCCCTGTGTTGCAGCATGATGAGAACCCAGCATTGCACACTGAGCTTGGGGGGATCACTTGGGCACCAGACTTAATACTGGCTCTTGACTGGATGGCCGCATGCAGGAGATTTCTACAATGGAGGGTTGGCAGGTGGTAGTTATCTGGAAGTGGCTCTGTGCAGGACGTGAGGATTCCTTGGGAGAGCCCAGAACCAGAGCACAGCATTGTGCAAGCTCTGCATAGTTGGAGAGCCCCCTGGATGACGGGGAATGCACAGTGTGCTACCCCACCTATCCCCAACTGCTAACTTAGAACCAGAAGTGGGGTCCTCTGTATGCGTGCCAGGCCAGGATAAAATGCCTGGGAAAGAGACTGGAGCTCAGAACTCCCTAACTCAAAGTTGCAGGATGGCAGAAAAGCCATGGGAAAGACAGGGCTATTTTGAAGATAACGCAACCATATTTTCACCATACGAGCTCGGTCGCCGCCTCGGTAAACAAGGTCCGCGCAGAGCAGTGACATTCCAGGCTGCTTGCGAATAGTCTACTACTGGGAACATAAACAGATTAGGGATGAGCCCACTCTCCCGTTGAACAGGTGCTAAAGTCATAGATACTGGGCCAGAAGGCGCACCGGAAACCACAGTATCACGCAACTCGCTTTTATTTTCTATGGAGAGTACACCGTCAAATAAATCTCGTACTGGTGCTCGCCCTGTGGAGCTCCACCAGGCAGGTGCAGTGCCGGGCTCTGAACCTCGACAGAGCCCACCCTCAGCTACTGGAGGACCCTCTAGACCGTCTTGTGGAGTCAGCAGACGGCAGAGGAGAACTACTGACCAAAACAAAACAGAAAAAGAGAAACCCAGAGTGCCACTTGTCATGATGCACTGGAATGCAGAGGGAGTGAACAGCAAGCAGGCTGGATACAGCAAAAAGACAGAGCTGGAAAACATCTTGTATGAGAAGCAAGTCAGTGTTTGCTGTATCCAAGAGACTCACTTGAAAGCAGATCAAACCTTTAAAATAAGGGGATATCAATGCTTCAGATCTGACAGAAAAGATAGACGAAAAGGAGGAGTACTTACTCTTGTAAGGAATAACATTCCTGCACACGAAAGGAAAACCTTCATGGATGGAGCAGAATATCAGCTGTTGCAGATAAAGGTAGACAAGATGGAAATAGAACTCCTGAACTATTACTGTCCGAACAACAAACCCCTGAGTCTCAGCTCTATACAGGTACCAGCCACCAACTTTATAGCAGTTGGAGACTTTAATAGCCACTCCCAGAGCTGGGGCTATATAACCATCTGGATCACAGAGGTGAAGAGGTTGAAACTTGGCAAGATGATCACTCCCTAATCCTAGTCAATAATGCCACAGATACTCCTACCTTCTACTCCAGAGGATGGCACACAACTTCAACACCAGATCTTGCCTTCTCCACACCAGATATAGCTGGATCTATTAGTAGAGAAGTAGGAGACCAACTAGGGGGAAGCGACCATCGCCCAATCTTTCTTACTGTCCAGAGTGCAACTCTCAGTACAGGCCCAGCCATTACAAGATGGAACTACAAAAAAGCCAACTGGGGTTTATTCAGGCATCAGGTGAACACGCTGCTGTCTACCCTCAAGGTACAGAACAGAGACATTAATGAAGTGGTAAAAGACTTCAACAGATGCATACTACAAGCTGCAAAAGAAAACCATTCCCAAAGGATGCCGGCGTAACTACATACCATACTGGTCCAGCACACTCCAAGAACGTCAGGAAGCTATGGACAGGGCTAGAAAGGACGCAGAGTCTCAGCCTTCACTTGAAACTCACAACAAATGGAAAAAGGCTGTAGCAGAGTTTCAGAGAACAAAGCTAGAAGAAAAACGGAAAAGCTGGAGAACTAAAACGGCATCGCTGAACCTTGAGAAAGATGGCAGGAAACTTTGGAGATTAGTCAAGTCTCTAAATGAAGAGCGTTCCTCACCAAGGCAGACTATCACATTGGATGAAGGTGGCAAACTTTTCAGAGGAAAACAAGCTGCAGACTTGTTTGCTAGAAGATACAGTTCAGAAAGCAACTTACCCATTAACATAGACCATCAGAGAGAGATAAGAAAAGAAATACTGGCAACCATGGGACAGAAAGATACTCCTGCCCCAATGAGGGAACCCATCACACTAGGAGAACTACAGAAGGCTATTTCCAAGCTTAAGTTTCAAAAGTCACCCGGCCCAGACAAAATCAGCAACGAAATGCTAGTAAATCTGAGCTCAGCAGCAAAGACAAAACTGCTTGAGATATTCAACCACAGCTGGTTGAAAGGAACGGTACCCCAAGTATGGAGAGAAGCCATCACAATACCCATACTAAAGAAAGGGAAATGTAAGACCGAGGCTGCAAGTTACCGGCCAATCAGTCTCACAAGCTGTGTTGGGAAGACTATGGAGCGAATAGTCAACCACAGATTGAAATGGTATTTAGAGTCTGAGCAGATCCTGGTGCCGGAACAAGCTGGATTTAGAGAATGCTACAGTATAGAAGACCAAGTTACTTACTTGTCTCAAGCAATAGAAGATGCCTTCCAGGAGAAGAAAAAGTTCCTAACGATCTGGGTCGACTTCAAGCAGGCCTTTGACAAGGTGTGGAAAGATGGCCTCATTGCAAAACTTAGGAGAAGTGGAATCCAAGGCAACATGATGAAATGGATCCAGTCATACTTGCATAACAGGAGAACTAGAGTCACTCTTGATGGTCTGCAGAGCAGAAAAGTGTTGCTCCATCAGGGGGTACCTCAAGGAGGAGTAATTTCCCCAACACTCTTCCTTGTTTACATCAATGACCTGGTGAAAGATCTCCCTGCAGGAGTTAAAGCTGACTTATATGCAGATGACCTAGTACTCTGGTGCGCTGATGAAAATGTCACCACAGCAAATTATAGAATGCAGCGGGCAGCAGACATGCTAGTGTCATGGGCAGAGAAATGGCTTATCACAATAAACACAGACAAAACCTCCACAACACTGTTCTCCCTCGCCCCCAAGGACAAATCAGCTAACATACACCTAGGGACAACCGTGATCAAGGAAGAAAGCTACCCCACCTATCTTGGGGTGACATTTGACCAAAGGCTTACATGGAATAAGCATCTTGAAAATGCAGAAGGAAAGGCCCGAAGACGACTAGGCATACTCAGAAAATTAGCAGGTACCAACTGGGGAGCAAATGAACGAACTCTAAAGAAGATTTATAATGGGAGTAATAAGACCACACTTAGAGTTTAGCTCAGCAGCATGGTCATCAGCTGCTAACTCACATCTGCAGTCTTTGGACAAGGTGCAAAATCAAGCTCTCAGGCTCATTACAGGAGCCATGAAAACTACACCAATAACAGAGATGCAGAAGGTTGCTGGATTACAGACATTGTCCCATAGAAGAGACACAAAATCCATGATCCAGATGGAAAAGTACAACAGTATGCCAATGCACCCAATGAAGGCAAGACTAGATGATCTGGCATTGGGACGTCTAAAGCGTAGCAGCTTTGTGCATCGGGGGAAAAGACTTATAAGACAGCATCAAGAAGACCTATCCATGAAGACAACACCACTGAAGCCCACCCTATACCCTGTACCATGGGAGCAGGCCAGCAGTGCCCTCCAAATTAATACATCAGTCAGTGGACTCACAAGTGGATGTGAGTATAATGATTTGCAAAAACGAACTGCTACATTGAGTATGATCCAAGAAAGCTATCCCGATCAATCATGGATACATGCCTATACAGATGGATCAGCAACTAATGCTGTTAGGAATGGAGGTGCCGGTATCTTTATCTCATATCCTGACAACCACTATGAGACTAGGCACATTCCCACTGGTAAATTCTGTTCCAACTATACAGCTGAGGTTCAAGCTCTAGAGCAAGCTGCAAATATGATTTATAACACCAACTCTGACTGCCACCAGGTAGTCATCCTCACAGATGCACTGTCTGTCCTGCAAGCTCTCAAGGGTGGTAAACTCCCGCAACTGAGAAATGAACTAAACAAGGTAGCTGCCAAAAAGAGAACCATACTTCAGTGGGTACCATCTCATTGTGGTGTACCCGGAAATGAAAAGGCAGATAAACTTGCAAAAAAGGGAGGAGAATGTGAACAAGAAGATAATGAAGTCACATACTTTGAGAAAAAGAGAGCTATCCAGACTATCAGAAGAGAACAGAACCAACCCAAAGACGACTATCACACTCTCGACCGGCAGGGACAGATAACTATTTTTCGCCTCAGGACAGGGCATAACAAACTGAATAAACACATGCACAAGCTACGATTGTCTGCTTCACCACTGTGCACATGTGGATTAAACGAACAAACTGCTGAGCATGTTCTACAGGACTGTCCTCTGTATGACCAGTTAAGAAAGATATACTGGCCCAATGACTCAACACTAAACTCAAAGCTATATGGAGTTAAAGAGGAACTTCAAACAACAGTCGAATTCATCATGAGAACTCGTCTGACGGTGTAATCATCAAAGATGCGATCGCAAGAAGAAGAAGATCATCTGTACAAGAAATTTGATATGGTCGTAATTAGAGAAAACCCATTAAGAAGGTGTAAATCACAATAAGAAAACAGAAGCAGAAAATGGTAACAGAAAAAAAATAAGAATATGCTTGTGAGGAGACGAGCTGCAGCGGTCGCACCGTGCTCTGTAGGGACCACAAAGGAATATTATGATGATGCTTGTGATATGCTATTCTGTAGCCAAAGGTCAAAATGAGTTCAAACCAAATGAAACTTATATGGTTCCATTTACTGCAAACGGTGAAGTGCTTCTGTATGCTAGAGAAAGGTTGCATGGAGTGCTGAAAAACTGTTAAAACCCCCCCTCGCACCTGCAAGAGTAAAAAAAAAAGGGGACATACAACACATTCTTAGCGGTCAAAGTACTAAATACAAAATACATTAATAATTTTTTTAAATCTTTAACATTAAATAAATTGAGAGTAGCCAGACCTGAGCAGAGATAACCATATAATGTTTAACTTACCAGAATCTTCATCACTTGATGATTCATCTTCAGCATCACTGTCATCATTCTCAGTCGCTATATCTTCCAGCAATCCATTCTTTGCTATCTCATTTTCATCCAAGTTCAGATCCTGAAAGACATGGAATCAACACTGTTACACATACATTAAATATCTGTGTGAACATGACAATCTGAGGTCCAAGTGTTCAGTTATACTGTCAACACTGTTGGCCTCCTTTTATATATTGCTGGTTGTTTTATTTACATGTTTTCAGAAATAACAGCAACAGTAAGTGTTTATGAAGGGGGCCTGTTAGCATGCAGAAGAAAGACAGACAACGCACAAAGATAGGATAGGAAGAAGGCCAGGCTTAACCAAATATGATACCAAATCAACTGCTAATACCATTTGTGACATGTACTGGAAAAGAGCATACAGTAATCTGACAGCTTATTGTAACCTTACAGCTGCTCTCTGATTTGCTAGCTAATCACGCATTATACCAACTGTCTATTTCGGCAGCTCACCCTTTTGTCCCCGCCCTCTTTCCTGTAAACACGGGCTAAAGCAGTGTTTACAATCTTCGTTGACCTGTCAGTCATTACAGGAAACAAATCATGCTTTGTTTTACTCCTTTCCACTCACGCGAGCTCATCTGTCAATCATATAATACTTGACAGACATACAGCACATGAGAAAGGCGGAACTGACCCTTTGAAGTTTGCTCAGGGGAAATCTAAAAATCCCTAATATCCTTTGATCTCGGAACAAGAGCATTCTACAGATAAAACCGCTAGGAGAGCAAAAAGTCTTTGATGTCGGTCACCACTCCAGACGAGAACCTCTGGAAGACCAAAACGTAAGCCTTTATCTTGCATCTCTGCTTCTGAATTTTAGTCCCACACAGTAGTGCGAATTAACGCCATTAGAGATGAAAGAAATCCAATGATATATATATTGCTGTTTTCTTTAACCCAACCATCAGTGTCAGTCAGAATTTGAGAAGATGTCTAGCGCATAGACATAACCATTTCTTTTGGATTTTTGGTTATAAAAGTGATTCGTGGAGATTTTCATTCTGGATTTTCTGGTAAATAGTTCTAAGTGTAAGCAGTATTTTACAGTGATAGCATTTAAAGTTAAACACTTAAATACTTTAAACATACAGTTAAATACTTCACTTAGATCTTTTTCTTTGCTAGTAAGGCGAATTAAATTAAATAACGCGTAGCGAGTTTCATAACCAGATATTCAAATAAAATGTTAGATCACATCACCGACGCTACATAGCTGAGACGAGGCGGTAATTTGTGTTTACAGTGTAGACGGATGCAAACACTTAACCTTTAGCACGCTGCGGTCGCACCGTTGCGCCAGAGATACTATATTTTCTGCCAGCTGCGGGCGCAATGCTGCTACTTTCGGATAGAGTTGATTTCCTGCTATATAACGTGTGTAAACGTCATATTCCCCCGGATGTTTAATGTTAATCTTCTTTGCGAAAGAGTTCACTTCCGATTCTGATCTATATTTAGTGACGGGTGTATTCGCGTTTATTTTCTGTGCATTTTTTAAATCGAAATCAATCGGCATGGAACAAGCTGCCATTTTTGCTGAAATTTTCATGGATTCTGACTCCGATGGCGAAGAGTTTGTTGGCTTTACTAACAATGATATCGGTTCTCAGAATATGGGTGATGGCGGAGATGGGGATGACAGTAGTATGTCTAGCATTTTTGACGATGATTTTGATGAAGTTGATATTCCCAGGGCCCCTTCAATACAACTGCAGCACCGCACCACGAGGTGCAAAGCTTTCAAAATCAAATCGTTCGTCGACAATCTTCTCCCTCTATGGCAAAGCCATTACATACCCTCTAAAGAGCTTAGTGTTGATGAGAGTATGATAGCTTTCAAAGGTAGGACCAGCCTTATGCAGTACAGTCTCTTCATTTGTTGGTTTTTTTTTTTTTCATCTTTCCCATTCCTCTCTTCCTATCACATCTAACATATACACCAACAAAACTTATATCATCAGATTCATCATTCATTTATTTATATACATTCCAAAAATGATAGCAATTGACCAAGAAACAAAGAAACTATAGACATTACAAGTCACCCACTATGAAAAATAATGCAGCGGCAGGGCAAATTTCCGCAATTTCTAATGCAGCGTGCTAAAGGTTAAACTCTACAGGAGAGAGATAGATAAACAAGACGGTTAACCAGACCAGACTTAGAGGCGACTGACAGTGGGAGGAAATAATACTGTTTATATTTCATTTTATAATTATTGTTATTATAGCGTCTATTATTTTTTAAATGACATACGACAACTTAACAGACACCGACAATTCACTAGCTACTAAATGATAGGTGATAACTTGTACGTGGCACATTGTGAGAAAAAACAATAAATAACACACTGCAATAGTGATGCCAGCCGCGAGAAGGGGCGGGAGAGTCTTCATCGACTCAGTCCGACCCGAATCCGCGGCCAGCGATGTCTCTGTGTGTAGGCGTAGGGAAAATACCGTGTATCTTTTAAATTCGTCAGGAGTGACAGAGCGGACGAGAGACTGTCGTGTCCCCGTCTATATATATATATATATATATATATATATATATATATTTATATATATTTATATATATTTATATATATTTATATATATATATATATATATATATATATATATATATATATTTACATAGAGTGGTAGCATTTTCCCATAAATGTTTCTTGTATTTTCTGCAGACCTGATCCCAAGTGGACAAACCAGCGGTCTTTTCTTTTCCTTTTCCATGGTTAAGTGTGTACTAGCCGAAGATACTGTATGACTATAAATTATCCTACTGGACTTACAAAATCCAGGAGACTATTTTTATCAGCCAACAGTGGCGTATACCTGATATACTTTTTTTATTTTCCCCAACACCTGACAGTTGTAACCCAAGTGGAGTACTAATATATACACTGTGCAGGACTGGCACTCTGGCAAAGAGTCGGCTGATTGAAAATCCATCATCATCATTTGTAGCAACCAGATTTCTCCAGATTTTCTAGAAGTGTTCCCCTCTCTTAAAACGGTAAACACCAAGGATTCTCACTATTCAATATTTGTAGTAACCCTATATCCAGATAGAAGTTCCAGACAAGCGGGAAACAAGACTGTTTTCCCCCTCCCGCCCTCAACACTGCAAGAGTTGTCGCAACGGAAATATTCAGTTGTAGTTCCTGTGTCTATACTTACATTCCCCTGTGCACCCATCGGAGAAACAGTGCTAGTTTTTTTAGAACAGTGAAGACACCCCTTTATGACTTATATCGTCACCAGGATTCATCGTGGAAGTAAACTTATTCACCGTTCACCTCATTAGTTTTTTTTGGGATGAACTGGGGCCAATTTGTATCCTCGACAGCTGGGGCGATACATTAGTCAACAGTACAAATAGGGATTATGTTCGTGGAATAAATTTACCAAGGGATACCACAGACCCAAGGGATGAATACAAAATAGGTAAGAGTGTGAGAGGTGGCCACATGAATGAGAGAGCCTGTGTTGATTTTATTGTTGCTAGAAAGTATCTATTAATTTTTGGTGGTTTGATTTTGTTTACTTTACTTGGTCATATATTGTACCAGTATTGTTATTCTGTAAACCTAGTGCTAACCTTCAACCTTTGGGTTATTTTCCTTTATACGGTGAAGGCGCACCATTCTTCTTTATTTCCTCTATATGTAAATGATTTTCTTGATATCTTTGGGTAACTTGATGTTGTAAACTGTTTAGTGATAATAAACAACAAGAAAACTTAACTGTGTGTGTTGGTCAGACCCATACCCATTTATCCTTAGTTTTTCCACATTTGTGTGTCTTGTTGTCACATATTCTTGTGTGTGTGTGTGTGTAGAGTAACCTGCTCTTATTTTAGATAGGGAGGCAAAGACTGTCGTGTAACAAAGCATAGTTGTGCGGATAGGCTGGATGAGAGAGAAACCTACTCACTCCAGAGACATATCTTTCCCTCAACCTACCACCTGTGAAACCTATTTTCTATACATTCTCGTGTATCAGTCAACCTTTATTCTTTACCTAGACTGGGCCCAATAAACCAATTAACCTAACGTACGACACCATTCCATCACTAGACAGAGGTCATTAAATGGAAAAGAAAATATATAACTAAACAGGGAGAGAAAATCATTCATAAAAATGTAATTTTTTTTTGTGTGTGGCCCTGATTCAAGGACTAAATGAGCCAATTCCAGCAATGCAAGATAATAAAAACAATGCCACTCAATTAACACTCATGTGTTATCCTGGACCCGACAGAGGAGCAAAGAATAGTAAAACCTACCATGCATGGCGTCAGAAACGACTAAAGAGGGTTGGACACAGGGCTGGCTAACCCACCCTGTAGAAATTTTAAGTCACAAAAATCTTCAACAAAGCAATATGATCTCGTCTACTAATACAAAAGGTCAGAGGAGCTTTTCATTGCCTTAGGAAACACACACACAAAAACAATTTTAAAAAAACCACACAAATCCAAGTATTCAATTCAAATGTTAAGTAAGTCCTATGATTGGCTCTGAAACATGGAAAACTACAAATCAATCCTTACCCTTTAGCTCCCCAAGGAGCATAGGCCTTCAACAAACACGTGCCAAGTCTTCCTGTCCTGTGCCATCCCTCAAGTTCTTTTCATGTTTTCCGCATCATTTTCACCTCCGTATACATGTGTTTTTTGGTCTACCTCTGCCTCTCTTTCCCTGTGGATTCCAGAACAAGGACTGCCTTGTAATGCTATCAACAGGTCTCAATGTGTGTCCTATCCATCGCCAGCGTCTTCTCAACTGTTGTTCCACTGGTTCTTGTCATCAATTCCACATTTGTGACTTTGTCATACCATTTAAGTCTTTCTATTCTATGCAAGCACCCATTTATAAAAATCTGTAGCTTTTTGGTTGTTGTTTTTGTTGCTCTCCATGTCTCAGAGCCATACAATAGGACTGACTTGATATTTGAGTTGAAGATTCTTATTTTCGTGTTGGACTTGATTTCTCTTGTTGTCCATATGTTTCCCAATGCAATTCTTTTATTGGTGTTTCTTCAAGTTCAACCTTGTCATCATTTCTTGCATTTATTCTTACAATCTTTGTCTTTTCCCTGTGTATTTTCAGGCCCACTTGTTGTGACCTCTCATCGTGATTTTTCATTTTCTCATGCATCTGATTATGGTTATGGGAGAGAAGAGCCAAGTCATCTGCAATATCCAGATCATCAAGCTGTTTAGCCAGATTTTACTGGATTCCATTTCTGTTGTGTGATGTCGATGTTTTCATAACCCAATCTATTGCTAATAAAAAAAAAAAATGGAGATATGAGGCATCCCTGTCTCATTCCCATTCTAATTCTAAACGGTTCTGTAAGTTGTCCTTCATGAAGAACTCTGCATGTCATGTCTTCATAGGTCTTCCTTATTAAGTTAATGATCTTCATGGGAACTCCATAATGCCTCATCAATTTCCAAAGTGATTCTCTGTCTACACTGTCAAATGCCTTTTCATAGTCCACGAATCTGATGTATAGCGGTGAATTCCATTCCAGACTTTGTTCAACTATTATTCTTAGTGTGGCTATCTGGTCTGTACAAGATCTATTTTGTCAAAAACCTGCTTTTTCATCTCTCTGTTGCTTGTGTATGGACTCTTTTAATCTCTCAAGGATGATTCTGTTTAATACTTTTCCTGGCACCGATAGTAACGATATTCCTCTATAATGTGTGCACTCTTGTAAATTTCCCTTCTTAGGCAACTTGACCAGATAACCTTCCTTCCATTCTGCTGGTATTTCCTCTTTCTCCCAGACTTTGTCAGGTAGTTTGTATAATATCTCTGCAGAGGAATCAATATCTGTTTTGATGGCCTCTGCTGGAATTCCATCTGGACCAGTTGCTTTTCCATCTTTTAGAAGCTTTATGGCTTTCTTTATTTCTATCTACTTGGTCGTTCACAGCTGATTTGTAGCTCCTATTCTGCTGGCTGGATGTCTGGGGGATTAGTTGGAGCTGGTCTAGAGAAGTTCCTCAAAATATTCTGTCCATCTCTTTATTTGTTCTTGTATATTACTAAGCAATTTTCCATTCTTATCTTTTATGAGGCCATTTGCTTGCTAATATCTCCCTGTTAGCTTCTGTGTGTTGTTGCACAGGTCCCTCATATTTCCTTTGGCTGCAGCTTCCTCTGCTTCCCCTGCCAACTCTTCAATATACTTCCTCTTGTCTCTTTTGATGTTTCTTCTTACTTCTTTGTTTGCTTCTATGTACACTTCATGAGCCTTGGCTTTGGAGCTTCTGGTTTTGCTTCTGTTTAAATCTGCTTTCTTGTTTTTCCAGTCTTCTATCTTGCTAATGGTTTCTGTTGTTATCCATGCTTTGTGCTGATGTTTTCTTTTTCTCAGTACTTCGTCACGTCCTCGTTCCATATATTTTTTACTTGTTGCCAGTGGTCATCCGTATCTGCTTCATCTTCCAGCTGTTGGAGTACTTGGTATTTGTTGGATACTGTGATTGAAAATTTTTCTCTTATTTCCTGATTTCTTAGATATCCCACATAATACTGTTGTCTATAGCTATATACTGTTGTAAATTTCTTGAGTTTTAATTTTGTTTTAGCCAACAGAAGATGGTGTTCTGATAGCACATCTGCTGCTCCACATACTTTTACATCATGAAATGATGACCTAAACTTCTTACTTATGCATATGTGATCAATCTGATTATCAGTTCTGTGGTCTGGTGATATCCATGTTGCTTTATGTATTCTTTTATGTGGAAATATGCTTCCTCCTATAGCTAGTTGATTTGAAGCAACGAAGTTGGCTAATAGTTCCCCATTCTCGTTCATCATACCAAACCCATGATTTATTCAAAGCCGGTGTTGTCTGTTCCTATTTCCGCATTTAGGTCCCCCATCAAAACTGTGATGTCCTTTCTTTTCTTTTTGTCCAAGACATTTTGTAGTCTGGTGTAAAAGTCTTCTTTCTCAGATTCTTCTTTATGCACCAACAAATGATAAAGAAAAATCTGATAAAGAAAACAATAGAACAACCAAAAAGCTACAGAACTTTAAAGTGTGTATCTAAAAATAATAGCCATTTTTTTTCTCCAGAATTTTACATTATTTGCAATAAATCAAAAGTTTGATAAGGCATCAAAAATCAGATCTGACAAACTTTAAAGTTCTATATCTCAGGATCTCCTCAAGTTATCAAAAATCTAATCTGTTAAAAGTTTTAAAATGTAATGATAAACATTTTGTTCAAATCTGGTATTGATAGCTAGATTTAAAAAAAGCCTTAGCAAAATGAAATAGAATAAAATCCATATGGCCTCTGTTTCCATGGCAACCAATTATGCAATACCATCAAACTCTTCACTATGCGTATCAGTAATTGATGTAAATTAAGTCTTTGCATTTTCATTGAAATCATGTGATTAATAACGAAAATAGCATTTCACGGTAGCTCTTCCCCCTTAAAGTTGTCTATCTGGAGATATGAGTACACACTGTTCAAATTGAGTCTTTGTCACATAAGGTCTTTCAATATCTGTTTCAAAGATTGTAAGCAAACTACTGTACTTTGTCATTCTCGGTCCGTCGCCTTGGTTCTCAAAACTCAGACTTTCTTTCCTCTGTTCCTTTCTTTACGTTCAACAGATTCCACCCCATCCTGTTGAATTTTAGCTAAATGTTGTTTATTTGAAATGTTGATGTAATTGTCTGTTTTTTTTATTTATTACAGCAATCAATATTTTACAGAAAGTCAATATGTTATTCTCAGCAATCTATTTTCAAAATACTGCAGCTAAGCCAAGCTACATGACGGATTATTTGGAACTGCATCAAAGTTAGACAGAGTGCCACAAGGTTATCAATGACATAATGATCAACATTCCACTTTTCTTCATTTCTTATGGTGAATAGAACCACCACTGTAGCTGGTCCCCTTACAGCAGGGGTCGGGAACCCGCGGCTAGCGAACCGCATGCAGCTCTTTGAGCCATCTCGTGCGGCTCTCTACTACTTAACTCTTAGTGAATGAGGGACACCAAGTAATTTTTTTTTCATACGACTCTTCAATATGTTAAAATGGAGACAAAATTAAATATTTGGCTATTTGTCACGGAAAGGTTCCTGACCCCTGACCATAGAGGAAGCTTGCATCAAAACATTCATAATCTCTGGCAGTGCTAAGTGTCTGTAGCAATATGTTTTACATGATGAGATTGCTAGCTTCATGCACAACTGTATATTAACTGCCTTTTAAGACACACCTGAGGAGGCAGTAGGTCTATTATTTCTTTACGTCCTCAGAGGTCACCAGAGATTACACATGCCTAATGAATGACGTGAATATATAAATTAAATGCAGATGAGAAAAATGCCTGAACTATCACCTTTTGACCTTCAGCATCAGCATTATTCTCAAAAAAGGTGACTGGGAGTTCATCTTCATCTTCATCAATATCGTCGTCATCCTCATCGCCTTTCTTTTCATTTTCGTCTGATGACAGATCATCATAATTTATGCCTTTCTTTGAGCTCTTAGGACCTGAAATAGCATTTTGAAAAGGTAGAAATAGATTAGAACTTACTGCTTTGAATGTGATAACATTTATCAGCTTTCTACTGTATTATGTATCTCTTTCCAATCTAAAGTCACTTTTTTTTTTTTTAAATTTAAACTTTTTCATTTTTTCTCCACTTGTGGATCATGGAGCAACCACTGCAGCTGACCTACTTCCATGAAGCCTGCACCAAACATTCATAATCTCTTGCAGTAGTATTTTTTGTAGCTATATGATTCACATGATGAGGTTGCCAGTCCTGTGCTCAACATCGTATTAACTCTTTGACTCCACGGCAACGCTCTGAGCGTTGCAAAATTCAACACGCCGTGCCCCAGCAACGCTCAGAGCGTGGTTTTTAGTTTATCACGAATAAACCCTAAAAATCGTCCGCTTAATGCAGTTCACATATTAAAACTCGTAGAATGACTTCCGCTACTATTTAAACAACTAATTTGACTTTAGTTAATCAGCACATGTGCGTGTTTTGATGTTATTATCACAATTTTTGTGAAGATTCGCGTGTTTACGTTTTTCGTTGTTTTTGCTAGAGAAATATGTCACGCTTTATATTTACATTTTCTAAGTCTCCTAAGCAAATAATTGTGTCAAACTACTTTGAAACATTGCTGACATTGATGATGATTGTTTGGTAGTCACAGTTTGTTGTCAAAATACGGAATATATGCAGAAAAGCTAGACACACTAGATTTAGTTGATGAGTGGGCGTAGTCATATTCTGGCCGATCAAAAAGCAACAAAACTAGACCTACCGTAACATCTAATCACTAGTTCTTGGTAGAAGATGAAGCTAGGGATACTATTAAAACATTAAACAAGAGTAAAAAAGTATTTACATGACGTTATTCTTATTTATTTGTTTGAAAATTACGTAATGCACGATTGCATAATTTATTTTTTTCTTACAAAGAACCATGGACAAACTGGTGCGAATAACATTAAATCTAATAATTTTGGCCATAAGCATGTTTTTTTTACTTTGTATATTTATTAACTTGACGTTTGAAGACTAAAAAGAAAGTGTTATTGTCTACGACAGTAATTTGTCTTTGGTAAGATCGTATTCTACAGTCAACTTTTTAGCGTTTTTCAATTTTACATGCAAAATGATTAAATTATACCGAACATACTTGTGTTAATACTACCACAGACATTATATATTTGAATTCTCTATCCATTTCCCTACAGTTTGGTATATAATAAGTACATGTTCAAAGGAAAATTCACAAACAAATTTAGACTGAAAGATGAACACTTCACTCTATAAAATTCTGCCCACAAAAAAAGTCTGGCACAGCGTGCAAAATAACTCTGGAATGAAAGAGTTAATCCACCCTTACGGCATGTAAATGGGCAAAGTAGTCAGATTCTTTCTTTGTCTCCTCAGAGACTTCCCGGGCACTATATGGGACAAAAATTGAACTGCATTTTACTAATATCTTGTATTCATGCTTTTTTTCTACTGTTTATTTGATATCCTTGGTTAAAAATCAGTATGATTTCTCAGCAAGTGCATTTTGATAAAGATATAACACAAAAGCTTAGTATATTTATATACATGTGTCCATAGGTAAGTAAAACTATCAAACATACCTTTGTGTTTTTAAACAGTATGACTTGCAATGAATGTTAATATGCAAAGGCAACCAATTCATTTTTTCTTGGAAATGTGAAAAAATACACTTCTCAAACCTGTCTCTTTAAATGAAGGGAAACACTAAGTAACTGGAAACACAGGCAACAGTGTTGGGTGCACTACTGTAATAGTCTCTTTAAGTAAAGGTAAAACTCAATGTAACAGTGTTGGGTGCAGTACTGTAATAGTCTCTTTAAGTAAAGGTAAAACTCAATGTAACAGTGTTGGGTGCACTACTGTAATAGTCTCTTTAAGTAAAGGTAAAACTCAATGTAACAGTGTTGGGTGCAGTACTGTAATAGTCTCTTTAAGTAAAGGTAAAACTCAATGTAACAGTGTTGGGTGCACTACTGTAATAGTCTCTTTAAGTAAAGGTAAAACACAATGTAACAGTGTTGGGTGCACTACTGTAATAGTCTCTTTAAGTAAAGGTAAAACTCAATGTAACAGTGTTGGGTGCAGTACTGTAATAGTCTCTTTAAGTAAAGGTAAAACTCAATGTAACAGTGTTGGGTGCACTACTGTAATAGTCTCTTTAAGTAAAGGTAAAACACAATGTAACAGTGTTGGGTGCAGTACTGTAATAGTCTCTTTAAGTAAAGGTAAAACTCAATGTAACAGTGTTGGGTGCAGTACTGTAGTAGTCTCTTTAAGTAAAGGTAAAACTCAATGTAACAGTGTTGGGATCACTACTGTAATAGTCTCTTTAAGTAAAGGTAAAACACAATGTAACAGTGTTGGGTGCAGTACTGTAATAGTCTCTTTAAGTAAAGGTAAAACACAATGTAACAGTGTTGAGTGCAGTACTGTAGTAGTCTCTTTAAGTAAAGGTAAAACTCAATGTAACAGTGTTGGGTGCACTACTGTAATAGTCTCTTTAAGTAAAGGTAAAACACAATGTAACAGTGTTGGGTGCACTACTGTAATAGTCTCTTTAAGTTAAGGTAAAACACAATGTAACAGTGTTGGGTGCAGTACTGTAATAGTCTCTTTAAGTAAAGGTAAAACACAATGTAACAGTGTTGGGTGCAGTACTGTAATAGTCTCTTTAAGTAAAGGTAAAACACAATGTAACAGTGTTGGCTGCACTACTGTAATAGTCTCTTTAAGTAAAGGTAAAACACAATGTAACAGTGTTGGGTGCAGTACTGTAATAGTCTCTTTAAGTAAAGGTAAAACACAATGTAACAGTGTTGGGTGCACTACTGTAATAGTCTCTTTAAGTAAAGGTAAAACTCAATGTAACAGTGTTGGGTGCAGTACTGTAATAGTCTCTTTAAGTAAAGGTAAAACTCAATGTAACAGTGTTGGGTGCACTACTGTAATAGTCTCTTTAAGTAAAGGTAAAACACAATGTAACAGTGTTGGGTGCACTACTGTAATAGTCTCTTTAAGTAAAGGTAAAACACAATGTAACAGTGTTGGGTGCACTACTGTAATAGTCTCTTTAAGTCTTTAAGTAAACACAATGTAAAGGTAAAACACAATGTAACAGTGTTGGGTGCAGTACTGTAATAGTCTCTTTAAGTAAAGGTAAAACACAATGTAACAGTGTTGGGTGCAGTACTGTAATAGTCTCTTTAAGTAAAGGTAAAACACAATGTAACAGTGTTGGCTGCACTACTGTAATAGTCTCTTTAAGTAAAGGTAAAACACAATGTAACAGTGTTGGCTGCACTACTGTAATAGTCTCTTTTTAAAGTAAAACACAATGTAACAGTGTTGGGTGGTAAAACTCTTTAAGTGTAACAGTGTTGGGTGCAGTACTGTAATAGTCTCTTTAAGTAAAGGTAAAACACAATGTAACAGTGTTGGGTGCAGTACTGTAATAGTCTCTTTAAGTAAAGGTAAAACACAATGTAACAGTGTTGGGTGCACTACTGTAATAGTCTCTTTAAGTAAAGGTAAAACACAATGTAACAGTGTTGGGTGCACTACTGTAATAGTCTCTTTAAGTAAAGGTAAAACACAATGTAACAGTGTTGGGTGCACTACTGTAATAGTCTCTTTAAGTAAAGGTAAAACACAATGTAACAGTGTTGGGTGCAGTACTGTAATAGTCTCTTTAAGTAAAGGTAAAACACAATGTAACAGTGTTGGGTGCAGTACTGTAATAGTCTCTTTAAGTAAAGGTAAAACACAATGTAACAGTGTTGGGTGCAGTACTGTAATAGTCTCTTTAAGTAAAGGTAAAACACAATGTAACAGTGTTGGGTGCAGTACTGTAATAGTCTCTTTAAGTAAAGGTAAAACACAATGTAACAGTGTTGGGTGCAGTACTGTAATAGTCTCTTTAAGTAAAGGTAAAACACAATGTAACAGTGTTGGGTGCAGTACTGTAATAGTCTCTTTAAGTAAAGGTAAAACACAATGTAACAGTGTTGGGTGCAGTACTGTAATAGTCTCTTTAAGTAAAGGTAAAACACAATGTAACAGTGTTGGGTGCACTACTGTAATAGTCTCTTTAAGTAAAGGTAAAACACAATGTAACAGTGTTGGGTGCACTACTGTAATAGTCTCTTTAAGTAAAGGTAAAACACAATGTAACAGTTTTGGGCGCACTACTGTAATAGTCTCTTTAAGTAAAGGTAAAACTCAATGTAACAGTGTTGGGTGCAGTACTGTAATAGTCTCTTTAAGTAAAGGTAAAACACAATGTAACAGTGTTGGGTGCAGTACTGTAATAGTCTCTTTAAGTAAAGGTAAAACACAATGTAACAGTGTTGGGTGCAGTACTGTAATAGTCTCTTTAAGTAAAGGTAAAACACAATGTAACAGTGTTGGGTGCAGTACTGTAATAGTCTCTTTAAAGTAAAACACAATGTAACAGTGTTGGGTGCAGTACTGTAATAGTCTCTTTAAGTAAAGGTAAAACATCCAATGAAACAGTACTACTGTAATCCATGAATGTCCTTTTGGGTGCAGTACTGTAATAGTCTCTTTAAGTCTTCAAATCCATGAATGTCCTTTAGATGAAACAAACTAGTTGCGTTCGTTTTTGTAATCGTTACAACGCAGTGGTCAATAGTGTTTATGATGCAATTTTTGACCACAGCTCATGTTGTGCGCACGTGAAAGCAACAAAATACTGGATGAACACTATTCACTGACTACGCAACTGAAACCCTATAAAAGGATAACGCTACACACACAAAATTCAGTTCATTTTCAAGCAGACATTTATGGCGTCTCGATAAATTTAAGGAACATTGCTACTGGCCGACTGCATGCAGGCGAAAGTCAAAGTCAGGTTGCCAGGCATCTAAACATGCATCAGAGTACCATCAGTCAACTTTGGCACCTGTTCCAAGCCATTGGCTCAGTTGAAGACCGGCATCGCAGTGGATGACCCAGAGTGACAACAGCAGCAGAGGATCGCTTTATTCGGCTTCGTCACCTCAGAGACAGGTTTACAACAGCTTCCTCAACTGCCCAGTCATTGCCTGCAGGACGTCATGTGTCTGATCAAACTGTCCGGAATAGATTGCATGACGCTGGACTTTGGGCACAACGACCTCACCGAGGACCTGTCCTTACGCGCCGCCATCGCCAAAATTGACTTCTTTGGGCCGACCAGCATCGTCCCTGGGCAGCTGACAATCAATGGAGATGTGTCTGGTTTAGTGACGAATCTTTCTTTTTGTTGCAGCGTCATGATAGACGGCGTAGGGTCTACCGTAGGCGAAATGAACGTTTCGCCCAAAATTGCGTTGATGAAGCTCCGCCGCACGGTGGTGGAGGTGCAATGGTGTGGGGAATGATCAGTTACAACGGAAGGAGTCAACTGGGGCACACTGAAGGAGGCTTGAATGCACAACGATACGTCAATGAAATTCTTCGACCCCATGTCCTTCCACTTTTGGCTGCCCAAAGGTCTGTGTTTCAGCAGGACAACGCCAGACCCCATTGTGCACGGTTGACCACGCAGTTCCTGACTGCCAACAACATTCTCACCCTTCCCTGGCCATCCCTGTCTCCAGGCATGACTCCAAATTGAGCACCTGTGGGATGAGCTGTATAGACGTGTTTGTCGTCGAGACGTTGCTCCAGCCAATCGTCGTGATCTGTTCCAGGCACTCCAGGAAGAGTGGGCAGCCATCCCACAGGCCAACATCAGACGTCTGATCGCATCCATGCCCATGAGATGCCAGTCGCTGATCGATGCAAGAGGAGGCCACACACCATACTAACGGGAAAGCCCGTACGCCAAAAAACTCTCGTGACCCAGATGCAAAACAACTGTCAATTGATTGGTTGAACCCTAAGGTATTCTTGTGTGCAATTTGAACAATTAACTCATTAAATTAAAAAAGTTATTGAATGTCAGAACTATGGCTATGTGTGTGCCTTCAGTAGCTATGCGTTTCTTTTTTTTTTGAACAGTATAGTTAATTAGTCATTCATTCTTCAAATCCATGAATGTCCTTTAGATGAAACAAACTAGACCTTTAGCACGCTGCGGTCGACTTTAGTAGCCCGCAGAAACCCATGTTCTCCCAGCTGGAGGCGACTTAAGTCGCCTTTCAGATATTGTCGGTTTCTAGCATTAGGAATGCCCCGGATGTTAAGTTTTAATGTTATTTGCGAGAGAGTTAGCTTCCGTTTCCTATCTTTATTTAGTGATGGGTGTATTCACGTTTATTTTCTGTGAATTTTTTAAATCGAAATGAATCTGCATCGAACACGCGGCCATTTTCGCTTAAATTTTAATGGAGTCTGACTCTGATGCAATGACGAGGAGATTTTTGTCTTTATTTGCGCTGATATCGACTCTCAGAATATGGGTGATGGCAGAGATGGAAACGAAAGTAGAATGTCATTGCTAGTATGTCTAATTTTAGGGGTTAGGCTTAGGTTTATGGGAAAGGTTTAGGGTTATGGCCGAATGTCACTGCTGACAAGGGCGTTTGTTGCTTTGCTACTGATGATGGGTGTAACGAAAACATCGTCATTTGATTTGTATTGGTCAAATGACTTTCATTGAGATGCAAGGGATAGGGACTCTTCGTTTGTTGGTTTGTTTTTTTTTTAATTTAAAAAAAAAAATTTTAATTTAAAACAAAAAATTTTTTTTTTTCCGTTTTTTTCATCTTTCCATTCCTCTCTTCCTATCACATCTAACATGTACACAAACAAATTTTATATCATCAGATTCATCATTCATTTATTTATATAAAATCCAAAAAATGATAGCAATTGACCAAAAAACATAGAAACTATAGACATTACAAGTCGCCCACTATAAAACGGGGCGTTGTGAAAAAGAATGCAGCTGCAGGGCAAATTTCCAGGATTTTTATGCAGCGTGCTAAAGGTTAGTCATCCATTCTTCAAATCAATCTCGTGGCTACGGATTCATCATCATCATTTTCCTTCGCGGTCATTATGGAGCATGATGCCACCAATGTTACCTGGTCCCCCCATGTAGGAAGCAGGTACCAAGCATTCACATGCTCTGGCAGTGGTGGTTTATACGGCAGTTTGTTTGACACGATGAGGTTTGCCAGCCCCATGCACAACCTCATATTAGTGGCCTAGTATGACACGCCATAGGGAGGTGCAGTCCTATTCCTTCTTTGTCTCATAAGAGACCCCTCTAGGATGGATCAATGACAACACATATCACCAATATTAACACAGGATCATCTTGTCACTTTTCTGCTCCTGAAGGAGTAATGGCCATCACTGCAGCTGCCTCCTTACTGGAGCTTGCATCAAAGCACTTTTGTCTGCTCTTGCAGTGGTCATTTCTGCAGATGTGCTTTTTAATTGTCTACTAGCCAAATGCACAAAACTTTTTAGTCACATTCTTGGTATAAAGTGTGGTGGCCTTCTGCTACCCACTCTCAAGCTACAGACCCACATGGGCACTATTACTGGATACAGTAAGTCACTGTCTTTTTTTCAAGAAGTTGTTCTGAACGATTTACCAATGAAATAATAAAGAACAAACATGTATTCATACCTGGTTTTGCCTTTTTCTGAGCCTTTTGGTCTGCTTTGTCACCTGCAGGTTCCTTATCCTCAGCTTCATCTTCACTCATGTCGCCCGCCTTTCTCTTCCTACGTACAGGCAGCTTTGACAATTTTGCAATTTCCTTATCAATATCATCCATTTCAGAAGACTGACGTTTTGCAGACAGATTTTTACTTTTTTCAGATTTTTTTTCAGCTTTTTCTTTGGTTTTGGTCGTTTTGAGATTCTTTTCTGCAGGTTTTCGATTTCCTCTACCTGCAATTTTGGTAAAGAGAAGTTATGGAAACTTTAAAAGTAGACAGTAACAGGAGTAACAAGAGAAGGTACTGTACAGCCTCAGTGTCCACGTGTCAGAGTGGTTACACTGCCTGCTTCTCTAGGCAAAAGTACCTGGTTTTAAACCAGATCGTGTCACACCGGTTAACCCAGATGTAGAAATCTGTACATGACTCCGCTCTAACTTAGGGAAAGCAATGGCAGTTAGGAAGGGAACTGCTCACTCCACCTCATAATGCTGAGACCTAGTGTAACTTCACTCCCATATGACAGTATCTGTTATTGGACTAACTTTACCTATTTAATGTTTTTACGGCACAGTGTGCCAGCAGTCCCATATGACAGTATCTGTTATTGGACTAACTTTACCTATTTAATGTTTTTACAGCACAGTGTGCCAGCAGTCCCTATATTAAAACTGGCAATTAACACCTTTGCTGAAAGACATACTCCAGTTGGCATAGCACTTAACCCTACCTGCACTCATCCACCTTCACCTGATTTTGTGTGCAAAAAATGTATAAAAACACGTGACACAAAGGTTACACAACAACCACAACAAATATACCCATAATATCTCAAGATATTATCAGTAATAGGCTTACTTATAATCCAGCACCTGTATTCTGTCTTACTATGCCAGTCAGCCCAGCAGGTGGATCCACTACCAGCTGAAAGAGGGATCCGACCCCTGGTACCAGTCATAGTCTATGTGCCAATACCATAGGGTGAAGCTGGAGTATTCTCCAGGGCACAAGATTGGGTAGTTATATTGAGATCAAGCCATTGCCAATGCATGTTCCCCCTCACTATATAGCCAGTAGGCCCAAAGGAACAGCAGTAGCCGAAACAGTTTGGTACCAGTGACGTCACAGGAGTTGCCAGAATAGTACTGAATCAACATTAGACTGCCTTTGGGACTCGACTCTGGATTTATCCAGAGGGTTTACTCCCAAAGCCTTTCCCATAACTCGATATTCCCACAAGGCAGTAGAGGTTTGAAATCAAGATTTTTAAAGAGAGGTAGAGGGAGACCAAAAAACACATGGAGAAGAAAACTGGATACAGAATTAAAAGGGAGCCGCGCTAGCGTAGTGGTTACAACACCGCTCTGGCGACCGGGTGATACAGGATCAAACCCGGGCGACGGCATTTGAGGATTTTTCGTCGACCGGGATTTGGACTGGATTAACTCGAGACCTGGCGAGGACATTGAAGGAGTGTCGTCGACCAGGGACTGGCGGCTCCTGAGCCGACCCAGCTGCAATGGGTACCTCCGAAATCGGCGAGTATTTGCCTGAATGGCGAGGGACACCTGTCTCTGTACAAGAAATAAAGGGATGAAGAAGACATGAACAGATCCTGAGCAGACGCAATATAGGAGGACATGACAATACATTTGTATGCAAGGCCTATGCTCTTGGAGGAGTTGAAGGGTAATGAAAACAAAATACGTTAAAAAAAACAAAAATGAGGAATCTATACAACAGTGGAGACCCAAAAATATGTGGAGAAGGACATAAGACATAAACATGAAGAAGACCCGGAATTGACAACACAGGGAGATGCAAGGTAATGAATTAATATAACACCTCAAACTAGTCAAGAAAAATCAAACAAGAATGCACAATTGCTTAACAATATAAAAAAATCAAGTGAACAGATGGACATTTTGAGGAACTATTAAAAATACCAGCTGCACAAGATCCCCAGACATTGAGCCAACAAAATATTAGTTTCAAGGTAACTGAAAAGCCAAAAAAAAGGAAGACAGAGAAGAAATACCAGCACAATGGGAGGAAGGTTATCTGGTCAAGTCGCCAAAGAAGGGAAATTTGCAAGAGTGTATAAATTACAGAAGAAAAATGTTATTATCAGTGCTAGGGAAAACATCAAACATATTCATCCTGGAGAGATGAAAAGAGGCCACAGACAACCGAGAGAAGAACAAGCAGGTTTTCAACAAAACAAATCCTGCACTGATCAGATAGCCACACTGCACATAATAGTTGAACAAACTTTTGACTAAATTCACAACTCTACACTAGATTTGTGGATAATGAAAAGGCATTTGACAGTTTACACCAGGGTTTCTTAACCTTTTTTATGCCATGTACCTCTCTGTCTTCCCGATGAAGATCAGGGACTCTTTTGATTGTCCATTGAACGCTATGGACCCCTTTGATTGTGCACTGAAAGCTATGGACCCCTTGGAAAAAAATTTACATAAAATCATAATAAAAAAAACTTCACATTTTAAATTTTACGTTATGTCCAAAGACCATGTAGAATCCATTCATGGACTCCCTAGGGATCCGTGAAACATCGGCTAAGACACTCTGATTTAGACAATCACTTGAATTTGAGGAGGAATTATGAAGTCCCCCCAAGACAAAAATAAGAATCTCCAACTCAACTGTCAAGACAGTCCTTTTGTGTGGCTCTGAGACATGGAGAACAAAGAGAACTAAAACCAAGAAGTTACAGTTACAGTTATAAATGGGTGGATGCGCCCCAAAAAAAAAATTGTCAAGATAAAGGTAGTCCCACAGTAGATACTGCCATAGGGGAATGCAGTGTTAGAGACTCCATTATAATAAGTCTTAACTTTATAAAGTGTCATGACCGGTTCCACTCCTTGCTGCCTTTGCAGAAGGGCCTGCATGTCCCACTTTCAACAATTTGAAAATAAAGTTCTTTCATTCTCTAACTCAACAGCGGAGTCAGGTCCACATTTACAGCTGGGAAGATTGACATTACCAGGTTTCGAATCCAGCAATTTGCATCAAGAAGCAAGCAATCTAACCACTCTATTACTCAATGTTCATGCACAGAATAGACTGATTACAATGGTACGACAAGATCACCTATGTGGAACTGATGGAATAAACATGACAAATACCAGTAGAAAATAAGGTGAGAACAGGTCAAGGATTTGAAAGGACAGACACAGTGGAAACCAGCTGACAGCGTAACAAGGCAGTATGAGAACTAGTGGGAAATCTGCCGTAAGAAATGGGAACTGGGTGGAGAATTGAAAGGAATAAAAAAAACATGGAAAGAAACTTAAGGGGTGGCACAGGACAGGAAGACCCGGCATGAACTTGCTGAAGGCCTATGTTCCACAGGGAGCTGAAGTATAATGAAGATAACGACTACTGCTACCACTGCTACAACCTCTATTACCAACATTCCCAATGCTGATGCTGCTACCCCTACCTCATCTTCAATTTATACCTCTCCCATTCATTAACTATGTTGCATAACTAACTTAAATTAGTTCCAACCACCTTCCCCTCGGCTAAAGAATTACCTAACATATTTAGGTTAATAACAGTTTATACAACTACTGTTTAAATTGATTTTCAAATTGGGTATGCAATGATGTTTTACAGAAGAATATTAATACTACCGTAAAGAGTAATGATATCCTGATGACGACAGAGCAGACAGGAAAATTATTACTCAGACCTGAAGGAATCAATCTACTTTCTCTGAGAATGCTATGAGAAGAAAAACAGCTGGACTATGTTGTTATAACGGGGAAAAAGGGACAGAGGATGCCAAAGAGAGAAGAGGCCAGCCAGATACTGTGACATGGAGAGAAGTCTCCAACAGAACTGATAAACAGCTGTGGTGATAGGAAGTCTTGGACAGATATAACTGACCACAGCTGGGACAGTAGGTGAAAAAGACAAAGAATGTGATGAATTTGGTATGCTGTTTGATTTGTGATGAATTAGGCTGTGATGAAGTAACTTTAGATCCATACAACACACAAAAAAGAATCAAAAAGTATGTTAAAAAAAAAAAAAAAAAAAAGACCCTTATTTGAGTATGCTCTAATTTTGTACAAATAGGATAAAGTAAAAGTAATTAATGGTCATCATCATGTGACGTATTCTCTCCAGAACGTTGTCTCTATTACAGCTGCTCTGAACGCATCACGATTCTGGGCAAGTCGACCTGCATCAACCAAAGACAAGTTCAGATTCTCTGTGATGTCCTGGGTCCACCGTCATCTAGGTCGACCCCTTCCCCTTTTTCCAGGGACCATGCCTTCCATCACTAATTTTTCCAGACTATTATGTCTTTTTATACGACCAAAAAAATTTCAGCTTCCTTAACAAATTAATGGTATTATGTTCAAATGGATGCTGCCTTCTTCCCCCCCCCCCTTTCTAGATGTGGTTTGGTTATCATTTTCTTTTTTCGCTCCTTATGTGGCGTGGAGCCACCACTGTAGCTGGTCATCCGTGCAGGAAGCCTGCACCAAGCATTCACATGTTCTTACAGCTGTGTTTTCTGTAGCAATGTGTTTTTAAGTGATGAGGTTGCCAGCCTCACATTAGTCACCTTGTACGACATACTGTAAATGAATGCTGTTATGGTAACTTTATAATGTTGCATGCCTTTAAATTAATGCTTAAAGCATCAATTGGGAATGAAAGGATATAGTATGCAAGAGTGGAAGGGCAGAATGTTAGACGGGCCTGCGCGCCCAATTCTTAACCCTTCGAAAATAAAGTTTGTTCGTTCGTTCGTACCTGAGGCAGCAGTAGTCATGTTCTTTCTTCGTCTCACATGGCAATTTGTTTTGGTGGGTTTTTTTTTTTTAAATGGGGGTGGAGAATGTTTGGCATGCAGCTGTGTTTGTTTTTTGCTGCCTTTAATAAAATTCTGTTTCCCCATGTCTTGTGCAGCCTGAAGACAGCCGTTAACAAAAAATACTGTAACTTGGTTTATGTGAGAAACTGAAACAATAACAAGCTGTCTTTTATCCTCACTCCAAATACAAAAGGGTAGAAATAGAAAACTAAAATCCCTGGGGATAGAAAGAAGAAGAAATTCTAACGAAATTATCATAACAATATTGTTCTCTTTCTTGCAATGTGATCCCCATCCACCAATGCTTCAAACTCACAAAACATGGTACTCACTTTTCCTTTTCTGTCTTCTCGTAGCAACATCGGCATCATCACCGTCACTAGCAGACAGGTCAGAAGTGGAATCATCATTGGCTGCCCCCACATCTTCACTGTCCTGTTTTTGCTTTTTATCCGTGTTTGCCTTCTTGCTACCCATAACTGATGCCTCCTTAGCATCCGAACTACCTGATGCTTTAGATCTCTTTTCCGAAATCGCAGTGTCTTCATCAGAAGAGACCTGCGATTTTTTTCTTTTAGGAGGCACAGTTTTAACGTCTGTCTCTGACCCACTTTTCACTTCTACTCCGAATGTTATAGGTAGTGCATCATCATCATCATTCTCACCATTTTCTTCATCACTATCTTTGCCTTTTTTCAACATTTCATCTGCAAGTTCTTTAATCAAGTCAAATTTTGCAGCCAAGTTTTCATCATCATACGAGCTGGAAGTCTTAGAAGCTGATGTTACTTCATTTTCCTTCTCACTTTGATCGACTGAGCTGGAAGTCTTAGAAGCTGATGTTACTTCATTTTCCTTCTCACTTTGATCGACTGACTTCTCACGTGAAGCATCACCATTGCTGTTAAGCACATTAACTTGTTCAGCTTGATCACTTTTGTGTAATTTTTCTAAAATTGAATCACTGTCAGTCTTCCTGGACACCTTTTTAACAACTTTCTGATTATCTTCCAGCTCTGATGAAGTCTTATCCTTACAAGGCTGATTACTACTAGCTTCATCTTCTGAATCAATTTTCTTACGCTTGGAGCCTGATTTGTTAGATCTTTCACTATCATTTATTTTGTCTTGGTTGTTTACGTCTGTAACATTTCCGTCACTTACAGATTCTCTAGCTGTGTCTTTAGGACTTTTGTCAGAGTCCGTTGTGGGATTTTTAATATTGTCTTTTGCTGTCTTGGTAATGTCTGCATTACTGGTTACAGATATTCTGCACTTATCCTTTGAAGATTCACGAGCACTTCTGTCAGTTTCAGAACCTTTGCTGGTCTTTTTTGAGGAATCTGAATTAGTGCTGGCTGAGTCTACTATTTTTGTCAAACCACCATTGATGTTTTTAAAACACTTTGCATCCTTTTTGGTATCATCTTTTGGTAAATCATCTTCTATTTCTATAATTTCACATTCACTATCTGCAGCTGCATTAGATAACGAAGATGTCCGCTGAACCACAACTGGTTTTTTGGAATAAATACAGTTTCCATTAGTGCCGAGTCTTGCACCTGAACCCCTTGGGACAGTACCTGGAAACATAGTGGATCTAGAAGATAAACATGTATTTGACATTGAAGAGGAATATGTAGATTTTTTTGCCGCTGATTTGTCTGATGAAGATGTAGATTTTTTTACGTCTGATTTTTCTGCACATTTATCTTGGGTAACTACCAACTGTGTCTCACTATCTTCAGTAGAGGGGGATTCAATCAGAATGGTCTGCAATGACTGCAGATATTGTTTTAAACTATTCTTCAATGCTCTGGAATGCTGTTGCCTCTTCTGTTGAATATTCACAGTATCAACAGAAGAATACTGAGACCTGAGAGCCTGCAGAACTTCTTTGAATGTGCTTGTTGCAGTGAACAACCTATCAATGGTAGCATCCACATTTTCTAATTTCAAAACATTCAGTTCTTCTATATTTAGCAGCATAGAGGATGCTAATGGTTCTGTTCCTATAGAACCAGACAAATTATTTTGAGCTGAGGCCCCTTGTGAAGTTTTTCCACCTTTTGTGGCAGCATTAGATGGAGGACGTTTGGAACTTTGCCCGGAGCCAGCTGGGGATGATGCCACTGCTGCTGCTTTTGCTTTTTTCTTCTGGTGTAGTGCTTTCAGTGTATCGTGGATCTTTCTGTAATTCTCTTTCAGGCCTTGGAGGGGGGCCGTGTTGCACAAGTAGCATTGCCAGCTGTCCTGGCTATCTGAAAGACAAAGGAACTGTGTGTGAAATGGCATGTGTAAACAATTTCATGTTTAATTGTGAAAATTTGGGAGAAAGAATACAAATTTGCAACTTACAACGCAGACAAATTAATCAAGAGTCAGTAAGTCCCTCCCTCTCTATCACTCTGCTGTGTCAATTCCACATATTTAAAAAATTTGAAAGAAAAAATTAGACTATCATTTTCTGGATGTGAACTGTGAAGCCACATAAAACTAAATCAGCACAGAACAGAATTAGTCAACCAGCACAAACCAACTTGCTAAGTCTGTAGTCACCAATATGAATATTAGCAGACACTTCTTCCTATGCCTGACACTATTGTTGTTGTTGTTAACTAGGTCTGCTGAGTTTCTCACTTTTTTGCGGCCAATACCAGTTTGACGAGTACTTGGTATCTACACTGTAGATCTAGGCTTTTTTTGTGGCTTTTATGCCAATCCGAAACGTGTTGAGTTGAAGTCATGAGTTCCAGTTTCTCCAACTTGGCTGGCATTTAAAGGATCATCACATCTGTTCCCAAGCTAGAAGTAAGAAGCGTGTGGCATACTGTGATTACCCCGCCATCTAAGAGGGCTCTTCAACTATGCAGAGCTAGAATACTGTGCTCTGGTTCTGGGCTCTCCCAAGGAATTGTCACGTCCTGCACAGAGCCACTTCTCAGTTCCCCCGCCTATCACTGGGTTCACAGTGAGATCCTCCTGCATGCAGTCAACCAGGTCAAAGCCAAAGAATCACGTCTGGGGCTTAGGTTCTTCTTCTTCTGCATCAGTTTCCTATGCTCGGCAGTCTAAACAAGGAGATGAGTTGCCTCCATGAATCCAGTCGTCAGCAGGAGGTCCTCGCGAGTGCCACACAGTTTCTCTTCCACTTTCGTATCAGTAGTCTTTGGTGGACCCTTTCGAGGCTGGGGGTCCGGGGCTCCGCCTGCCTGGTGATGATCCACAGTAGCAGCCCCATTTTGTCGTGTAATAAAGCAGAGCATAGTCATTAAATGTATGATGCGTACATGTCCCATTTCCATTGCTGAGTATCCACGCCTATTTGGCTGACATGTTCCGTCTTCGGTGGGGGAAGTTGTGGAGTCTTCCTGTCCCTGTTCTTGTACATCCTAACACTGCCTGCAAGACATCGGAGGTTTGGAGAGTAGCCTTCTCTGCTTTTTGAGCCGGGTGTGCTTCCCGGGCAAGTCTTGATGGGGATCGGGACGTGACCACTCGCCGGTGGGACCAGCATCGGCCGCATCTGATGGAGGACTTGCTCTGCCAGAGGTTTCTGTAGGGTTACCTCCCCCCATAGTCTAGAGTTTTACCCCAGCAGACTCTGGGGGGTCTGGTTTCTTGGCGCCAGATACTCGCCATTTGCCAGAGCCGTGTTGGTAGAAACAGGGAGCACCGGGTCCAAGATTTGGACCACGCATGAAAGTACGGTTGGCTTGGTTGCAGGCATTTCTCATTTTTTGGATGAGACCTATAGCAACCCTTACTCCTTGGGCTCAAGTGACTTCTCCAAGCTTAGTGTGCAATGCTGGGTTCTCAACAAGTTTCGCCACAGGGGGAATCCCTGAAAGTGTGTGGATGATTTCAAGAGTCAATGAGGGTGTAATTAGCCTCACAGACAGAGGTTCACTTCCACATATGTATATTGTAGTATTGTGCATAGCTGGAGGTCATATAAAGATGACTCCAGATATGCCTTCCACAGTGGTTTGTACCTTACACTGAAGCGCTACTTTAGTTTGGTGACCTGAATTCTGACTCCAAAGTAATAAATCTTCCAGCGCGCAGTTTCGTCTACCGCTAGTTTTGGCAGGAAAAATCAGCTGATGTGTGTGTAAAATCGTTAATATATAAATCATTACACAGTCGTTCTGGATAAACACAGTGCTAAAATACTTTTCTGTACTATAACTTTGTTCTGTGTTCTATCTTTGATTCCCTTTTTATTTGTTTGGGATTATTTTTGACGGAGTGACAGACTTTTGAAAACATCGTAATCATTTGAGGAAATTCATAACAGAGGTAATCTATTTATTAATGTAATATCTGAAATGCATACCATTTTTTTTAAGTTCATAATTATATAGACTTATCGATGGGAACCTAAAGATTATTTCCACCTATTTTTTTTATTGGATTCGCATCTTGAGAATGTGTGGTAGTCAGTTTTACGAGTCTGGCATTAGAAGAACAAGAATATTGTCACCAGATTTTATAACATTTAAATCACTGTAAACGCATTCTTGATGCTCGCAAATCTAAAATAAGGCTGTATAAAATAACTTTTTGTAAAGTACCATCTGTTGTTGCATTTTCATTCATTTATAATATTTAGCTACATATATAGGCGTCAGAAAACATGTAAAGCTATAGATTATTTCCACATACTTTGATCTATCTTTCAAGTCTTGTTAATCTTCTATTTATAATATGAATGTTGTCATGAAGTGGATTTAAGTTTAGAGTGTGTCCAGTGTATAGACAAGACCCTAGTATAAGAGAGACTGAGAAGATAGATTTAGATGAGAAATGATAGTGAATGTGGACGAATGGGCCTATTGGCTTCGAGGGATGAGAACCGAGATTGACTCTCCCTCGCCACTCGTGACTTCAAGAATAGCTATAGACTCATCCCTCTCTGGCTACCTTTACAAAAAAGGAGATAAGGGTGTACTACGACCACAGACACACTATACAGACAAATATATATGCACAGTATAGTTAGCTATATATATTTGAGAGACTGATCCAGTATAAAGTTTATATATATATATATATATATATATATATATATATATATATATATATATATATATATATATATATATATATATATATATATATATATATATATATATATATATATATATATATATATATATATTTTATTTACACAATAAAATAAATCACATATCAAAATTAAACACTGTGCGTGGTCGCACACCTGAAAAAAAAAAACAACGATTAAATGTACTGATATTATAATCCCACCCCGTTCATCCCTTCATTCAACCTGTAGGGAAAAGAAGTCTGGATTAAACACACATAGTAAGTTTGGTGGGGCCTCTAAGTACTAGCCTCCACTCCTATCTTATTATTAATTATTACTCTAAGCTGTAGACCCTACGAACTGTCTACAAAACCTCTGCGTGAACTTTCAAGTCCTACACTGCACATCACTAACACTGCTCTCCTTCTAACTTCTTCATGTGCCACCTCAGAAACTGTCCTCTGCTCTGACTGTCTGCTTCTCTAACTGCGTAACTTCTGTCTCTCCTCTCTAACAACAAGCAATCGAAAGGAATCGTGACCCTTTCTCCTCCCGAGAATACTGCAACTGATGACTTGGGCTTTTTGACTCAGGTACTTGACTTGAAATGAAATTGCTTCACTGCTGACGACTTTATTTGGTCGACTTAACCCGCTCAGGGTTTAGGAAAAACAGCATTTTTATGGCTGAATATTAAACAAACATAGACTAATCTCCCAGCCACGCGCTGTTTGGTGGAGTGGTATAATGAGCTAAAAGCTCTGGAGTTTTCCGAAGATGAACCGGTTCCCGCTGAAGCATGGGGCTTCACTGCATGAGAACGGCTATCTTTTGCTGGTGCAGAAGTGCTTGGCGCCGGTAAGACCGCGTCACCAATTCTTTTTCACCTCTGTCACTGCCTCGACTATTCTTCTCCTGAGAAGACCGATTACTTTTGCAAGCTGTAAGGGCAAAATGACACCCCTATATTCGTGCCACGAAAATTTACTGTGGACCAAATAATACAACAGATATACCACATATCAAAATTTACACATCTCTAGCACTTATCTTCTTAAATACCTCTCCTGTCTATCCCTCAAATCCTTACCGCTCCCCCTCACCCGCTATGCACAACTATACATGATTATCCTAACACAGGTCAAGCTATCCCACACTTCAACCCTGTCGGTTTAGGAAACCCCCTTTTTGAAGTAAACATCGGTAGGGTAATAAAGTAATAAAACTCCCAGACAAGTGCTGACCTTAATCTTTTGTTATGCACATCTAACCACAGGTATAAACAATTCAACTAGGGGAACCCCTCCTGTCCGTAATACTTTGGGCTACTTTATCTTCACAGGCTGACTTTGATGCTCATCGCATCACACAATATAAAATTATACCTCTCTAGGAATAGTTACATTTATCTCCGTAATATTAATTACGTCTCCATGTAATAATAAAAATATTCCCTTATCAGAAATATCATTACATCTCTTATCTTCTGACTACACAACAATAAAATGCCCAATAAATAACGTACAAAATTTACGCTAGCATATATATACTGCCAAAAATTATAAACCATCGAGGTTATCCCTTTAACCCCCGTAGTTAAATACACGCGTTCCTGTATTCTCAAAAATGTTAACTTCACCCCTCCTCATTCCACTACCTTACCCAATTTAATACTCAATACAATACGAGCATATACATAATTAAAAATTACACAAATCCGCTCCCGTATATATTTCTTTAAATTTTCAAAGATGCGGGTTTTTCTACCGACCTTCTTTTAAATATTACAGAGCACACTTTAATATCTCAAAATCTTTAATCACTCCAAGTTCTCCTAGAAAGACTTATATGCACCTCTTACAATAACTACTTTCTTTAAGATAGTAATTGATGGCACTTCTGTTTAAGAAATTAAATTAAAACTACCTGAAGAAACTATCATTTCTCATCTAAATCTATCTTCTCAGTCTCTCTTATACTAGGGTCTTGTCTATGCACTGGACACACTCTAAACTTAAATCCACTTCGTGACAAATGTCTTTTTTTACTGTGTGTGAGACAAGGACTGTTCCATTAGTGTTCTTTGGTAGACAATGCTGTGCACACGACGGGTGTCAAAGAATTATAACTAACTGTTTGTATATCTTCTTTCATTCACTGATAAAACATTCTACAGCCTGGCGTTGGACTTGATACTCCCAAATACTCCATTAGCTTTATACATACATAAGTAGACTATACTACATAACAACGAAATGGAACATACTTTGTTGCATCATATGAATTGTGTCAGTGTAATGTGCAGAGTGTGTGGCAGCAGAGCATTAACTTCCAGAACAAAAAGTTCAAATCAGAAAGCACTGAACTGTTCAAATTACGTTAATGATCTGTTCTTTGTGTTTGGAATTAACGTATTAGATGATAAACCGACAGAGCATTCGATTATATTTTGTAGGAAGTGTTACGTATACAGAACGCAAAAAGGAGGCATAGTGAGAAGTGTCTTGAAACAGCCAAGTTACTGTCGGAAAACAGTCAGCACATCTGGAAAGACTATGACCATAATTTTACTATAAGTGAATGCGAACTGTGCAATTATTTTACAAAGACATCTTTTGGTGTTTTAAAAACAAAAAGCTGCTCTAGCCATTGTGATGTTCTTTCTGACCCCTCCATGTCTAGTCAGTCAGTTAGCTGTAGTCAGGATAGCTAAAATGCAAAACCAGAGGACAGCCTATTGTACTACAAAAACTAATTAAACATACAAAAGAAACATCAGTCACCAGAACGCCAACAAAATGTAAGTGATCTCAATTTCTCCACACTGTAAGGAAACATATTGCTGGAACATCAACTAACTCACTAGACCTGCAGCAGGCACATGAACTACGACGCTGTTCAGAAACGTCTTGTCAGGAAATTTGCAGGAAAGCAGGAATTGAAAGTAGAGTTAGAATATCCAAAGAATTAGCAATAGCCATGAAGGAAACAGAAGGCCTTACATGAGCACAGGAAAGAAAACACAGAAGATTATTGAAACATGTTGGTGTTGACACGGAACATGAATGTACATGTTCCTCCTATTAAAAAAAAGGAAGTGTGAATGATAATTGAGCGAAATGTTGGGGCTAGAGCAAATTATGACCATAGTGATGTATGATTGAGAGATAATTGTTAATTCTCTTGGTTTGGGCACAATTGGGTGTGTTATTTTAAGGTAATAAATGTGGACTTGCGATTTAACGTTTCAGTAATTCATGTTTGACGCATGAATCCAAAAGAAAATTATGATATACTTTTTTTGCAGGTTTTCTACTTTTGATTTCTGTAATTTTTTTGCATATCGAATGACGTTTTAGTTTATTGCAGAAAAAACATACGTTTTGCACTATTTCAGACTATCATATCTTCTGTTCTATTTGTGATGAAATGTTCGTTCTTTTTCTAAAATTTACTCTAACATTTCGAGTCTAGTTTAACGAAAAATTAAAGCCGGTATTTATAATAATAAACTAGCCTAAAAGCGTTAATTAACCCCCATGAATAATAGGCACCGCCACATTTTTTCCCGGTAGGAATTTGACACTGTGATCTCTCTCGCTAGCGCGGTAAGGTAAAACTAAAGTGTCGCTTGCAAGCAGCCATGCTCCATGCTTAATGCCTGCACTATATGACACTACTCCTTCAAGCCAATTCTGACTTTTCACAGTATATTCTACAAAACAATACAACAATTTGAGCAAATCTGCAATTATGACAACAAGGCAGCTGTCCAAAGAGAGAAGTTCAAGTACAGCAAGTCTGAAAATTATTCATTGGATTACAAATAAAATTAAAAACAGAACCATGCGACGACTATCTAAACAAATACCAGTAATGCACTTGGCAACACATAAATTGTTTTCCCTGCAGGTTGGTAACCCTGCACCAGTCATAGTGAAGATGGTGAACAATCTGGATAAGGCAGTACGTGTATTGGCTGGACATTGTACGTGTTACAATGGGTGCTCACATGGAGCCATATTGAAAAACTGTATCCCAAGTGTCTCATTTTGAGTGTGAATTTCAATGAATGTGAGCAATAAAATTCCTTGGGTTATGGCTGCAAATGCAGTATCATTTACCTGTAATACTCATACATGCTCAAGGTTACTGAACTTCATAAATGGGTGAATAATTCTAGAACACCCTGTACAGAAGTCCTACTGACAGAAGAAAGAGAAACAAGTAGCTATCTTTACAGATGCACTGTCAGCAATTGCAACGCTGAAGAATCAAAATAACGCTGACCTGGATGACCTAAGAGTAACACTTCACAAACTATGTCAGCAGTTCAAAAGAGTTGTGATACAAGCATAACTTATGAAGAGAGCAAGAGTTTTATAAAGTGCAGAAACAAGAGCAAGTGGGAAGCAGAGCACCCAAGCCACCAAAAAAATTATGCATATTACCAGCTCAGCAGAAGTTAGCAAGTGGTAATCTTCAGACTTCGGACAGGTCAAAACAGGTCAAAACAAGCTAAAGATAGGAACTACTGATGAGTGTAACTGTGGCACTGATAAAATGACTGTCGAACATCTACTTCAAAGGTGCCCAACATATGAGGAACAGAGAATGTGCATATGGCCATCAGCAGTACAATTCCTGGAAAAACTCTACGGAGATACCAACAGCCACAAGCTGACCACTGCTTTCTTTGATCATATACAAGTTGACGTCTGAGGGTGAACAAAGAAGACCCAGTATGATTCAGTAATAAATACAGTTAATGATACACATTTCCTTCAATGTGATCCATAAAGAGTTAATAAAGATTTTAACTAAATCAAAACGTGTGCAAAAGTAAGTTCAAATCACAAACAGAAACCGTTTTCCTCGGTTAAATCTCATGTAATCAAATGTGTTTAGAATGAAATATCAGCATACAGTAGAAGTAGAACTCAATAATCTGCACTAATGGGGACAGTTCCAATTTCCAGATTGAGATTTTTATTTTTGTGTACCAAAAATATTGTTCTGGAGACATCAAAATAAAGGTATAGTATAATAAGAACACTCAACTGCACTTTAAAAAAATTATTTTCTTTAATTCACAGATAACAGGCCAAATGGAAATTTTAACGACATCATTTCTTTGCTCACCCGTGTGTTACCGGGGCCCGAAAGGGGAGCAAAGAATAGTAACACTGCACCCTACCACGCATGTCGTAAAAAGCGACTAAGGAGGGTATGGGCATGGGGCTGTTTACCCCATCCCGTAAAAACTTCGCACAGTGGGCTGATCACCTGCTTGCCAACCAATCTGATTACGGAAACAATGATAGATTGTTTGGTCTGTTTTTGTTCCACAAAGACGCCACTAGGCGTGGTGAAAACAGCGATAGATCGATCAATTTGTTGTTGCCCTAAGACGCCACTAGGCGTACTGGCCACATACTGCTTTGCCGGTTGATGGCTAAGGATGGAAGAAGAAGAAGATTTCTTTGCTGACATGTCTCACGCTCTTTCCAGCAAGAGTAGTTGATTTGGACACCACTAAATTTGTTGGTCATACCAAATCATTGCTGTGAATTCCTCAGCATGTGTAGGCCTATCATCAGAATCAAGTTTCGATGCAAACTTTACGGTTGTTTTTTTTTTTACTTCTTGTATTGAATATCTCTTTTGGCTGACTTTCAAACATAGCAAAATTTTGCTAATGATGATCCGCTTTCTCCCTTTGAAAGCATGTTTAAAAACTCCATCTTTGATTCTTACTTAGTCGTTCCTCTTATAATCTGGGGTGTAGAGTTTTGCCAGAGAGAACGCCATACTATTCTATCAGCTGTCTTCCTCCTCACCTGGTTCCAATCTAGTCCTCGGTCCTTCAGAACATCATCGATTCAACTATTACAAATTTTTGCTTCCATTTAGTAGACGAAAAAGATGTCATAACTATAGTACCGTACAATAAAACTGTGTAAACCTTTAGACAATCACACTTGCACCAAGCAATTTGACAAACTGACTGAATGCTCGTTAGAATTAAAAATTAATACTCTTTTCCACAACTCTCACTGCCAAGCACACATTTGGTTTCTCTCAGTCATCCTTTCACTTTCTGGTTCCAGTGTTAAACAAAATGCTGACTAGTTCAGATTATTTAGGTTCTACTGTAGCTTCCAAACAAAACAATCAAGCCATTATTTCTGAAAGTTGGTGAAAAGAACATTAAGAACAAGCTTAATAACTGTTAAACATTACTAAAATAATAATTAAAGTCTACATATCTATAAATATTATCATGTCCACCTCACATTTACAGTACATGTTCCTGAGTTCAGTCACCACAGATGGCCCAAATATTTCTCCTGGTGAAAATCCACTGAAGAAACAACTTCTGAAGCAATGCAATTTTGCTGACAAAAAATTTAACACTATGAAAAATGTGGAAATTCCTTTTCACCTGACTAATATAAAGAAATACTGTTCCAGATTCAACTTACTGATGTTATTAAACTCAGATCGACTGAAGTTCCTCATCACACAGGCCTTGCAGAATGCACCACTACAGTCATCACAGACAAGAAGTCTACCACCTTCTCCACACCAACGACACTGCTCATCTGCCCCATCCTCATCCTTAGAAATCTCACCACTGGACAGAAATTTTTCACAATGCTGAAAATGAACATAAACAGCTCTTAACAAATCTTCTGACGGTGTTTTGTAAAACTTCTGGTAAAGCTTGAACGCTTTCTGACAATGGTTGTTAACGGCTCCTGGTATAATCATAATACTTTTCATTTGAGTCGTGTGTGTGTGTGAAAGTGTGCATGCATGGGTGAGTGGTGTTATTATTTCTTTCTGTGTATGATACGAAGCACCACAGGGAGATGTGTGTTTGTTCTTGTGCAACAAAAATGTGATTTGGCCAGCATCATACACCATGTTTCCTCTGACATTCCGCTGCTGGACACTTGTGCTGGCAGCCAACATCTGACAAGGTGGACATCATTTATCTTCTGCTTCTAATCTGGTTCATGCATGGTGTTGTTCCCACTGGTTTGATAATTTCTTCATTCTGCCTCTTATAATGACATTAACAGCCATATCCTCAGGAACCCCACCTCATGTGTTGTTATCTTCATCTCCAGTGACCATGTTTGCTACTGATAGGAGTGAGCTGATATGAACATGCTATCTATTAGCTGTTACATTGTGTCCATGGGAATGCTATGAGTAGGGCTAGGATTTTGTATCTTGTTTTGGGTATAACAAAAACGTTGCTCAGTTGAATTAAAATGTATTTCATAAAAAACTAAGCTGATTTAAGATCCTTTGTAACGGCATTATTTTGCATTTTTTTTGAATTTTCAATAAAAATAGGCATTTTTTGTGTTAACGTTTTTTTACTTATTGTTTTTTAACACAAATTTCTGTACTTCACTGTTTTCCCCTGATGTTTAATAATTTTCCCTAAACCCCTGCAAACAATTGTTGCCAGTAAATTTTCTTATATGAAGTCAAATTTTGGATTTCTGTCTGGTGCCATTACTTCCTTGGAGAAGTCAGCAGTTCTATTAGTGGACCAGATAGATTTGATGAAGAAAATAGTGAATGACTTAGACAGTGTGAATGGAAATGTTGGAAAAGCTGTGCAAAAGAAAATTTGAACAAGTTTTAAAACAAAAATATGGAATATGAAAAGCTGTGCTTAATTTCTGTTATTTCTGTTGTGCTATCTGGGAAAAACTTTTCCCATGGTGAATTTTCAGCAAACTTAGAATCAATTGACATAGTTTATTTCAAGTATGCTCCTGTGGTGTCAGTAGTAGTGGAAAGGAGCTTTTCAGTGTTTAAAGCTTTGTTGGCAGACAATAGAAAGTCATTCTCTTTTGAAAATCTGCACATGGTTTTCATTGTGCATTGTAATTCTGAACTCGTTAAATAAAAACTTTCAGTTTGCCAGAAACTGTACAAAAATTCATTTGAAATTGTATGTCTTTGTGTTTTGTTTTTTTTAAGTAAGGAATTATTTTGTTAATAAAAATAAAATGTTCAGTTTGGAACTGAAACTGTGAAAATTTAAATTGCATTTTTAAGGTGTCTTTATGAGTATGTGTTCTTGGCACTTGTGGGTGCCTTAGACTGCATGTTTTTGGTTAATAAAATGAACTCTCAGTTTGGCAAAGAAACTAAAAAAAAATGAAGTTGTATTTTGTATGCTATTTCCTTGTTTTGTTTTATTGGTCAATTTTTTTTGGGGGGTTAGTAACAAAGAATTTAAGTTTGGCACAGTAACAGTAAAACTATTTAATTATATATTTTTTCTTCTTTTAAGAATAATTTAAAAATTATGTTAGTCTCAGAAACTAAAAAAGAAAGTTGTGTTTTTATGTAATTTTTTTTTATTTTGTAGGGCATTTTTGGGGTCGTAGAAGCATTTTTATTAGGCCATTTTCCAGCAATTTTTAGGTCATTAAAATTCTATCCCTAGTTATGAGTGTCTGAGCTGTGTTGTCAGCTGGAAAGTCTCTTTTAACATCTTATTTCTATTTCTGCGTCTATTCTACCATCCCCTGTGAATGTGAGTTCAGGGTATTTAAACTTTATCTGGTTCTTTGTATCACTGGTGATCTTGCCATACCACTTCAACCTTTCTCTTCTGTGCAAGCAGCTATTTATGAAAGTCTGTAACTTTCTGGTCGGTTTTCTCCATTTTTCACAACCATATGAATTGACTGCCTTGATGTTTGAGTTAATGTTGGACTTGATTTCTTCTGATTTCCTTATATTTCCCAATGCAATGTAAGCTCCTCAAGCCTTTTGCATTCTCATTTTGATATGACTACCTGTTTCTCCAACTGTGTCTATACTGCTACCAAGATATGTAAGAGTCTATTATCTTGTAGCGGTGTTTATCCATGTGTAAACTGGCTATCATATACCACATTTATTCACTTAATCTTTGCCTTTTATGTGCACTTTCAGACCCAATTGCTGTGATCTCTCATCAACTATTCTCATTCTTTGCACCTAGTTGTGATTATGTGACAAAAGAGTCAGACTATCTGCAAAATCTAGACCATCACACTGTTTTTCCAGAGTCTAACAAATTCCATATCTGCTGAATGATGTTTTCATAATCTACTTTACAGCTAGTAAGAAGAGAAATAGTGACAAAAGGAATTCTAGCTGCACTCCAGTTTTTATCTCAAATGGCTGTCCTACATGTAGAATTCAGAATGCCTTGGCCTCATGTTTTCTTCATTCGGTTAATGATCTCCAGGGTCTCACCATAAAGCCTCATGAGTTTCCAGTGATTCTACGTATAACTTTTCAAATTAATTGTTATAGTCCAAAAAATGTAATGTGAAGTGCTTTGCTTGTATTAGTGAAGCTTTGTGCTCCATGGAGGGCTGCAAGTAAAGAATGGAAAAATGGATGGACCATTTTGAGGAGCTTATAAATGGATCAGCTACCCAAGAGAAGATTCCACAGACATCCAGTCAGCAAAAAAAAAAAAAAAAAAGATTTTTGAAGTTAACTGCTAAAGACAAGTAAGGAAGAAATAAAGAAAGACATTAAGCTTCTAAGTAGGACTGGGATTGATTTAAAAAATCTTAATTGATTAATCAAATTTCTTTAACTGAAGGTTAATTAATTAATTTCGAACAATTTGATATTTTTTTTAAATCATAAATAAAATGTTTTTAAATCACTTTATTTATTTTACTTGTTATAAGGCAACATCGTTCTGAAAATATAATGAAAATATGGAAAAGTTACAACCAAACAATTATTAGCCACATTCCATATCACAAACCTCTAACATAGCAAATGATCTCGCTTTTAAGCAAAAAAAACATATACATGACTAAAAATGTAATAATCAATTACAATTTATTTTATCAATTAACTGATTTAAAATTTTTAATCAATTAACTGATCATTAAAGATCCCAGCCCTACTACTAAGAGATGGTAAAACTGGCCCAGTGTGGAGGCCATCAAATCAGACATTGACATCTCTACAAAGATGTTATACAAATTACTCAGCAAAGTCTGGGAGAGAGAAAAAGTATCAAATAAAAGAAAGAAAAAATATCTAGTCAAGTTGCAAAAGGGAGATTCACAGGAATGCATAAATTACAGAGGAATTACGTGGCTATCAGTATCAGGAAAAATATTAAACAGGATCATTCTCGAGAGATTTAAAAGAGTCCACGGACAACTGAGAGATGAACAAGCAGGCTTTCAGTAAAACAGATCCTGTTCAAACCAGACTGAACTCACAACTTCACATCAGATTTCTGTGGACTATAAAAAAACGATTAACTGCTTAAACAGAGAATCATTGTTGAAACTCATGTGGCCTTAAGGAGTGCCCCTGCAGATGATTAACGCAATGAAGAAAATATGAAGCCATGAAATTCAGAATTCATCATACAACTAGATGTTTGTCTTTTGTTTTCTTTTTGGCAGTTGTGAATGCTGCTCTCAGCCTGGGTCTCGTTGATTGTCACTTGATAAATGCTTTCTGCATTTACTTTCACTATGTTGCCATGCCTTCAGCAAGGTGTGCACTTTCTTCCTCATGTCGTAAGGACATCTTAAATTTTACTGTGTTCAGTTTCTTCTTTTCTACTCCCTTCCACTTTATTTTGCAACAGTAACAGTATTTGTTATGAACAAGTAACAAACCGATGTAATAAAGTAGAATATGGCTTCAAGTAACGTACTAACCTTGCAAATGACTACCTTCAGCTCATGGTGTTTCTGCACAGCACCACTCCTGTAAGGATTCAGCTGGCGCCCACATGCTGTGCAGCTCACATTGTCTAGTACTGAAGTGTCAATGCGGACTGGAGCTTAAAAAAAACCCAGCAACGTACAGTTAGTTATCAATCAAACATGAACCTAACATATGCTTCAACTCACAAAAATTCAGTACACCAGGTCCTAAAATGCAAACTTAAGCTATAAGAAGCTTCACTAATCAGAACACTAAAAACGTATACCCTAGCTTCAGATATTTTAATAATCATAAAGATTGCCATCAGTCTTCTGATACAGGTTGGTAATCCACAATCTGAAATGCTCGGGGACGACCGTGTTTGTTTTAGGAATTTTTCGCTTTTAAGATGTCACCTAAAGTAGCTCAAAAATCCCCCCAAGTCACCCAAAAATTGGTTCAAAAATCTCCCAAAAGGAATATTTTGGTTTTCAAATGTTCAAATTCTGGATTACCGACCTGTATGTATATGTATAATGTATATCAGTAACAGCATCTATCAAAGTCCTCCAGGGTTTCAAGCATTTCTATATATATGTTGTCCATCCGGCAGCTGTTTTTCACTCTCTTCCTCTCCCTCCATATAACTAGTCTGCTGTGACCTATATATTATTTTAAAGATTATGACTGTCTAGAAGCAATATTTTTAAAGCTGAATGAATTACTAAAAGATATGAAAATAAATTATTTTTTATTCAGTGGTACTTTAACCTCTAAATGATAATAACAATCCACAAGTAATTATTAATCACAATTACTCTACTATTGTACCTCAAATTCATCCACCATAATGTAAATCGCAAGTAATACTGATCCTAAAATACATTCTTTTATTCTTCTTAACAGCAAGGATTCATTTTAAGAAATGTCAACAATAACAAACATCTTTATGAACTGCATCAGTCATGAACTTACAAACTTCACCTTCTCAAATCAGAAGATGAGGCGATCGGCGGAGGTAAGATGTAGTTAAGGATGCGTCCCTTATACCCGGAAACAGAAGCAATTTTTACATATCAACATGTGGCTATTTTGACCACGTGATATACTTTTTATTTGTTTTCTCATGTCTCTCACTTAGCTCTCGCCTTCTTTCCTTCCCCTGACAAAAGCCTTGTGGCCGCAATGTTGGCAACTTTCTTGTCTTAGTAAGACACATTACCTTTTTATACTTTATTTTTTTTAAATAAATACACCATTCTCAAATTAAACACCACTGAAAATAAAATTATAAAGACTCCACACAAACCAGTACGAATGGAAAACACATAATGACAAATCTGCACAGAACACATTATTGTAATGTAGGGGAGGGAAGTATTAGAGGCTGCACTAAACAAGATTTCAGCTTCATGAGGCTGGCTAGCCAGTTCCCTTCCTCTCTGCCTTTGCACCTTGTGACCATGCGTGTTGATGGTATAGGTGTATAGTGGTTGTTCGATCACTATCCTAACAGTGGATGGTTGTAGATACTATGAAAACCACTGATGTCTTGCAAAACTACTGTCGTTGAGTTTAATTAGTCTACTTGCTCTACCAAAATGTCTATGACTCACACGTCTTGTACGAGGGACGGTCAAAAAGTAATGCCTATTTTTTATCTATGTAAATACTGCATCAGTGTGCAATTTGTAAATTTAGCAGGATTCCTCAAACACTCTTCTGCACTGTATAGCATTACCAACCTGTTTCAGTAACAGGTGGCACCACTGTAACAGTTTAAAAATGGCTGCCAAAGACGTACGGTTAAAACAACGTTATATCATAGAATTCCTCAATGCTGAAGGCGAGACCCCAATTCGCATCCACGAACGTTTGAAGAATGTTTATGGAGATTCAACAGTGGATGTTAGCACTGTCCGACGTTGGGTACATCATTGTGACGAAGCTGAAGTAGGTCAATCCTCAATGGCAGACGCAAAGCGGACTGGCCGTCCGTCTACCGCAGTGACTCCACACAACATTCATTGAGCTGATGGCATCATTCGTGGTGACCGTCGGTTAACACTGGATGAACTTTCTTCCATGTTGTCCATTAGTAAAGGCAGTGTTCAGAACATCATTAAAGACCTGGGTTATTCAAAAGTTTGTGCACGGTGAGTACCCAGAATGTTGACAGACAGACATAAAGAAACAAGGAAAACCACAGCCATCAACCTCCTGCACCGTTAGGAAACTGAAGGAGAAGAGTTTTTATCGAATATTGTGACATGTGATGAGACTTGGGTTCATTTTTTTTAACCAGAATCCAAGAGGCAGTCAATGGAATGGCATCACACAGCATCGCCGACAAGAAAGAAGTTCAAAAGTTCACCATCTGTAGGGAAAGTTATGGCCTCCGTGTTTTGGGATGAGAATGGTGTGATTCTTCTCGACTTCTTGGAACAGGGAAACACGGTGAATGCAGACCATTACAATGAAACTTTGAGTGAATGCAGACCATTACATTGAAACTTTGAAGAAGCTTAGAGGTCGTCTTCGGCGACTTTACCCATTAAAAGATCAGAGAACTGCACTACTGTTGCACGATAATGCCACGCCACACACCGCTAAACGCACCATCGATGCGATTGCAGAATTTGGCTGGACATTATTACCACATCCACCTTACAGTCCCGATCTTGCACCTTCTGACTTCCATCTGTTTGGACCACTGAAAGAAGATCTTCGCGGACATCACTTTGAGGACACCGAGACCATTAAACGCGCTGTACGCCAGTGGTTTAGGAAAAAGGACACAAATTTTTACCGTGCGGGGATACATGCCCTTGTGAGAAGATGGACAAAAACTGTAACAAATAACGGAGACTACATTGAGAAATACATTTTTGAAGTTCAGACTTAAGTCTACATTTCAATGTGAATTTAATGTGTTGTTTTGCCTATTAAATGAAATTAAAAATTACGAGGCATTACTTTTTGACCGTCCCTCGTAGCTCGCTGAGGCTATGAACATTTCTACAACAGTTTATTCATACCTGATGGTCTTGACAGCTTGAAAATCTTGTACAACTTCTTGAACATAAGAAAACTGTTCTACCTTTGCTATATCAGCATCTTTACTATCATGATGGCATGATGAGTGATCAGAGAGCTCGACAACAGTACATCTTTTGTCAACACAAAAACAACCAAACCATGGCATGTTGTCTGTGTCCACTCACTGATGCTTACTCGCCATTCAATACTTTTAACACATGGGAGAGAAAACAAATTCCCATCTTACGCCTAACGCGTCTGAATCTGAACTGCCTATCTTATTTACTTCGATTTCCCATTACAATTCATAAAACCCTACAACTCAGACTTTGTCACCAACCGTTCACCCAAGACCCGTGCATCTTGCTCCGTTCCCATTATTGTAACCAAAACAAACTCACCCAAAAATCCCTAAGGGACACAATAATAATTTATCTCCTTTCGCTGAATAAGTCTATGATCTATCTATTCTTGTCCACCTTACGTAACCTTATAGTGTTTGCAAATTTTCAAACCCATAATTTACAACCTCCGACTTTCTGACAAACTGTGTCCATCACATAGAAAAAAATTGATCAAAATATGTCCTCATAAAATCAAGAACACAGAAGAATAGACAAAATTATCATCAGAAACCAACATCAGTGAAGGATGCAGAAAGGTCAGCTTACCATCACGTTTCTTTCTGACTGGGCTATCTTCAACTGCTTCCGGCTGAACAACAACGGTACCTGATAACAGGAAAAGCTACTGTCATGAGAGTTTCAAACTTTTGATAAAAAAGTAGCACTTTGAAAAAAAATTTTTAAGTGGTATACACTGACAAAGAAGCCATATTATCTTTGAATGTTCTGGCAAATTCATGAAACCGAGTAATGGGTGTTGCTGACAATCTCCATATATCAGAGTAGTATTGGCTCCCTTAAATATGCAGTCCAGTAACCACACTTTTCCATTTGTTGTCTCTCTTCACTTTCATCACATCTGCTCCTAATGCATCTTCCATCCTTTAATCTTGATGAGCTACAAAGGAGATCACATACCTCACGATATATCTTTAGCCATTACTATCTCACATCCTTTTTTTTTTATTTATGCATTTAGTGTACATTTTTTCTCCACTATTCTTATAAGTCTTAACCCAGAAAGACACTGGCCGTAATGACTTTTAAAAAAATTAATCATATTTTTTAAATTTTATTTTAGTAAGACTTCCTCTATTACCTATTTTCATTCATCTCACAGCTTTACATAGCCTTACTGTAGTCATCCTTATATTCATCTTTGTCCAATCCATTCACTTACATCCACTGCCATGTCAAGATCCGCTTTATTATGAGGTCAAAGTAACAATGGGGTTACCTTAACTTTTTTTCTTTTTTTTCAACGGCTCTCAAATAACCATTCCTATCTTATAAAAGTGGGCAGTCCATCTTAGACCCCTCTCATTTCTGGAGCAAATTTTATTACATGATGAGGTTGACAGCCCCATGCAAAAAAATATCTTCACGGGGGGGGGGGGAGAAGAATTCTATTGTTTGGGTAAAGAAAATCATGTTACAAACCTTCAGGTAGATCATCTGGTATTCCATTACCAAAAGATATATGCAACTGATCATCAGCTTCATCATCCTCCTCATCAACATCATCAACCCTCTCAATCACGACGTCATCATCATCGTCGTCGTCGCTGACTTTTGGGACACTACCTTTAAACTGAATATGAATCTTTCCAGGAGCATCAGCTTTCCTAGTGATTTTAAAAACAAAATTTGCTGACATGTTCTGATCACGAATAAATTTATTTATATACCATAATTATGACTGAGCATCTGACTAACATAGGGGTTAGAGCGCTGGTCTATCGTGTTACCGGATTCAAAACATGCTGGGTTCACGCTCAATCTACCCAGCTGTAAATGGATACCTGACTCTGCTGGTGAGTTGAGGGAAAAAAAAGGAACTCATCAATCCCACCTCTCGAAGCTGGACCTAGTATAGTGAAGTCTCTAACACTTCACTCCCACCTCTCGAAGCTGGACCTAGTATAGTGAAGTCTCTAACACTTCACTCCCATCTCTCGAAGCTGGACCTAGTATAGTGAAAACTCTCATCAATGTAAATAATCAACTACGATTGATACACGGCAAATCTTCATCAAACATTTAACTCATCATCATCACAATTCAGCTCTCTGAGGAGCATAGGCCTTAAATAAATATGTGCCAGTTCCTCCTGTCCTATGGCATCCCCTCAAGATCTTTTCATGTCTTGTTTATCACTTTCATTTCTGTTTCCAGAAACTGGGATTTGCTACGATGTTTTAACCCCAGGAACAAAGGATTTTACAAAGAATAAATACAAAGGCCCTTTCTACCACTACTTCATGGGGCCCACTTGATGCTGTGTTCATGGCCATGCCCGGTCCATCCCTGCGGTAGTTATGCCACTGGATGTGTCCATATACACACACACACCACACAAATAAAAAAGTGGAATTCCTGTAAACTGGTACCTACTGGATCATCCAACTTTAGAATTACCATATTCTGGCCAAAGTTTTTAACTGACTCCACATTTAATATCTGCCCTGTGAAGTTCCCATAGGTCTCTGAAGAGACAAAGTAAGAATAAGACTACTATGCCCTCGGGCATGTCATACAAGACATTGTAAGAGGTTGTGCATGTGGGGCTGGCGACCTCAGCATGTAAAATAGACTGCCATAGAAACCACCGCTGCAGGAGGATGAGAATGCTTGGTGCAGGCTTCCGACAAGGGTGGCTCCATGCTGTTTGAGGAGCACAAAGGAAAATTTGTATAATATCTAAACAAAATTTTAACGCAGCATTCTTGAAAACTTAAACGGGACCTCAAGACACAGCAATAGAGACCGCAGTCAGCGACTCATAGCTTGACTGCCTGCGTCAGGACCAGCGAACCAGAGCTGGTCAAGACCGCACTCCACCTCCACGTGGTGGTCCTGGAAACAGTCTGCAGCAGTGCAGGCTGGCTGAGCGAGTGTGGATCGAAATGGGAAGGCAAACCCGGTCCTAAAAATTGCCGTGCAGAAGTCGGATGTGTCGACCGAAAGGTGCAGATATCACAGCCTAGGCATAAACAGACACAACGCAACCACCGTCCTTTTCAGGACGAACGAAGAAGAAGAAGAAGAAAACTTAAACAGCTACTGTCAAATGAGAGTGTGCACTTGTTGGCAAAATTCATATCTTAACACAACAACAATTCACCTGCGCGATGATCCACTCTTGAACATGGACTGCGTGAAGAAAAAAACAACATAAAAGACCATCAGTCAGCAATATAGTTAAATGATAAATCATAAAAATCAACTACTTGCCAATGATTTAAAAGGATAACAAAATGCAACTCTTCAAGGTTGTTAGAAAATTCCGTTTTTTGTGTGTGTGTGTTTTAAATGCATGTTTGGAAATTCAAATTTCACAAGATTTTCACGAACGAGACAACAAACAAACATACTAGTTATCCCAATAATATGTTAACAGTGCTAAGCCTGTAGATTAGCCAAAGAACTAAAAAAAAAAAAAAAAATCACCACAGTAACGACGATAAGCCAACGTTAAAGATAAGCATAAATGGGAAAATCCTGGAACAGGTCAGGAGTTTCTCATATCTTGGTCATATGATAACAGAAGATGGCAGACGTGAAACAGAAATCAAGAAGAGAATGGGAAAGGCCAAAGCTACATTCAACAGTATGAGACAAATACTGACATCTACACAATTAACACATTAACTACCGAATTGAAAAACACACTGTGGCCAAATTAAATTTGTTTCCCATTTTCATCCTGTAGGTGTTTGCACAAAGTAAGCTGTAGTTTTCGTAATTGTTTACAGATGTTTATGAATTACTATTAAAATAAGTACCATTTGTAACTCTAATAGAGGTTTTTGCTATTTAACGGCCCTCCGATGGCCAAGGATTTGCAATATTTTCACAATTATAACTGCTTGCGCCCCATCTCTATCAAAATCACTATTTCAATCAATGTGCACACCGTTTTCACTCTTGTCCTTGTCGCTAGATCTATCAGTCAATTGTTGAAAATTGTTGAAACAAGTTTCTAGCCTATTCAGCCGTTAGATGAGATGTACAAGCCTTTTTTGTGGTCCTATCACTAGTTGTCACGGTAAACAGTTTTACACGATTTGGTAACTAACCCAAAATGCTGAAAAATATGAACATAATATCAATTTTCCAGTGTTCTACAGTGTTCAACAACCATGCTTTGGGAATTTGTTTTCCGGTGGCAACTTAAAATCTCGAACCAGATCAGAAAGTGTTTCAGTACATTTTTCATTCGATTTATTACTAAAATTAGATCGATGCTCTGAGCGGCTCGCGGTCCAAATGATAGGATTTCAAAAGCCGGTCCCACCGGCTCGCGGTAGTTAATGTGTTAACTCACAAATTAAAACTGAGAATCATCAAATGTTATATGTAGAAACATGGACAATGAATAAAAGGCTGGAATAAAAAAACTGACACTCCTGAGATGTGGATATATAGAAGAATGGGGCGCATCTCATGGAAAGAGACAAGAAAACAAATATAAGTGGGAAGATAACATCAAGAGATTGACAGGAAAAAGTATCAGAGTGCACCATCAAGACAAGAGACAGAAGACGCTGGAGATTCATTGCAGCCGATCTTCATTGTCGAAATAGCAACTGATGACTTCCTAAGACTCTCTAATCTACAAGTGATCTAGATGATAGTTAATGTTTGTTTATTCCTTTCAAAATAAAACTGAGCTTACCGCCATTGATAATGCTCCTGTAGTGCTTTTTCTTCACCTAGAATCAGAAATTCAGTTTTTAATGAAAGCAGATAAACACTTGATGATTTCTAAATCTCACAATCATCTAATAAATATCATTATGCTCTGTTAAACCAAAACTCACGAGCAGTTACATTTATTTTGAACCTACATTTATAATATACATAGCAAAGTTGCTCATTAAAAAAAAAAAAAAAAATTAAATAACAAACCCACTTAAATCATTTTAATTTAATTGGTTCTTATTTCCACAATCTGGGACACTAAACAATAGATATTTACAACCAGGGCGAAGCATTGAAACTGGGAATTTTCCCATCCTAAGTCATTTTACCTAAACAAATCAGTAGGATGTTCAAGATAACTGAACCCACTACTACAGTCAGCAATGCAACCTCTTCAATAGAAATGTTTTGAAGGGGATAGATGTGACAGATTATGCAAATAGATTTCATATTATCTATTTCTTTATCTACACTTCTCTTTTGCCAAACTTTCAACTTCATACTTTTGCTGACTTAAAACATCCCATATTCTGAGATCTGTTTTCTCTTTGTCTAATTTAGCATGCATTCTATTGCGGTTCGCTATTTCTTTGATGCTGTTCACGAGCAGACTATTAGCTACATTGATCTGTAATTATTTTACACCAGCGATCGAAGATCGTTGTAATGAGATCACCAGCTATCAGGGGAAATTAAATTTTAGTACTAAGAGCAGTTAACTTTGGAACTAAGTGAAACAAATTTCTATTACTCTCCTTGTAAAACTGTTCGCTAGACGAGTAATTAAACACGGCGTATTGCCAGATCAAAGACGGGCTCGCTATATTTCGTTTTATGACCACATCTACAGATGGCAAATAGTGTGATTTTTCGATAGAAGAAATCTCGCACGGTCTGGTCAATCATTGTTACGCAGGATCTAAGAGAGACTGTTCGCTCGATGCTCGGGTCTGCAGTGTTAACAATATGTAGATTTCTTTCATTGCTAGAAGTTGAGCAGAGATTTTTCCCCGTACGTGTTAGATCTGGCAGAGGTCTGGTTTTTCGGTTGATAATTAACAATTCCTTTTCATCTCAAATATATATATATACCACATAATTCTAACTCAGATTTATCCAATACTGCCACAGCTTTAGAAAACTTCTAGCGGCAATTCTAGAACCACTCGTATTGAGTAGAGTTTCTTAGTTCTTGTTGGAGAATAGTCTTAACCTTTAGCACGCTGCATAAAAATTTTAAAAATTTGCCCTGCCACTGCATTCTTTTTCACAACGCCCCATTTTTATAGTGGGTGACTATTAAATTCCATAGTTTTTTGGTTTTTTGGTCAATTGCTATCATTTTTGGATTGTATAGAAATGAATGAATGATGAATCTGATGATGTAAATTTTGTTTGAGTACATGTTAGATGTGATAGGAAGAGAGGAAAGGAAAGATGAAAAAAACGAAGAAAAAAAATTAAAATAATAAAAAAAAAATTTTTTTTAATTTTAAAATTAAAAAAAAATTTTTTTTAAATAACCAACACACAAAGAGTCCATATCCCTTGCATCTCAATGAAAGTCATTTGATCAACAGACCAATACAAATCAAATGACGATCTTTTCGTTACACTCATCATCAGTAGCAAAGCAACAAACATCCTCGTCAGCAGTGACAATCGGCCGTAATCCTAAACCTTTCTGATATTCTTAGTCCTAACCTCTAAAATTATACATACTAGCAATGCCATTCTACTTTCATTTCCATCTCAGCCATCAAACATATTCTGAGAACCGATATCAGCGCTTATAAAGACAAAAATCTCATCCCCACCGCATGGCGTCAGAATCCAATAAAATTAGAGCGAAAATGGCCGCGTGTTCGATGCCGATTCATTTCGATTTTAAAAATTTACAAAAAATAAACGCGGATACACCCATCACTTTTTTAAGATCGGAAACGGAAGCTAACTCTCTTGCAAATAACATTACAACTTAACATCCGGGGTTCAGATCACGTGCACACACAATATAAATCAGTTCCCCGATGATAGCCACAAGGCCACACATGTGGCCTCTAGCATGGAGAACATAGGTTACATTCGGCCCAATGTGTGGCCCGCAGCGTGCTAAAGGTTAACAGTTCTGTTTGGAGGTAATAATATTCACTAGTAGTGTTGAGTGATTTAAGTGGTATATCAGCTATTATATTTCTCTAAGATTTTGTGCAGAGTGATTTACTAAATAGGTCCGTAAACAGTACTTCTCTAAGATTTTACTGTGTTACAGTGGCTAGCAGAATAAATAATAATTCTAGCTAAACTCTTCTAGCTAAAATATAGATTTTATTAACGGCTAGTAACCAGTCAGGATATATTTTAACCAACTAATGTAAATGCACTGATTCATCGTGAGTATTGACGAAATATTGACGCTCAATGTGAGCAACCCTGAGCCCATATCAGTAAGGAATCAGCAACTGGTACAGACAGATACCTTCACATACCTAGGAAGCATAGTAACACCAGACGGTGGGGCAGGCAAAGACATCAACATCAGAATGAATAAGGCAAGAACAGCCTTCTTTAGCCTAAATAACATCTGGAAGTCCTCCCAATACAGCACAAGCACAAAATTAAGATTATACCAGAGTTGCGTGCTTTCTGTGCTTCTCTATGGTGCGGAATGCTGGAGAGTCACAGAGAAGGAAATGTCAAAATTGTCCTCTTTTCACACAACATGCCTAAGAAAAATTCACCGCATCTTTTGGCCGAATACCATCACCAACCAAGATCTGCTTACTCGTAGCAAGCAAGAGGACATGCACACCATCATAGCTGGCAGACGCTGGAGCTGGGTTGGTCATGTCCTCAGAAGAGACCCCGATGCCATCACAAGAACAGCTATGTTTTGGACCCCTGAAGGAAAGCGAAAGAGAGGCAGACCAAAAACAACTTGGCGGAGGACTGTGGAGGCTGAGATGCAAAGAATGAACCAGAGTTGGGGCACTGTACGAAGGATGGCCACCGACCGTGCAAAGTGGAATCAATTTGTTGTTGCCCTACAAGACGCCACTAGGCGTGATGGCCACTGACTGCTTTGACGGTCGGTGGTTAAGGATCGAAGAAGAAGAAGATTGACGAAATATGTATTTATTTCTAATTCATGAGGATTGATTCTTTTTAAATGACTAGAATTTATTTCACGGAAGTTTTAAACGATGAGACAAGCTCTAAGCTTACAGTTTCTAATTTAAGTTAAATAACCAAAGTGGAGGATATTATATTTTACGCGAGGTAGGATAGGATTGTGTATACTATTTTATGTTAAGTATTTGCATTTTTCTCCCTATACAGTATTTGGGTCATACCCTAAAACTTACCAGCGGGTTCAATTGTAGCGAGATTTGGTACATCTTGCTTTGTTTGGAGAAAAAAAAATGTGTAGCGCGACACACACACACAACGCAAGGATAACACGCGATGGGTCTTGCTTTGAAGTTTGAAGGAGGCGGAAAAATGTGACTTACGTTCAGCCGGACGGTACTGAAGAATGAGGAAATAGCTAATATAGGGAATGGCCGACTTTAAAAGTTTGCATTTACAGGAAATTAAATTTAAAACTACAAGAAAACGCCTGGTTGGAATACATTTAAATAATAATAATTCACCAAAGGAGATATACTATAAATGATATCCAAAAGGATATTATTCAAATATAAATAGTTTTAAATATAATTAACATTTTTCATCGTTAACACATCTGCTAAAAGTTAGCTAATAATCTTTAAAAATTTATTATACATACATGCCTAAACGAATTGCGATCAAACTTATATAGAATGAAAGCCTCATATGGGGAAAATGAAAGGATACCTAGGAAGGAAGGAAGGATATAAGTGTGTAGTGAAAAGAAGAGAAAACAAGTACAGAAAAAGCACAGATCGCCTCAAATCGAGAGACTAAACGAAAATCTTTTGGGACTTTAGGGGGTGCTTTCTCGTACGTGATACACCTATATATAAGGACAGAGCGGCGCGTTGAAAATTACACACACCAAATCCAGAAGCCAGAGTAAGAAACTGGAAGACAGCATCTGCAAAAAAAGTTCTTTTTTCACGCTGCATGCAGGGCAGGTTAAATTCAGCCAATAAAGTCTCACTGTGAGCTTATTAATCCTAAGAGGGTTTTTATGATCAATTTTTATGATCATTCCTGATCGAGAAACTAACGACTTGAGGACCGTTGATCCTGCTAACTGAAGCCTAGAGGTCAACCAATCTTCAACACCTTAGTTCCCCCGTAGTTATAGGGCGGGCTGAATGACAGTCTGTTTATTCAAGTGTGTCTCAGGAACCTCAAGCAGACGTGTGTAGTGGTTTTTGATGTTATTGTGTGGTTGCTATGTTACCTAGTGTACTGGATGAGGTCAGCTGTGAAGGCTCCTGAAGATAAAAGTTTATGTGAGTTACAGAATGCCTTTCTGCTACCACTTATGACCTCAAACAGACTTATTCTGCTATGTATGTTAGCTACGTTTAATGTCTAGGGTAATGAAATGTGATGTGTAGGTAATTAAATACACAGACACACACATGTAAACACTAAGTCTAATAATAATAATAAGCTCTATGATCAAATCAACTAACACTGGCTTTTAGAATTTAAATTTGATAATTTTTTGAATTTATTTAGTCCTGAACCAAATTTTCTTCTGGTATGAAACAATATGTATTTATCAATAAAAGTGCATATATATTGCGTAATCAAATGAAAATTTTGTACATAGATATATGTTTACATTGGTTAATATTAACACTAACTACAGTGTCTTTGGAAAACTAGCACTGGATGTTTAGTCGGGGTGGTGTCATCATACCCGATCTCTGTTAACACGAGTCATTGTCTTTGGAATATTGAATTGAAGTATAGTTTTTCTACACCAGGTTTTTGGTTAGTTATTTATTTGTGGAAAAAAGTCTGATGAATCCACAACAGGCCAGGTTTTCACTTATCTGGCCTGTGACGATGCAGTAAAGAATTCAAGTGGCCCACTCCTCACAGTAGCTGGAGTAAAATGATAGGCTTCTTAGGCATCCACTCTTGGACCTCTTCAAGCATCTGGCACTAGCACAGTGCCAGACCAGAAACTCTGAAACCAAAATTTGTGCCATGTGTCAACACACTGCCTACTGCACCAATTTTACACACACACAACAAAGCAAAAAGACAATTACAAAGATCGGGTCAGATCTCTCTGACCAACTCAGCACATCTCACCCAGGTGGTATCAAATAGCACCAGTTTCCCATGACTGCATTGCATCCGAAATATGTTCAATAGTCTCCTCTTCCATCCAATAAGGTGGGTGATATGTTCCCACTGATCTCAAATATAGATCTGTCTTCTCTAGTCGTGGATATGTTTTCCTATACTATTTATTTGCCTCTAGGCCCTGGGCTGTCGCTGGGGACCTAGAATAAGCACTCACTTGTCGTAATCATTTTTCATGACATGGCAGTATCAATCACTCAAAATATTAAATGTTAAATAAAAGGGTTAATGAATTTTTTCTCCTTACCACAATTCAAAATTGAAAACACAGTTACGTAGTACTAGCAAAACTCAGCTGAGCTGCTGGCTAGATTATGGCGTCCCACTGATAATATATAATATTTCCTGGAAATCACTCTTCTAGCATTAACGAACTGTGTATATGGACAGTCTCTTACAAAATGGCACTAGCGGGCGTCTTTCTTTCTATAATATGAAAGCTTCTGTCCAATCAGCGGACTTCCCCTCTACCTTTCAAATATTCAAACTACAAAGTCCAATTTCGGTCCAGTCTCAGTCTAGTGTGTAGTATTTTTCTGTCGGTCTGTCCGTCCCAACTTGGTTTTTCCCAAAATTACACTTGTTTTTGGACCAACTACAAGAAAAAACTACACAAATTTTGTCTCCCCCTACTTCTAAGATTCTATGCTAAGTTATTTTTAGCTACTATCCTCCTACCCTGCCCCTAGTCCACCTGCAGTTTGTTTTTATGCGTTAGGCTCAAGGACGCGTCAAAATGTAACTTTAGTGAAAATATGCACAAAAAACTGTTTGCTAGTCTGTATTGAACAATACAGTCTTTCGTCAATATCTTCCGTGTTATCTGTCCGTCTGTGTAATTAAAAGTATATTATTTCTCAGATTAAGATGGGCTATCAAACTAGCTAGTTTTTATTCTCCTAAACTTATTATTAAGAAAAAACCTACTTTTTTCAAGGTTCGTTTTGAAATTTGTTTTTGTGCCCTAGTTCACAGCGTTTGCCGCTATATTCAAACTAAAAGGACTAATTACCGTAGAAAATCCAAGATTTGTCTGTTTCTAACAAGAGCTAAGGTCGTTTTTTTGTCCATTTCCTTACATTGTGTCAACTATTGGCGTAATTTTTTCCTTAAAAACTACAAATTGCGTCTTTTAGACTTTAGATTCAAACACGTGTTCAGACCGTCACATTTTTTTCTTTTATCTCCGTTTCTACCCCGTCTAAAAGGATAAATCGTTTAGTCTGCATGTTCTAACTAGTTAGTTTCAATGGCGCTAGAAAACGCTGGCGTAGGTGAAGAAGCCGCAGCGTATCTTGCCTATATTTTTATCCCTACATGTTATTTTACCTGTTTACTTTATAAATGGAGGAATTTTAACGTTGCATCACTGTAATCTCACGACACATCTCCCCACTTGAGAACATGCACTAATGCAAGTTCCAAAACCAGTGATACACATAGATAAAATTAACTCCTCACGCCTGCCAACTACTCTAATTTTGATCACAGGGGTGCCTACTGAGGAAATCTGCACCGACATTCTGTGACCCCGGGATATATGCAATATTAAACTGATATGGTTGCAACAATAATGACCATCTTAACAATCCTGCATTTTCATGCTTGGCCTGAGATAAGAATACAAGAGGCTGGTGATCTGTCTGGACCACAAAAGTCCTACCATACAGATAGATTTGGAACTTTTTTATTGCCCAGATTAACGCTAAACACTCTTTTTCGCTTGTGGAATATCCTTGTTCCGCTTTGTTCAACTTGCGGCTTGCATAAGCGACTGGGTTCAGTTCCCCATTGGGTGAAGAGGACCTTTGCAACAGAGTAGCCCCCAGGCCTACATTACTTGCATCTGTTCTCACCACAAAGTCCTGAGTCAAATCAGGCAATTTGAGAATAGGCTTGCTAGCGAGTTTTTCCTTTAACTCTTGAAATGCCAATTCACATTGCGCTGACCAAACAATTTTATCTGGATTTCCCTTGCGAGTCAGATCAGTCAGAGGAGCACATATAGAGTTAAAATTTTTGATATATTTTTGGTAAAATCCACATAACGACACGAATGATCGCACGTCTTTTTTTGTTTGTGGTCTAGGTGCTCTCTGCAGTTTTTCCAAGTTCTTGGGGTCAGGGGTCATGTTACCCTTATATACAGTATGTCCCAAGAATTCCAACTCTTTGCATCCAATACAACATTTTGTTGGTCTAGCAGTTAAGTTCGCTTCCCCGAGCCTATCAAATAACATATTCAGAGAGTTAATGTGTTCTTCAAATGTTTCTGTGGCGATGAGAATATCATCCATGAAATTTGTGATACATGGATTATTCAAGGGATCCAACAATTTGCGCATCATCCTAGAAAATACACTCAGAGCATTTTTCAATCCGAATGGTAGCATGTTGAATTCATAATGTCCTTCCGAGGTGCTAAAAGCTAAATAAGGTCTAACTTCAGGCTTCACTGGAATCTGGTAATAGCCTTTGCTAAGATCCACCTTCGAAAAGTATTTTGCCTTGTTCAATCTGGCAAATAACTGTTTTGTGTCCGGTAATGGATCCACCTGACCTTCTGTGACAGCATTCAGTTTCCTGTAATCTATGCACAGTCTATGTTCCCCAGACGGTTTCCTCAACAAAACTACACTGGAGCTAAAAGAAGATTCACTGTGTGAAATAATCCCTTCTTTCAACAAATACTCTATCTCCTCTTTCAATGCCTTCTCCTTAGCGAACGGAACAGAATAGGCTCTCATACAGATTGGGTTTGAGTCTACCAGCTTCATGTCATACTGTAGCAAATTTGTATGTCCTGGTTTATCTGTTAATACATCTGTATGTTCCTCCAGAACCTGTTGAACTCTCTCCCTCTGATTTTTATTCAGGTGCTTACTGACTTTTACCTGTGCAGCTGTCTCACAGGGGTGTAATGGGTATTCATGTGAGGTGAGTGGTTCCTTTTTCATTTCAGTTGCGATAGCCAAGGTCAGTAAGGGGGTGCCTTCCTGGATTGGTCTGTCCAGATACTTCTTTAAAAGGTTCACATGATATATTTTCTCCTTCCCCTTTTTGTCAATTTTATAGTTTGTTCTAGACACCTTCTCTAGAACCGTATATGGACCTTGCCATCCAATTTGCAACTTATTCTGGCTGCCGGGTAGTAGAAGAAGCACTTTCTCTCCCACAGCTAATTCTCTGTCCTTTGCTTTCCTATTAAAATACGCTGCATGTTTCTTCCTGGCTTGTCTCAAATTATCATTTGCCAGTTTCCATCCAGCTTTCAGACGAGTGGTCAGCTCGTTCACATATTGATATGATGAGGTAACAGTCTCTTCTGCTTTCTCATCTGTCCAGGTCCTTAATAAGGCTTCTAATGGACCTTTTATTGGCCTCCCAAATAACAGGGTTGCGGGTGCCATCCCAGTTGAACTATGTGGTACTTCCTGGTACACAAACAACGCAGCGGGCAAAAATTGATCCCACATATCAGGTTTCTCATGTGCCAGCTTCCTCAGGATAGAAATGAGAGTCCCATTGAACCTCTCTACCTGGCCGTTCCCTTGTGGATGGTACGGACTACAATGAAAGTGTCTGGCTTGAAATAGCTTAAAAACTTCTTCCGTTAGTTTCCCCTTGAACTGTGAGCCATTATCAGTCAAGATTTGATGCGGGAATCCTAATCTTGTGAATATTGTAAGTAGTGCCTCTGCCACATGTTTCGAATCAATTGATGGCAGGGCTACCGCCTCTCCCCACATAGAACAAGTGTCCACTAGAGTAAGGATGTAACTGTTCCTCCTCTTGGTCCGAGTGAGAGGTCCCACAATATCCACTGCAACCCTCTCAAAAGGTGTTCCCACTATGGGCATTTCCCCTAGAGTTGCAGGAGCAGTCCAATGCTTTGGAGCTACCCTTTGACATTCTGGACAGGATTTGACATATCTTTTTATATCTTCCGTTATCCCTGGCCAGAAGTAATGACAAGCTATACGCTGTCCTGTGGCGCTGATCCCTGTTACGGTAGTTTTATTGATGGCGTTTGCTAGAAATTGGCAGTGCGCATGATTAGGGTCAATGGAATTAATATAAATTGATCTTTATACTTTGCGTGGTTATGAACGCGAAATGCACGGTCAAGTCGTGACGTGTAAGCGTCGATATGGTCACGCTCGGTGACTAGGTTACCGTACCCTTTTTGTATTGACCGTCAAGTAGTGAAGACGGATATTTTCTTACTCTTCCAAGATTGTGCATGATGCTACTGCACATATATATATTTTACTCAAGTACGGACACGGGTCAGTCCATGGTAATTAATGAAGAGATAAATGATTAAGTAATTGATTCAGCCTCGTCAAGACACATGCGCTCACTACCGGTTGTCTGAAACCCAGCAGCGCGAGTATATAGCCATGATGTTTGTTTGACAGTTTGTTCAAGTACGACATGGACCCATAATAGGATGTTTGCAAGTATTTGATTTATCACGTATGCTTACTATGAACTATATTAACTAATGTCGTCAAGTATGTTTGTCTTACGTAAATAAACTGTTTTTCCTCGTGGACTCAAATAAGATGGACTTATCAAATTAATCATTGAGATATTCACTTGTTGGCTACACTTACCACGCATTCGCATATCAGATAATTAAAGCACGATTGTTACTAATGAATGAGAACCAGAACACTCAAGTCATGAACATAGATTATAAACATTCTTTATTAAATCAATATTCAACGGCCTAAAGCAACTTCCATGATATTCTGATCACAGACCATATGCTAACCGGATCGTCTGTATCAGAGAACTGGTAGGCCAAGTTCGGGGATACGAAAATATTCTCCTTCAGCAGGTTAGATCTAGCGAGAAATTTCTTCGCAACACGATTGTTTACGTTTACAATACGTTCACATGACTTTATAAGACACTGCACGTGACCAGAGGTCAAATATACGTCATCATCCTTTTCGATCGAGTCTGACAACCGTTAGCAGCCTTACGAAAGTCAAACCTAATGTCCTTCTACAAGCATTGCTGCAAGAAGAATATCAAGCGGAAACCCCATCAAAACGATGAAGTTCAGCTCACTGTACCTTGTTGGCCGTTGACGAATACTGGTGTTAACTGAAGAAGATCACTGGGCGCAAAAAGATAAGTGAATATTGAAACCTTTGTCGGTTCATCAAAACTAGGTGTAGTCCACTTCATTTTATTCGGGCATGTTATCTGCAATTCATTGTTCTATGTTTTATTCGTCATTGATTGTCTATTCGTTATTTGTATAAGCGGGCGGTTTTGGGAGTTTTTAGATCGACTAATACCTCTTTCCGGATGGTCAGTAGATCTAAAAAACCGTTCTGATAGGGATTAGTTGGGTAACTGCATTTGCAAAGCATCTGTTGAGATTTGCCGACAGCATACTGCGTTTGCCCCTGAAGTTATTCGACCCTAGATGTTTTAGTTGTAAAGTAATGTTATATTTGTAGTAATTTCGCTGTATTGAGTTTCATTTTATTCATTTCGTAACTTGTTCGTAAACTATCCCGTTCATTCTCATCTGCCTATCATTTATTTTATAATTGTAAAATATTTGTCAGTTATGAGTCCTGTGACGTCATCATTTAACGTGTAGGTGTAGTAACCTAGATTTTTTTTTCTCTCAGCATGTACTTCCGATTTTTGCTTGTTTCAATATAATCATTTTTTTCGTCTGCATTTGTCAATTGTGATGTGCTAATGTCTTGTAACATTTTTAGTTGATTAATTGTCTTGTATTTATTAACTTATAAATTGAGTATGTAATAATAATGATGTAAATTAATTAGGTAAATAATACAATATAAATATTTTAATTAATTTTCAAAAAAAATGGACTTGATGAATTAATTGCAACAATTTGCAGTATTAGTCCAATTTAAGATTGCTTATGCACTTTATGCATCATGACTAGGGCATGATAGCATTATATATGGATAAATATTTATAAAGTGAGGGTTTGCCTTGAATATAATAGGCATAGTGTATAATACTTGGTACATTCATCTATTAATAATACTACGTTGGCCACTGGGCACACATAGGTAATTGATGGTAATATATATTGTTGATTAATACATATAGTGGTTGAGTGGTTATATTGAGTAACCATACTTATTGAATATATATATATAAGTTGAGTGACTTAAGGAGTGAAATATATAGTTACCATGTATACCTTAGATTATTACATGGTTTATGGAGCTCAATGTGGTCTCGAGGGTAACAGTTTAAAAGATTTTGCTATGAGACTGTTTATTCTAGAAGAATGGGCAGTAACAGGAAAAGCATATACTGAGGAAGAATTGGAAGCGGAGGTAAGGCATCTCGAGGAATTAGAAGAAATAAGGGAACAAAGTATGATGACATTAGAGGAGAAGAAAAAGAGACAGGATTTTAAAGAACGTCAGGCCAAATTAGAGAAGCTACAGAAGATGGAACAGGAATTAGAGAGGAGTTTACAGGAGTTAAATAATAATCTGCATGCTAATGACTTAGAGAAGGTATCGGATAAATATATGGATTCGCAAAACAATTTAGTTGATAAAGAAAAGTATGTTGATGTGGAATTAGATAAGGTTGACACTGCTTTGAGGGCAGATTATATACAAGAAAATAATGTTGAGAGTCAGTCAGAAAAAGTTGATACTGTGTTAATGACCGATGATCATACACATATGGCTCGGATTCAGGAGCTGAAATCTGAGGGTTCATTATTGAGATTAAAGGTTAATACCCAAGAAGGGGTAATTCATGATGAGAAATTACTACATCGTGTAGAAGAGTTCAATTCCCAGAAGTTACAGAATATAAAGCATAGTACTGACTTAAATAATTTCTCAAAGGAACAGGCGGGTGTTCAAAACAAAATAGTAGTGAAAGACAATTTTATCGATGTTAGAAAAATAGATAAAACGTCTACGTCGTACATAGGGTCTATGTTGAGGTATCTCCTCCAAGAAGGTAGGAATGTTGGTTTTCAAGGCCCAGACCTTGAAGATTTTGTATTAGATACATTTTTATGTCGGACGGCATCCGATTTAGCAGATTTTGTGGATGTTACTTTTCATTCTGTCCCACATATGATTATGGCTAGGGACATAGCGGACTTACTAGGTGGAGTGCTTCGTACTTTTGTGGAACGTTACGTACACGTCCAACATGGTTTCATAGTGAATAACATTCATAATGCTATTCTATGCGACAATGATTATGATCAACAAACGCACAACACATGGAATAAGCAGGAAGGAGTGACAATTTTAGAAACCATTGATGAGAAAAGAGAAGAAGAGTTATTGGAGATTATTGCCAGTCAAGAAAGGACTATAAATGACTTGCAAAATGAGGCGAGTTTACTAAAATGTCAGACCAATACTGATAATTCGAGGTTGAGGATACTGGAAGTGGAGCTTGCAAACTCTAGGACTTCATTAGAATCCACGATGGAAACCAATAAAGCATTGGAGTCTGAGATTGAGAAACTCAAATTGAAAATTTTGCAAGATAATGCCGCAGCCTTAAAGCGGGAAACTCACACACAGTATGTTAAGATTCCAGAACTTCCTTCAGAGGTAGCTCGATTGCAACCAATTAAGGAAGTAAAGAAAACAATAGATAATAAGATTGGTATTGAGTTAAGAGAAGATGGTCATACAGACCAGGCCATTCAATGTGAGTTGATTCTTACCGATGATATACAGTTAGGTTCCATTTACCATGATGAAGAACAATATAAGCAGTTCTGTCTACATAGGGGCATTAAGACAAAGGTTGAGATAGTCGAAGGTGCGAATGGAAGTATGTTGTTTAATAAGAATAATATAATGGAAGAATTTCCTGCTGATAATAATACATTGTGTGAATTTCCTCTTAGTCGGAATAATGAGTTATCTGAGATCCTTGAAGACAAGGAGACGTTAATAAAAAATTTACACAAAAAAATGAATACATTAAATCTACAGATCGAGGCTGATAATTCAAACCTCAAATCATTACAGTTAGAACTGAAGAATTCTAAGGAGTCATTGGTAACTGCTTTGATGAATAATAGTGATTCGAACTTTGAGGTTAAAGAACTACAAGATAGCATTGCAGCATATAAGAGGAAACTTACTGGCAACAGTAATGAGTTTAATAATAAGATTGCTGGTATTAAAGAAAATTTTTTCAAAGCCAAAGAATCTTTGTCAACACGAATTCAGGCACAGGCTGCCCAAATTCTGGGTCTTAATGCTCAAGTTGCACTACTACAGCCACATGTGTTGGTAGAACAAAAGAAGAAATTAAAGAAAATAGCACGACAGAGGAGAGCCAAGATAGAAAAATTAATTGCCTTTGATAAATTTCTGATTGATTCTCATAGAGATAATGAAACATGTAGGAAATTAATTGATGAAGTGAAAGCAAGATGTGAAAAACTAAGGTCAGATTATGACTCATTGCTTTCCAAGTATGTTACGTTGAAATTAGAGAGTAAAAAAAGGGAAAATGGGAATGTATCATTTGATGACAATAATATAATGCATGGATGTCATACAGATAATGATAACATTGATGAATTTTGTCTTAGACAGGAGAAAAAGTTGGACACCAATGTAACTTCAGTGAAACTGATGCTGAATGACCATATAGGTAAAGGGACATCTGTCACGCATGACTTGGCATTATTGCGTGCAGATAATAAGAAACTTCTGATTGATTCCCATAGAGGTAATGAAACACATAAGAAACTGTCTGATGAAGTGCAATCAGAAAATGAAGAAGAGAATACAGAATCCGGTATTAGTGTTAATTTATCCACCTCGAGTGATGATTGTTTCAATGATGACAGAGTGACTACATTAGAAGCGTTACTCTTGGATGAGAAAAACAGATACGCTGAATTGAAAAAGGAAACACAACAGCAAATTTATGAGCTTGCAACTGCACTGAATACAGTTGATTCCTTACTAGCTAATGAGAAGCAGAGAACACTGAACTTAGATAAGTTAAATAAGAAGCAGAGGCAGAAGATTACATTTCTGACTTCTGAAAGTAATAAATTAAGAACTAGAGTTGACTGTCTACTGGACGTACTAGGAGGTAAAAAAATATTGATGAACAACAGAGGTGATAAACGTACTTTACGACATGACACAAGTACGAGAACTGATACTACGGTTTCAATACAACCTGTGAAGGTTAAGAAATCATTTCGGGGGAGATACACCTTCCCTCGACTAAATACTGCCGATTCGGGCATTAAGTCCTCGCGACAAGATCTCGGTGAGACGGATCTTAAGAAAACTGTTGAGGTGATCAACAGTAAAGATGACTCTACTAGAAATAGAAATACTCTCAAGGTTAACATGAACCTAGATAATAAGATTAAAACAAATCAATCTCGTTGCAAAGTATTACCTTTGCCTAACAGGCAGTTATATACGACATGCATGAAATCTACTGCCGTATATAATGATAGGTATCATCCTAAGTTCAATCAGGATGATACGTCAGCTCATAAGACTACTAAGTATATGGGAAAGGGAAAAGTCAATTCTTCTGATAGGACCAGAAATACATATCTTCATTGTTCACAGTTTCGTGACAATAAGACTACATATATTGGAAAAGGTGCATGTTCTCGCACCATTCTAGTGCGAAATCTGCCACAGGAAACTACCTGGCAAACACTCGGTAATTTTTTTCAATATACAGCAAACGTGAAGTTTGTTCGTCTTCTGCCATCATTCAATGGTCAGAATAGTGAGGCGTTGGTTACCTTCTGTAACAATAGAGACGCTCGTTTGGTTATGGAACGTGACAATGGTGTGTATTTTCACCACCATTCTCTGAGGTTGAAATTAGTACCTGATTCTGCGTCACGCAGATAACATGTTGCAATAACACTTTTTATCTCATGTCTTTGATGACTCAGCATAGTCAGTCATCATTCCTTTTCTTTCCTATTCATCTATTCTTACATAGGTTGATTAGTATGAACGTTTCTTTTCTATAACATTTCGTTATCTTGTCTACAATGATACTTTGTCTTTTTGTCTGTATGTTATTTTCGCATGCCTACATTAGACAGTAATCTCGTTGATTGTCCTACTCATGTCCAGTCAATACAGCATGAGCTAGTGTCTTGTCTTCTTTGTTGCAAAAAGACAAACCAAATAAAATTACGTGGACAACAGATTGTGACAGAACATTTAATAACATTTTGACAATCTTTTCTAGGCCACCAATTTTACGGTTGCCAGATATTCACAAAAAGTTCTTTCTTCGAACAGATGCCAGTAATTACGGTATCGAAGCCATACGACTTCGTCATCGAAGCTATACCCGGAAAAGAAAACTTCTAGCGGATCCTCTTTCCAGACACCCAACGGAATTCGAAGACGAATTGTCTACAAGTTAAAAGATTAACGGCTAAACAAGAGCGACTTTGAAACTATAACTGATTCCTGCTACAAAATTGATATGAACTACTTCTATATGGACAAACATTACAAATAATTCGAAATCAATCCATTCAAGGTATTCAATGTTCAAAAAAAGAAATTCGTTATAGCAAGAAACAAATTTCGATGGTATGATTCTAACGTTTGGACTTTGGTTAGTGTCCAATCGTTTTCTAACTCACTACGATATGGTCTTGAATACGATATGAATCCAAGCTGGACATATAACGTTTGGTTACAGAAATTGACTAACTCAAAACGATCAAGTTTATACTCAATCAGGAACGAAGTTTAGTTGAACAGTATTAAATTTCTAATGACCTTTCCACGGATTCACAAGGGACATAACGACGGATGGATCATCACATCCGACATTAAGTTTAATATTTATTAAATTAATGAAGAGTATAATTTTTTTTTTTGTGATTTTTTTTAATGAAAAAAAACTAAAAAGAGAAGAAAATCTGTCAATTAGAAAGAAATAATGAAAAAAAATTTCACACAAGCAAATACTTTATTTCCCCAGATGAGGTGTCCCTCGAAAAATTTTTCAGGCAAAATACGGCTCCTCGGAGGACCCATTGCAGCTGGGTCGGCTCAGGAGCCGCCAGTCCCTGGTCGACGACACTTCTTCAAAGGCGGCCGGCGTGTTGCCAGTCCAAACCCCTAGTGTGCCGACGGTCAAAATAATATGCCGGCCGGGTTAACACCTGTATTCCCAATATGCCAGAGCAATGGGCGTACGCTAGCGGGTTCCGAAGAGTTTAAAAATTTTTTTAAAAATTTTTTTCAAAGAAAAAAACTCTGAAAAAAAAAAAAATCACACAAGCAAATACTTTTATTTTATGTATAAATTAGATAGCTTTAGTTAATATGTTCACATGAAATTTATTAATGTTATTTTCTTTAATTATATCATTAAGTTAATTATGTTGTAATTACACGACACTAATAATTCATTATAAACACACATAACTAAACTAATTTATATTTTATTTTCTCTTTCTTTACTTTATTTGTCCTTACTTCTCATGTCTTTATTATGACATTATCTATTAGGTTCCTTAATTAGATGTTAATTATTTAATACATTACATACTTACTATCACAAATTAGTTTCATTTTAATTAGTTAGAATAACTTTCTCTACTTAACACTTCATTACTCACTCACAACAGTCTTCAATAGTTCAATAACTAATTATTAGCGACAGTTGACATACCTTTGTTTAATATAATAATGTTATATGACTTATGTATTATCGACATGACCACGACACTGTTCCAGACAAGAACATCGTAGGCCATATGTCGGGTTTTTATTAAATTTTTCATATAATTGAGTAAGTTAGTAAAAAAAATCTATCTAATAGATTTTTTTTCCCCACGGCGGGAAGGGAATATTGTTACGGTAGTTTTATTGATGGCGTTTGCTAGAAATTGGCAGTGCGCATGATTAGGGTCAATGGAATTAATATAAATTGATCTTTATACTTTGCGTGGTTATGAACGCGAAATGCACGGTCAAGTCGTGACGTGTAAGCGTCGATATGGTCACGCTCGGTGACTAGGTTACCGTACCCTTTTTGTATTGACCGTCAAGTAGTGAAGACGGATATTTTCTTACTCTTCCAAGATTGTGCATGATGCTACTGCACATATATATATTTTACTCAAGTACGGACACGGGTCAGTCCATGGTAATTAATGAAGAGATAAATGATTAAGTAATTGATTCAGCCTCGTCAAGACACATGCGCTCACTACCGGTTGTCTGAAACCCAGCAGCGCGAGTATATAGCCATGATGTTTGTTTGACAGTTTGTTCAAGTACGACATGGACCCATAATAGGATGTTTGCAAGTATTTGATTTATCACGTATGCTTACTATGAACTATATTAACTAATGTCGTCAAGTATGTTTGTCTTACGTAAATAAACTGTTTTTCCTCGTGGACTCAAATAAGATGGACTTATCAAATTAATCATTGAGATATTCACTTGTTGGCTACACTTACCACGCATTCGCATATCAGATAATTAAAGCACGATTGTTACTAATGAATGAGAACCAGAACACATTCTTTATTAAATCAATATTCAACGGCCTAAAGCAACTTCCATGATATTCTGATCACAGACCATATGCTAACCGGATCGTCTCAGCCTGCGCCTTCCTCATCTCTTCTGGATGAGCATTTATAGGTTCACCTTCTTCCTCCTTTGACTGTGACCTGGTCTGCACTGTCGCCATGATCACAGGTCTCTCGGGATTCCCCAAGAAGACGTATCTACACCTCAATATCAGAGGGTAGATTGGTTCATCTATCACTGCTGCTCTGATTTCTCCTTCCACATAGCGAGTTTTCACCGTTATCCTTGCGATGGGAAGTGTCATGAGTGGTATGTCCTTAGTCGCCCCTTGTATTTCCACTGTTTCGGTGGTATACTGACTTGGGTCCACTAGGCTAGACTTCACAACTGAATCATAATCCAAACCTGTATCATATAGGCACCTTATGGTGACCCCATTACAAATAACATCCTCACAAACTGGGGGGTGATAAGGTTCCTGCTGTCCATTAGGATTAACCTTTAATCTCTGGTTCCCCGATTTCATTGCAGCAATGTTTGAAGGTTTCCTTTTACAAAATTCGGTGTTATGGTTGTCCTTCTTACACCATTTGCACCACCTCTTTCCTTGGTTAAAAGGTTTTCTTTCATTATATTTTTGGTCATTGAACTGTGAGTTTCTATCACGATAATCATTTCGTGGCCTATCAAAGTTTGTCCTACCTTTATTACCTGGTTCTCTGGTATCAAATTTATTAAAGTGCTGTGGGGCTTTAAAATTTTCTATATGTTTCTTTTTAGAGCCAACAACCTCTGCCTGGGCTGCTTGATACCTCTCAGCGACATTCAAAACCTCCCCCAACCTCTCTGCACCTTGTTCCATGAGAAATTTTCTCAGGTCTGGAGCCATGGACTCTCTTAATTGCTCTATCATGATCATTTCTTTGAGATCTTGGGTCTTCCCCAGAGCAGTCCATTTCTCCAAATAGGTTTCCAGTCTGGCAGAGAATTGGTGGTATGTCTCCCCAGACAAAAGTTTGGCATTTCTAAACTTCTTACGATAAAATTCACCATTCTTTTCATATCTTAATAACAGAGCCTGCTTTAGCATGTCATAATTGTCTTGGTCGTCTCTATTCATTTTAGCAAAAACTTCATAAGAAGTACCTCTAAGCCCTTGGGATAACTTAAGACTCCACCTCTCTCTCTCTAACCCATACGTAGTAGCCAATAGTTCAAATCTACTTAGGTACCCCTCTATGTCATCGTCTTTCTCAACAAAATGGTCTAAATGAAACCCCATAGCTGAGGTTGAGGCTCCCTGACTAGGTGTGGCATCGGAGGAAAAGGGACTGGCACCATTTTCAGGAGCATGGCCTTGAATTTCCAACTCCCTTAGTCGTAATTCGTGCTCCCTTTGCAATCTTCTATCTTCTGCCTCAGCAGCCTGTCTCCTTTCCTCTCTTTCAGCAGCCTGTCTCTTTTCTTCTGCCTCCCTTTCGGCAGTCAATCTCTTTTCTTCTGCCTCCCTTTCGGCAGTCAATCTCTTTTCTTCTGCCTCCCTTTCGGCAGTCAATCTCTTTTCTTCTGCCTCCCTTTGCTGTTGTTTTTCTTCTGCCTCCAATGCCCTAGCCTCCTTGTCAGCCTCAATCTGCAGCCTCTTTAGTTTTTTGTCAGCCTCAATTTGTAACCTCTTCTCTTCAGCTAACCTCCTATCTTCCCTTTCAATATACTTGTCACATTCTGAGGTTACATATTGGATTAAAACCTGACCATCCATGTTCATTTCCTTCGCCGTCAGCACAGCAGCCGATCTGAATTTGGCTAGATCTGCCACACTATATCACACAATTTAACAATGACTAAGGTAAATTAAAATTCTAATTACTAAGGTAATATACCAATTAAATAATTACCACTGGCTGTGAAGATTCATCAACTTTTACTTTCCACTGTTAATTTTAGGGACACTGTTAAATTTATACAACTTATGCCCCCAATAGTTTAATTCCCGGACCAGGAGACCCTAATATCTTTGATAAACCTAAATCCCGGACAAGAGCTACCCAATATTTGTAGTGGTTTTTGATGTTATTGTGTGGTTGCTATGTTACCTAGTGTACTGGATGAGGTCAGCTGTGAAGGCTCCTGAAGATAAAAGTTTATGTGAGTTACAGAATGCCTTTCTGCTACCACTTACGACCTCAAACAGACTTATTTTGCTATGTATGTTAGCTACGTTTAATGTCTAGGGTAATGAAATGTGATGTGTAGGTAATTAAATACACAGACACACACATGTAAACACTAAGTCTAATAATAATAATAAGCTCTATGATCAAATCAACTAACACTGGCTTTTAGAATTTAAATTTGATAATTTTTTGAATTTATTTAGTCCTGAACCAAATTTTCTTCTGGTATGAAACAATATGTATTTATCAATAAAAGTGCATATATATATATATTGCGTAATCAAATGAAAATTTTGTACATAGATATATGTTTACATTGGTTAATATTAACACTAACTACAGTGTCTTTGGAAAACTAGCACTGGATGTTTAGTCGGGGTGGTGTCATCATACCCGATCTCTGTTTACACGAGTCATTGTCTTTGGAATATTGAATTGAAGTATAGTTTTTCTACACCAGGTTTTTGGTTAGTTATTTATTTGTGGAAAAAAGTCTAATGAATCCACAACAGGCCAGGTTTTCACTTATCTGGCCTGTGACGATGCAGTAAAGAATTCAAGTGGCCCACTCCTCACAGTAGATGGAGTAAAATGATAGGCTTCTTAGGCATCCACTCTTGGACCTCTTCAAGCATCTGGCACTAGCACAGTGCCAGACCAGAAACTCTGAAACCAAAATTTGTGCCTACTGCACCAATTTTACACACAACAAAGCAAAAAGACAATTACAAAGATCGGGTCAGATCTCTCTGACCAACTCAGCACATCTCACCCAGGTGGTATCAAATAGCACCAGTTTCCCATGACTGCATTGCATCCGAAATATGTTCAATAGTCTCCTCTTCCATCCAATAAGGTGGGTGATATGTTCCCACTGATCTCAAATATAGATCTGTCTTCTCTAGTCGTGGATATGTTTTCCTATACTATTTATTTGCCTCTAGGCCCTGGGCTGTCGCTGGGGACCTAGAATAAGCACTCACTTGTCGTAATCATTTTTCATGACATGGCAGTATCAATCACTCAAAATATTAAATGTTAAATAAAAGGGTTAATGAATTTTTCTCCTTACCACAATTCAAAATTGAAAACACAGTTACGTTGTACTAGCAAAACTCAGCTGAGCTGCTGGCTAGATTATGGCATCCCACTGATAATATATAATATTTCCTGGAAATCACTCTTCTAGCATTAACGAACTGTGTGTATGGACAGTCTCTTACAAAATGGCACTAGAGGGCGTCTTTCTTTCTATAATATGAAAGCTTCTGTCCAATCAGCGGACTTCCCCTCTACCTTTCAAATATTCAAACTACAAAGTCCAATTTCGGTCCAGTCTCAGTCTAGTGTGTAGTATTTTTCTGTCAGTCTGTCTGTCCCAACTTGGTTTTTCCCAAAATTACACGTGTTTTTGGATCAACTACAAGAAAAAACTACACAAATTTTGTCTCCCCCTACTTCTAAGATTCTATGCTAAGTTATTTTTAGCTACTATCCTCCTACCCTGCCCCTAGTCCACCTGCAGTTTGTTTTTATGCGTTAGGCTCAAGGACGCGTCAAAATGTAACTTTAGTGAAAATATGCACAAAAAACTGTTTGCTAGTCTGTATTGAACAATACAGTCTTTCATCAATATCTTCCGTGTTATCTGTCCGTCTGTGTAATTAAAAGTATATTATTTCTCAGATTAAGATGGGCTATCAAACTAGCTAGCTTTTATTCTCCTAAACTTATTATTAAGAAAAAACCTACTTTTTTCAAGGTTCGTTTTGAAATTTGTTTTTGTGCCCTAGTTCACAGCGTTTGCCGCTATATTCAAACTAAAAGGACTAATTACCGTAGAAAATCCAAGATATGTCTGTTTCTAACAAGAGCTAAGGTCGTTTTTTGTCCATTTCCTTACATTGTGTCAACTATTGGCGTAATTTTTTCCTTAAAAACTACAAATTGCGTCTTTTAGACTTTAGATTCAAACACGTGTTCAGACCGTCACATTTTTTCTTTTATCTCCGTTTCTACCCTGTCTAAAAGGATAAATTGTTTAGTCTGCATGTTCTAACTAGTTAGTTTCAATGGCGCTAGAAAACGCTGGCGTAGGTGAAGAAGCCGCAGCGTATCTTACCTATATTTTTATCCCTACATGTTATTTTACCTGTTTACTTTATAAATGGAGGAATTTTAACGTTGCATCACTGTAATCTCACCACAACGTGGCTAATCTCAGATGAGTTTTATGTGTATCCATCCAACAAATCCTGTGAGCCGTTTCTAAAGCGATGGTCAATGATGATATAATCTAGAAACTAGATAGCAATACATAAACAGTATACTGTGACAGACTGTTCTAATTGCATTGGAAGTTTCATCCAAGATTTTTTCTATTATTTATTTTAATTTGTAACTATAAATAATCATACATTTTACCATCTTCCAACACCCATTTCTCATTACAAGAATATATAGATGTACATAATAAATTATGAAATTGTACTCATTTGACTTGGTAAATTTTTAACTGTTAAATTTTGAGTTACTTTTTCTAATTTAATTATATTATCACATAGGGTTACTATAGCGAAAGTAGCACCATATACTTCTGAAGCCTAAATCTATTGTCCAGCTTAGAGTATTCACAGCTGTAACTCACTTGTGATACCAGTGTACTTCTCGGGCACTGGAACTTCATACTTTCTGGAGAGAGATTCTACTTCTGCTCTACCACTATTATCATACTAGGAAAACCTTTCGCTACATTGGGGGCTCGTCCGGGATATTATTTTTTATCCTGAGCCACTATCTATGTATTCTTCTATCTTGAGCCACAAATAGTTTGTAAAAATAATTATTTTTTTGGAAAGTTCTAAAAGTTAGAAATTTTTCATAATAATAGTACCATTGAGTACCAAGTAAATAGGAGACGCTCACAAGGTTTTAAGGATTTGTCTTGTTCAAAATAATTAATTGATTTTAATTAAGTTAGTTGGTTAGTGAAGATAAAATTAAATACCCTCTGGTAAGTAAGCATCATGGCTGATTTGGTGAAGTTTCGATCTGCAATCATGCAAGAGGGAAAGGACGTAGGACTGACAGGTGATGCTCTTATCCAGTATGTCACAAAGGAAGTGGATAAACATATGGACAGAGAGGAAAGAAAACTACAAGCAGAGAGAGAAGCCAAAAGCTTAGAAGCAGAGAGAGAAGCCAAACGATTAGAAGCAGAGGATAGGAAATTGCAGGCAGAAAGAGAAGCCAAAAGCTTAGAAGCAGAAAGAGAAGAAAAGAGACTAATGATGGAAGCTGAAGCTGAAGAAAGAAGGTTACAAAGAGCTCATGAGTTAAGTTTAAAGGAACTTAACTCCAGGGAGCAGCTAGCAAACAGGGTGCTAGCTCACCTCACTCTGAGAATAGCTTCAACCAGAGCACGGCAATAGGAGCCATGAGTTTCCACCTGGATCCATTTATTGAAAAGGAGGACACCATTGAGTCGTACCTGGATAGATATGAGAGACTGGCCTCTACTTATGGATTGGAAAAGGAAAAATGGAGCCTTAAGCTACCTCAGGGGTTGAGGGGAGATTCATATGATGTTTATTTAAAACTCTCAAAAGAAGACCAGGAAGATTATGAAATCTTAAAACAAGCTTTACTGGTCACTTTGTACTCGAACTGCTAAGCTACTTCCAGGAGAAAACTATCACCAGTTTTCTGCCAGATTGGAAACTTATCTGACAAAATGGATTAGCTTAGGAAAATGTCAAGATATAAAAGAAATGGTCATGATGGAACAACTGAGAGAATCCATGCCTCAAGAAATGAGAAAATTTCTCATGGAGCAAGGAGCAGAGAGATTGGAAGATATTTTAACCATGGCTGAGAGATATCAAGCAGCTCAGTCAGAAGTATCAGGAAATAAGAAGAAGCAGGGTGAGAACTTCAAACCTTCACAAAACGTTACCAACTATGAACACAGGGACAATTCCAACAAGAACAAACACAGAACTGATTATAAAGATAAAAACCCTCTAGGATCTTCAAGAAAGGAAGGACAGTGGTGTAAATCTTGCCAAATGAGTAACCACAATATTGCAGAATGCAGACGGAAAAACCCTCCTTATCACGCTGCATGTCTTACAACAGGGAACAAGGGAAGGAAGGAACTGGCAGTCAGTCAGAATGACCTCCATCATCCCCCTGTCTGTGAGGAAGTGACATGTAATGGCACTAAAATTCAGTGCTTATATGATTCCGGATTGGAATTCGACTCAGTTGTGAGTGCAACCCTAGTACACCCTGATCAACTTACCACAGAAACAGTGGACATACAAGGGGCAATGCAGGGAACCGTCACCATGACACTTCCCATAGCAAGGATCAACATGAGAACTCGCTGTGTGGAAGGAGTGATAAAAGCAGCAGTGAGTGATGATCCTATATGCCCGCTGGTAATAGGATGTAAATATGTCCTTTTGGGTGACCCAATAAAACCTGTTGTCATGGCAGCAAACCATACCAGGTCGAGCACCAAAAAGGAGGAGGGAGATCCAATAAACATTCATCGTATAAAGATGAAAAAGGCTCAAACAGCAGACAGCACATTGAAATCTTGTTTTGGCAAATTGCCAAAGGCCCATAACCCTCCAGAGAAAGGAGACTTCTACATATACCTGTCAACCTGTACGAATTTTTCGTACAATGTACGGATTTTTGATACTTTTAGCAGTGTACGGCCGTACAGACTCGTTGTACGGATTTTTCTCCACTCCCCCCCCCCCAAAAAAGATTTTTTTTTTTTTAATTCTAAAAATATTTTCCAACCCAAGTTTTTTTTAAATTTTAAATCAGAAAATATTTTCTAGCTAAGGTTTTTTTTTTTTTAACCAATTTTTTTAAATTTTTAATTCCGGGAATCTAGGCGTCCGTTTTTAAACTGAGGTCTCTCCCAGCAACCAATCAAATCCTTTTATACCCAACAATTCTGTAAAAACTTTGAATTCGGCCTCAAACGCTTTCGGTTTTAAGCGTGACATGACGTATTTTTAAAGTTACCTGTTATCAACGACCACGCTTGCTTGCCACCACACTTCGACGCCATTTTGTTTAAAAAAGCTAAGTACTTATAACTTGATTAAATATTGCTGTTGCTTTGCTTTGTTGCAATTTAATAGCTGTCCTAATCTTTCCAGTTATATCTTCTTCTTCTTCTCCTTCCTCGTCCGCCTTCAGACTTCCACATTTATGACTCTAATAAAGGCAGTAGTCAACTCAAGGTTCCCGACATCGCCAAACAGTTTTTCGTTGACAGAAGTGGTTTGTTGCCATATGCTACTCCGTTCATTACTGTAGGTTGGGCAATACTGCAGGAGGTGTTCGACCGTCATCGGGCTGGTACCGCAGGTGCAGAGATCTGTTGCACCAATCTTGTATTTGTGGTATATGTCGTGAGACATTCTAAATCCACATATATAAATTAAAAGGTAAATGTAAAGCCTAACACATAAATTCAATAAAAGGGAAAGAAGAATGGTAAAGAACAGTGCTGTCACAATGACTGTACTCGAGATCCCCCTTTTTCTGCTTTGTCTGCATATTCTCACGCTTTCACATTTACTAGTAAAGCCTACAGCAGCATACACGCGTTTCCACAAAACAATAAAACGTGTACTGCATTTCTAAGAAAACCTTGAGATACGCAAGCTGCTTAATGACCTAAATTAATACTAGCATTAATTTCATTTTATACACTGCGTAATGAAAAGACAGACGGAATTAGGATAGAGAGAGGGAGGGCTGAAAGCAGGAACGCCGGCAACACTAACACGCGTCTCGCGATAATTAATGCCACCCCCAAGCGTAAGGCCAGAAGCACTAACTTTTTTTTTTCAAATAGACAGTGATACAAAAAACACTACCAATACACGGTAAGGTTTTAAAAACCTGTAAAATGCTTATTGGGAAACATGACATTCTACTGTTTTATGTCTAAACTCCTGACATTAGTCTGACAGTACAGCAGACACCATAAAGTTTGGAAGTGAGGAGGTGGTAACAGCACGACTATCCTAGAAGAAAATACATATTTTGAACGCCGCCACTTAGCTCCCTTAAAACTTATATATTTGGGTTCCTTAGGACTTGCTGACAAAGAATATGTTAAGTGTTACGCAAATAGTCTAGGAATTAACAAAGTATAGCCAAAAGAAAATAGTGAGGGTGTCAGACAACACCAAATAATAATCGCACAGTGGCATGTTTTGAAACCACCATTTTACGGGAAATAGGCCACCATGTTAAATCCTATTTGATTGGATAGAAGTAAATGTAAGGCGAAACACGATTAGTCGGACTACAAATACTAATTTTTTGTTGTTAGGGGAAACGGTAGTAGGGGTACTTTTTTTGAAAAGCTGTGTAAACATGGCGCGATTGGTTAGACCCGCCAATATAGTCAATTAGGAGCGTCAGTTCAGTGCCACATTTTAAAATAAACTTACTCAGAAACAGTGCGTTGAGAACCAGCTTATATTTTTTTCTAAATAAAAAGCCTGGGACAGAGGCAGATCGGAATTTGTGCCATATTCATCGCCAGTCAACGTATTTGTGTATTATTTCCATGAATTGTGGTAAGCTTGACATATTTGATATCTTTTTAATGAAAATTGAATGTAAATTGATAATTTATGTCTGTATATGTGCGTGGTTCAGTAGCAAACATGAGGCAAGGCCTAGATAGTGCTCCAACCTGAACAGGACGTGTCGGAGAAAAGTAAAACTGCATGGAATTGCCAAACAGTACACTGACTCCTATCTTATTGACTAGAAAGAAATAAGGCTGGAATTGCAGAGGCGTAGTAACCATTAGGGAGGAGTATACTGGTGTAAAATGTTTCAGATGAAGCTAGCAGTTGGCCTACCGCTCTGAACTCAGTGTTTGTTATGTATTGTGTTCAGTGTGGAAATAGATTATAAATTAGTTCTGAAGTAGGAGGTACAACCTTCTTGTTTCAGGGACCGTGGTCCTAAGTTATTGAAGCAGCACCTGGTCTGAGTTTTGCTGAATCCAGAGGCTGACAGCATACTCCTTGGTCCAGATAGCGACCAGTGAGGTGTCTCCAGAACACAGTGAAGCAATCGAGCAGAGGAGTCTTTTCCTGCCGCCATCACGAAAGATAAGCTTCTGTGGCCAGAGCAGCTCAACATTATGTGCCCCCCCCCCCCCCCCTCAAAAACTGACATTATATTAAACACAGAGGGACAATAAATTGTTTCAAATGACAGGAACTGTGAACTTTTCCCAATACTATTTCCACGATAATCAAACACTTGAAGTCATGATGACAAACAACAATCTAGCTTGAAAAACAAAACCAGTATTACCTCATAGTACTACTTCACAACTTACACACATAGGATAATACTAATAAATTATGTCAATACAAAGATCATATTTATAAATTGTGATTACATTTGATTGTGATTCCTGGTTCACTGTGAAGTTGAATCAGGATATCTATTGTTGAAAGTAGTTATTACATATATATTTGAAACTTTACACTTGACTCATTTAAGATAGTCTTATAGAGTGTTATATGTGTGTGAGTGTCACAGTGTTGTAAAGTGTTGTGGAATAAATTAAATTGTTTATCTGTCTGTTGTTGTTGTGACTTACACATCATCATTTTCATAACCCTAGACATTCAACGTAGTCATCACAATATTCCAGAATAATTCTGACTGAGGTATAAATGTGGTAGCAAGTAAGGTCATCTGTAATACACCACACTTATTAGATACAGATACCTTCACAGCTGATCTCAGTCAGTACACTAAGTCCCCTATAAATATTTATAACATCCCACTTTACCACAGTATAGATGGTCAGTTATATCTAGCCCTTCAATATATTTCCGATAAATTGTCATATTTTTTTAGGCCCTACATAACTACAAAAAAAAAGTTTGTTTGCGTTGAGTAGGCCTACTTTATTCCAGCGCTCAAGATTTGCTGCTTTATTTTTTAATAAAGTGGCAATCTGTTATCACTGGTCTAGGCTACCAACTCTTAAATAATAATTTTGTACATTTTTGGTGGTACGTTTTTTCTTCCTAGATTTGATATCTTGCCCTTCAATATATTTACGATAAATTGTCATAATATTCTGTGTAGGCCCTACATAACTACAAAAAAAAGTTTGTTTGCGTTGAGTAGGCCTACTTTATTCCAGCGCTCGAGATTCGCTGCTTTATTTTTTAATAAAGTGGCAATCTGTTATCACTGGTCTAGGCTACCAACTCTTAAACATTAATTTTGTACATTTTTGGTGGTACGTTTTTTCTTCCTAGATTTGATATTCTGTTCATAATTATTTTTTTTTTTTTTTTTTTGCTGTTAGTCGTTTGCTTTGTTCGTTGCATTTTTAATTATTCTCTACTGTATGTTGTCTGATGTGTGTGTGCCTCTACTGACAGATAGTGGTCAGAACAAGAGCTTCTGTAGCTATTGGCTGGAAGTTGTTGACCAGAAAACTAGTACTGGTGCCATCCGCTTTCCTAATTTGAAAGTCATCATTCAGCAACTGCTTACTCCCTCACAGCAATGTTGACTGAGAAAGATCATTTTCAATGATGAAAAAAATCCATACAGACTGCAGGAGGTCCATGAATGCGGACACACTCACTTCTATTTTACAGTGTAAGATTAACATTGATACATGCTGTGCAGACTTTAAGCCCACAAACGCAATTCTGCAAAGTGCTAAAAGTGCATGTGTTGATTATAATACAAAACACTGTACATCGAAAGAATAGTGTACCTCATGATCACTAAGTTTTTTATATGTAAAGAACAGCATGAGACTATTAGCATGTTTTATATCACAATAATTCTAATGCTAATAGATTTGTATATGTCATTTCTCATTTGGAAACTGTATTGCGTATAATTTATTAATATATTTTTTGCGTAAGGATTTTTGGGTGTTTGTAAGGATTTTTTGGGTCCGGCGTACAGATTTTTGTCTCAGTAGGTTGACAGGTATGTCTACATGGAAAATGGCCTACTCTACAGACAAGCTGGAAAAGGACCTAAAGGGCATGGACAGCTGGTAATGCCAAAATTCTACAGGGAGGAAATTATGGAGCAAGAGCATGCTACATCAGGCAGTGGTCACAGAGGAAAAGGGGCCACTTGTCAAAAGATAGCATTGCGATATTACTGGCCAGGAATAATTGAAGACATAAGTTGGTATATGAAATCCTGTTCAGAATGTAACCAGGTAACCTCATTCAGAAGTGTAGACGAGTTACAGGACCTAGGGAAGCATTGTTGCGGACGAAGGCCCATTAAGAAAACTCACAAGAGAAAACAACAGGTAGATGCGTTGATAAGGAGAAAACAAAATCACAAGTCTACTGTTACACCAGTAACCATGGCAACTCTCCGTATTGTACAGAGAAGGGACGAAAGACATCCCACCCCGACTAGGTATTTGTCGGAACACCATGGCCTGGATCATCTGGAAAATTTGGTTAGTCAGCAACCAATATTTAAAAAAGCTGCAGAAACCAACCATAATCATAGGAGGTAGGAACCAGGGCTGTACCAAACAATGGATGGATACATACCCCACTTCGGTATACTGCCCCTTACAATAGAAATAGGTGTGGGTCCGGCAACGTTGTTGTTTCGCCGTCTCCATACACGGTCCACTGGAAGCATCGTTGCGGACATGGACTGAACAATAGCAAGCATAAGCACTCAAGGATGAGATTGACTATTTCTTAAAAGAGAAAATTATTTCAAAGTCTGAATCTCCCTACAGCTCCAGTGTGGTGCTATTAACTCTTACTATACGTGAGCTAAAACCGCGTTTTTACGCGCTAGTTTAGCTATCATTACCGTCGCGCGCCACTTCACGGGGCGAGCCGTAAAATTGGTACTAAACCCGCGCCACTTCACGGGGCTTGTCGGATAGTAAGAGTTAAGGAAGCCTAGTGGTGAACACAGGTTATGCATTGATTATAGGAAACTAAATGCTATCACTGAATCTCAGGTAGACCCATTACCTGACACCAATCAGTTGTTTGCTACATTGAGTAAGGCTCGGTATTTTTCAAAAGTAGATCTAAGCAAGGGATACTACCAAATACCAGTGAAACCAGAAGTTAGGAACTGTTAGCCTTTAGTACACCGGATGGACATTACGAGTTCAATGTACTCCCATTTGGTTTAAAGAATGCTCCAAGTATCGTCACCAGAATGATGAGGAAATTGTTGGAACCATTACAAAATCCTCATATCACCAACTTCATGGATGATATTCTGATTGCTACCACTACATTCGAGGAACACATAGTAGCACTCTCCATGTTGTTAAGTAGACTGAGAGAAACGGGATTGACAGCACGTCAACTAAGTGTCATATTGGATGTGAGACATTGGAATTTTTAGGTCACACTATCTCTATAGGGCAAATGTCTCCTGACCCAAAGAATGTAGAGAAAATGAGAAAAGCACCAAGACCACAAACTAAGAAGGATGTAAGATCCTTTGTGTCACTGTGCGGGTTTTATCAGAAATATATACCCCATTTTAACTCATTGTGCGCGCCATTAACTGACTTAACCAAAAGAGGTCAGCCGGATAAAATACAATGGACTGCGGAGTGTGAACAGGCTTACACAGAGTTGAAAAATAAGCTGACAAATAAACCTATCCTTGCCCTTCCCGATCTCACACAAGAATTCGTACTACGAACGGACGCTAGCAATGTAGGCATCGGAGCAACATTACTACAGCGGGCAAACACACCGCCACATATGCTTCTACCAGTAGCTTTTGCCAGTAGAAAGTTAAATACAGCTGAAAGAAATGATTCTACAGTCGAACGTGAATGCCTTGCTTTGGTCTGGTCGATCAATAAATTCGCCCCTTTTCTTTACGGGAAACACGTCATTGTGGAAAGCGATCACCAGCCTATGATGTTTTTAGCAGTGTCTAAAAAATTAAATTCACGTCTTTTAAGGTGGAGTTTACTGTTATCTCCATATTCGTTCAATGTGAGATACATTCCAGGGCGGGACAATCTTGGACCCGATTTTTTAAGTCGTCATCCTTTCAAAGCAGATATAGAGAGACAGAAAAGTAAGGAGAAACTGCAGCATGAGCTACCAAAAAGTTAACTGTGCATGCACTGTTTTAAAGAAGAGGGCTCTGTAGCGAGATTTGGTACATCTTGCTTTGTTTGAAAAAAAAAAAAAAATGTGTAGCGCGACACACACACACAGCGCAAGGATAACACGTGACGGGTCTTGCTTTGAAGTTTGAAGGAGGCGGAAAAATGTGACTTACGTTCAGCCGGACGGTACTGAAGAATGAGGAAATAGCTAATATAGGGAATGGCCGACTTTAAAAGTTTGCATTTACAGGAAATTAAATTTAAAACTACAAGAAAACGCTTGACCAATGTTGACAGATGGAGAGCGATGGCATGGCTGCAGGATGATGTAGGGCTGCGAGAAGTTGCTAGGAGATTAGGAGTTGCCCACTCTGTCATACAAACTCTGCGTGATCGTTATAATGCAACCGGCAGTGTCGCAAACAACGCAGGTCAGGACGTCCAAGGTCTACCACAAGACGGCAAGACAAGCTGAGCCATGGCTAAAATGGTAAATGTTACAAACATACCCATTGCCCGTTCCTTCCGAAAAGTGGGTGAAATGTGTTCACCATAGTCACGACTTGCACGAGAAAAGCAAATTTCAGCAATGTTATCAACAGGCTTTGCCATAGGAAGCATTTTCAAACATGCATTATTTCCCTTTCCACCACGTGCATTTGATTGACCTTGGAGGTACACACACGTAACACAGATTTGATTTATTGTCAGATTAACAAACATTGTTTAAGCATGCAACAAAATGCAGCAAAACTTTTTTGACTGAGTGTTCAGGTTTAAAAAAAAACAGCGTAGTTGAAATGACCTAAAAATTGAAAGTGGCCTTTAACTTTTTTTGAGCAGTATATTACCTGAACTGATTTGAAGTGACATAAACAGTAATCCAGAAACCCATATAGTCGTAAAGAGGATGCTCCCCGGAAAAATTGGATTTAACCTGTCTCTGTAGAGCTGGGGTTCTCTTTGCCAAAAGAACACTGGAGGTGCTGTATGTGTGTGTCCTAAAGTTTGCGCCAGAAGGTGAAAATCAAGTTTGTAGGTAAGAACGAATGTCAGTGGCCACTGTTGTATGGATAGAAAGAAAGCAGGAATGAGTGGTTCTTTGATCGTATAAATTCAGATACCCACTTTGTAATATCTTGATGATGCAAAGTTTTGCTAATATTGTTTCCTTTTCAGAATAGATTAACGTATAACTCTGTTCTTTACTGTAGAGGGAAATTCTAGACCATAGCGTAAACACCTTTTGACTCTTTTGGGGGTTAATAACTTCTCTTCTAACGGGATCTTGTCTCAACAGAGGGAGGGAGGATTACACATATGAGTCTAACTCTTTAATTAATTTCATTAACCTATGTTTACTTGTATTTGATTTGATAGTCATATTATTGCTGTTGTAAAGTTTCTTTATGATAAATAAAACTTACATAAACTTTATTTACGTGTGTCAGTCAGCTTGTCCCAAAAGATCCCCAATCTATTGATGTAGTTTTTCACGTCTGTGCGTATAACTGTCGTCACTTATGTGTGGGTGTATGTGAGTGGTGATATATATTAACCTTTAGCACGCTGCGGGCGGCAATTGCCGCCTGAGGTATCCTATGTTCTCCCAGCTGCAGGCGGTTTGAGTCGACTTTCGGATATCGTCGGCTAACTGGCTTTAGAATGTGTGTGCACGTGATCTTAACCCCGGATGTTAAAATTGAATCTTATGTGAAAGAGATTTCACTTCCTTTTCTGACTTTCAGTTGAAACAGGTGTGTTAGCGAAATTTTTCTGTGCAATTTTCAATTCGAAACATTCGGCATGGATCAAGCCTCCATTTTAGCAGAAATTTTCATGGATTCTGATTCCGATGAGGAGGGGTTTGATGGGCTTACTAGTGCTGATCTGGTCCGTGCTCAGAATATGGGTGATGGTGGTGATGGGGAAAATAGTGATGTGTCGAGTGTTGATGATGATTTTGAAGAAGTGAATATTGTTACAGCACCTTCTGGCTACAACCACGACTGGCTCCACAACTTTGACGAAGTTGTGGGACCTGTGGGCGTGACGATGACATCTCTGAGGTAGATGTATTCCGTTTGTTCATCACAGATGATGTTGTAAACACATCAGTTACAGAAACTAATCGTTACGCCAGTCAGGTTAGTGAAAAGAAAGGGCAAGATGCGGGTGCCTCATCATGTGTGAAGTTGTGGACGAATGTCACAGCTGACGAAATGAAGGCGTTTCTTGCTTTGCTACTGTTGATGGGTATAACTAAAAGATCGTCATTTGATTTGTATTGGTCAAATGACTGTTTCCTTGACATGGCAGGGTTCAAGAAAGTGATGAGCAGGGACAGGTTTCTGTCTATCTTATCTTTTCTACACCTCGTGGACAATACAACTGCTGCACCATGAGGGCACCCTGACCATTGCAAAGCTTTCAAAATCAAATCATTCGTCGACACTCTTCTCCCTCTGTGGCAAAGCCATTACAAACCATCTAAAGAGCTTAGTGTTGATGAAAGTATGATAGCTTTCAAAGGTAAGACCAGCCTTATGCCTAACAAACCCTCTAAGTGGGGTATGAAAGCCTGGGGCCTAGTTGACTCCAAGACAGGCTACCTCTGGAATTGGCAGCTCTACCTTGGGAAGGAAGACAATGTGGACCCTACTAGAGGAGTTGCTCACCGCGTTGTCACCTCCTTTGTTGCTCCCCTGTATGGGCAGGGCTATGTTGTCTACATGGACAACTTTTTCTCTTCTCCTGCCCTGTTCACGGAGCTTGGGGATAATCAGACAGGAGCTTGCGGCACACTGCGGACGAACCGCCAAGGGGTCCCCCAAGAAGTCAAGTTGGCGAAACCCAAAGCTGGTGACCCTCCCATCACTAAAAGAGATGGCAACATCCTCTATATCTCATGGTTTGACAAGAGGCCAGTGAATGTAATGACAACTGCACACGATGCGCAGACCTTTAGGAAGGAGGTCAGATCCAAACATCATGCTGGCAATGTGCGGATCGTGGACAAACCATGCGCTGTCCAAGCCTATTCCTGTCACATGGGAGGTATTGATCGTGTGGACAAACAGTTGACATACTACATGGTTCTGCACAGGAGCAGCAAATGGTGGAAGAACATTTTCTTCTATCTATTGGAAATTTGCTTTGTCAATTCACTTGTCCTGTGGAGGGCCAAGCATCCATGTCGTATCAAGGCGGAAACATTCTGTTTGCGGATTGCTCACGGGCTGCTTGATGGGTACCAGTCTAGGGTCACACACCGCAGAGGAAGGGTATCCAACAATGCACCAGAGAGATTGGTTATGGGGGAGCACTACATCATGCCTAACCCTAAACGTCTGGCTAGCGGCAAGACTTCCCAGCCAGACTGTGTCGTGTGTTCCGACAGAAAAAAGCAGCGCCACCAGACCCAGTTCGTGTGCCGCAGGTGTCTAGTACCTCTCTGTACATATCCCTGCTTTGAACGTTATCACACCCTGCTCAATTTTAAGACAGACTGCACTACAGAGTTGCACCAGCAGTGAGGTGAGTCTCTTTGTTTGTTGATTTTTTTTTTCTTCACCAGTCCTCTTCTCCTATCACATCAACAAAATTTACATCATCAGATTCATCATTCATTTATTTCTATACAGCCCAAAAATTGACCAAAAAACAAAAACGATATAAAATTTACAAGTCATCCACTATAAAAAAGGGGGTGTTGTGAAAAAGAATGCAGCTGCAGGGCAAATTTTCGGGAAAAGAATGCAGCGTGCTAAAGGTTAATATATATTCTAGTAGACTGTCTGACAAACTAAGTTCTGTTGTAGAGGTAGGCTGAAGGAGAGAAGTTTTCTCGATTTCAGGGACAGCCTCTAACTAGTTTCCTCTATCTCACTCGTGGAAATCTATTTTCTTTACATTACCTCTCACTGAGCTATCACCTGTTCTACTCTATACAGAAGGGACCAATCTATGTCTTAATTCCCCTATCAAAAATCTACGACAAATCGGGGCTCGTCCGGGATTTTGATCTTATAATCTTTATAGTCTAGATTAGGGTTCCCATAATGTTTTGTTTAAAAACCGGGACATTTCCAAATTTTTACCTAAAAAACCTGGGACATTTTGTAAAAAAACGGGACATGTTAAAAATTAAGGTAAAGCACAAATAAATCTATTATATATTATATGTTGCACTTAAAATAAGAACCTGGTATAAAAATACGCACATTAACTAACACAACTTCCACTTTAAAAAAGAATTCTAAATTACAAACATACTTAATTAGAAAAATCGCACCTTTAAAAAATACACAATAGTCAAGTTTATATTTATCAGATTTATGGGCCTGTTCAAGAAGTTTTTTTTCTTCTGATATTTGAACTCAGCACAAGAGAAATCCTTAACTCATTCATTCCAGAGTTATTTTGCACGCTGTGCCCGACTTTTTTTGTGGGCAGAATTTTATAGAGTGAAGTGTTCATCTTTCAGTCTAAATTTGTTTGTGAATTTTCCTTTGAACATGTACTTATTATATACCAAACTGTAGGGAAATGGACAGAGAATCCAAATATATAATGTCTGTGGTAGTATTAACACAAGTATGTTCGGTATAATTTAATCATTTTTGCATGTAAAATTGAAAAACGCTAAAAAGTTGACTGTAGAATACGATCTTACCAAAGACAAATTACTGTCGTAGACAATAAAACTTTCTTTTTAGTCTTCAAACGTCAAGTTAATCCATATACAAAGTAAAAAAAACATGCTTATGGCCAAAATTAGTACATTTAGTGTTATTCGCACCAGTTTTTCCGTGGTTCTTTGTAAGAAAATAATAAATTATGCAATCGTGCATTACGTAATTTTCAAACAAATAAATAAGAATAACATCATATAAATACTTTTTTACTCTTGTTTAATGTTTTAATAGTATCCCTAGCTTCAACTTCTACCAAGAACTAGTGATTAGATGTTACGGTAGGTCTAGTTTTGTTGCTTTTTGATCGGCCAGAATATGACTACGCCCACTCATCAACTAAATCTAGTGTGTCTAGCTTTTCTGCATATATTCCGTATTTTGACAACAAACTGTGACTACCAAACAATCATCATCAATGTCAGCAATGTTTCAAAGTAGTTTTACACAATTATTTGCTTAGGAGACTTAGAAAATGTAAATATAAAGCGTGACATATTTCTCTAGCAAAAACAACGAAAAACGTAAACACGCGAATCTTCACAAAAATTGTGATAATAACATCAAAACACGCACATATGCTGATTAACTAAAGTCAAATTAGTTGTTTAAATAGTAGCGGAAGTCATTCTACGAGTTTTAATATATGAACTGCATTAAGCGAACGATTTTTAGGGTTTATTCGTGATAAACTAAAAACCACGCTCTGAGCGTTGCTCTGGCACGGCGTGTTGAATTTTGCAACGCTCAGAGCGTTGGTCTGGAGTCAAAGAGTTAAAATGGGTCTTTATAATGGTTAAAGCTTTCACTGTCTCAATTTTAAGTCTGTTTTTTTCGTCTGTCCAAAGCGCATTTATTAATGAAAAAATGCGTTCAACAGCTGCATTGGATCCTGGCAGTGCCAAACAAAAACTAACTAGGCATTTCAGGTTCTCAGCATTTATATCCTGCTTTGTAAAATGAGCGAACATCTCACACCATTTTTCACTGACACTTTGATCCTTCAGTTCCCTCCACACATCAAATTTGCTTTCACAATATTTTTTCACACATGCAAACTCATCAAATAAGTCCTCTTCATTCACAGTAAAATTTGGTGACACTGTCTTTGTGAATATGTAGCTTTCTTGGATGTTCTTCCAAGTCACAGACTCCTTTCCCTTCAAATTGATCCAATCCATAGACTGAAGAGGCGTAAGAAATGGTGTACACCACTCCTGAATATATTCAATGCAGGTGTCATAGAAATCTACTGCATAGCTTTGAAGCTTTTCAACTGTTATGTGTCCTTCTTTTTCTAATTCTTGCAACTGATTTCTCACAGTAGTGGTAAGAAACTTTTCTGCCTTCCTGTAGTTTAATTTTTCCACCAGTTTGTTTACTTCATCCTTCACTTCAATTACTGTTGTCTCTTGCTTTTCAACACATTTGATGGTATCAGAAAAGGTTTTTAACTGGCTGGCAATGAAATGCAGGAGTGTAATTGAAAGTGGATTTTCAAGGAAATTTTTGAGACTGGTAGGACATTTGTGAATGGAAAGGAAATATAACTTCAATGCAGGGAAAATGTCAATAACTCTCTGGACTGCAGGCAAGAGAGAGAGCCATCTTGTCTTGCTGTTACCCAAAACAGTTTTATATTCTGTATTGGTGAATTCGCAAAATGAACACTGTTTTGGGTCAACAGTGTGAAATACAAGTCAAAAGTTGTGAAATTTAAAAAGTGATTTCACCTTTTAACAATAACGACGTTTTAATTATTATTATTAATAAATTAAATGTGTTAATTTTTATTGTAACTTCTGATTTTTATAATGTAAAAATATATGCAGTTTGTTCACCTTTTTATTACATTGTTTTTTAATCCCGTGGTTGGCCCCTTTATTTCTGGTTATAATCTATAAATTTTGAATAACAGCAACTTTATTAATTTCAAATATTTTGCTAATATTAGGGGTACAATTTATAGAAATGGGCTGCCAAGGGGTACGCAAGTGAAAAAAGGTTGGGAACCGCTGCCCTAGACAAACGATCTGTTTATTGGCTTGCTGACCACACAAATATAGCTATTGTTTTTCCACAGCATTGTTAGATTATATATACAATTGATTTACAGGGTAATCTTTGTCGGAATATATTATGCATTGATTTTGTAATACAAAGCCGCTGGTAGTGTGTGATTGTGTAATAATCACAGGGATTAATTTTTAAGCAGAAGGATGTTTTGAGCTAAGCTAAGGAGCGCGTTCAGACTATTTAGTCCAGTAAATTGCCTCCCTTACACTAACTGACTTCAGGGGTGACTTGATAGGGAATTTTTTTTCCTCCTTAAAATTTTTGCCAGGAAATTTTTTTTTGGTTTCCACTTTTAGTAACTTAGTTTTTTTGAGTTAGTGATTAATCTGAACTACCATTTTTTTGGCGTAGTCGTCTGCATTAGGAGCCTTAATTGCCAGTTATAGCAGAAATAGTTAGATAACTAATATAAGGAGGAGGTATCCCAGTTAAATAACATCATATTTTTTGTTTTGTAATTTCTTGTAAGTGGTAGGGAACCAGTGTATCCTTTTTCTTACTTCTTTCTCGAGTAAGTCTCAGTCACTTATTTGTAATGGCAGAGATGGCAAAGCTTAGGCAGATGCTCAGAGAGGAAGCAATGGAAGAGGGATTGGACGGAGAAGCGAAAAGTTTTTGTCAGGGACGAACTTGACAGATATGATGTGGAGCAGAAGGAAAAAGCAGCCGAAGCTAGGGAGCAGAGAAAGATTGAGGAAGAAATGGAAATTCGCAGGGAGAGAGAGAAGGAACGACAGCAGAGGCTAGAATCTTTCCCTTGCCCTAATGAGAAGATTGACACGTATCTAGAGAAATTTTTAAAAATGGCACTTCTGTACGGTTTAGCGAGGTCGCGTTGGTGTATGAAACTTTCCCAGGCCCTAAAAGGCGTATGATACATACTCAAAACTGGAAAGCAGCCAACAAGACAATTACGACGTGTTGAAGAAAGCTTTACTGGAACGCTTTGAAATGAACGTTCGCAAATTTTTGCAACTGTTCCGTAACAGCAGAAAGGAGAGCTCTGAAACTTTTCAGCAGTTCTCTTCTCGTCTGAAGGGATACTTGACAAAGTGTCTCGAGCTTTCACAGCTCGCCTCTACCTATGAAGGACTTGAGGAGTTTGTTTTAACCGAACAGATAAAAAATACTTTGTCGAGTGACACCCGCAGATTTTTAGCTGAGCAGGGAGCAGAAAAGCTGGAAGACATGTTGGAAAAGTCTGAGCGATATCACAATAGGCTGGCCGAACTGCTGGCCACAAAACATAAACCGACAGAAGAGCCTTCTCAAAAGAATAACCTAGATCAATCTTCCCATTCTTCTCACCAGCATAACCACAGAGAAACTGGACCCCAGAATCCCCCTCCGGAAAAATCTAAGTTCTACAAAAACAAGTACCCCACCAATAACAAACAGTCTGATCAACCCAACCGTCCTACATGGCAGCGCAGTCAGAAAGGACAAGGTGACAAAGGGAAAACCCCTGCGCACGGGACATATGATCAGAGCAAGCACACCGAGCCTAAACGCATCGGATGCTTGCTAACAGTCTCGCAAGGTAGAATTGATGTCAGTGATTCTCAACCTGAGGGAGAGAGGCCCTCAACGCGAGGTACTGTTATTTTGAACGGGTCTTCAACTTATTGTCTTTTTGACACGGGGCTTTCTTATGATTGTATTGTTGCCAGACACCTGGTCAAACCCGGTCAAGAGACAGAAGAAACCGTCGAACTTTGTGGAGTTTCTAAAGGAGATGTACCAACAACGCTTCCCATCACATTGGTGGAGATCCACTCTGATTTTGTCAGAGGTGTGATCAAAGCGGCTGTTATGGATGACCCGATCTACCCAGTCATACCTGGCGGTAGACATGTGTTTATTGGGAAACCGGAAGAGCCGATTGTGGCAGCAGTAACCACAAGAGGGCAAACCAAGAAGGAACGGGAGCCTGCGCCGAATTTGTTACCTAAGGAACTTAAAGAGGCGCAACAAAAGAACCCTACCTTGGCACCCTGCTTTAGGAAACTGCCCATGGCTAAGGACCCTAGACAGCACGGGGACATTTTTTTTAAGGATGGCGTACTTTATTGCAGAACGGGCAAGCCTGAACAAAGTTATAATCAGCTCCTAGTACCGAAACAGTACAGAAGCCAAATCTTAGAAATGGGGCACTCTCCTCCATTTAGCGGACATATGGGACAGAACGCCACAAATCAGCGAATACTGACTCACTGGTGGCCAGGAATGAACTCTGATATTATCAGATACGTGAAATCCTGTGCCAAGTGCCAACGGGTGGCACCCAAGCATTTGACACCCGCAGTTTCCATGGGTGAAATGCCAGTAGTGGGGACACCATTTGAACGGGTTGTGATCGACATTTTAGGACCCTTAGAAAGGACTAAAAGAAGGCACAGGTTCATCCTGACCTTAGTTGACACATACACTTTATGGGCAGAAGCTATACCGCTAACATGCACGGATGCCAAGCATGTCGCAGAAGCCCTAGTGCAGATTTTTACTCGGTTGGGATTCCCTCAACAAGTGTTGACGGATAACGGATCCCCATACCATAACCTGTTAATGGATGAGATCGTTAAGATCTTGAGGAACCAGCACATCTACACAAGTCCTTATAATCTGGCCGGAAGTGGGTTAGTAGAACGTGCCAACGGAAACCTCAACATGATGCTATGTAAACTGGGACAAGAGAAACCTGAAGATTGGGATCTTTGTATACCTGCAGCTTTATTCGCCTACAGGGAAGCCCCACATACTTCCACAGGATTTCCCCCAGCTACACTTTTATTCGGCAGACCTATTAAGGGGCCGCTTGAAGCCTTACTTCGGTCCCTGACAGACCAGAAGGCTGATGAGACAGTCGTCTCAGCCAGTAAATATGTGTCGGAATTAACAAACGGTTAAAGCTAGGATGGGACCTAGCAATGACCAACCTTAAGCGAGCACGCGCAAAGCACGCTAACCGATACAGGAAAGTCGCGAAAGAAAGAGAATTGCAAGCAGGAGAGAAAGTTTTGTTGCTACTCCCAACCGGGAACAACAAACTACGTATCGGATGGCAAGGGCTGTTTACCGTCCTTAAAAAGATCTCAAGGGCTAACTACCAGATCTCTATTAAAGGAAAGGAGAAGGTCTACCGTGTAAACCTGTTAAAGAAATACTTGGAAAGACCAGTGCCGTCCTCCGAACATCTCCTGGTGATCACCAAAACTGACGAAGATGACGATAGTGGCAGGGAAATTCCACTGCAAACACACGGTATCTTCCAACAATGTCAAACTCTGCGACACTCTTTCAAGCGCAAACGGAATACATTCCAGAGAAAAAGAAAATGTTGGAGCAGATTTCATGAATAGGAATTGAGCAGAGACGGAGGGGGAGATGAGAGTGAAGATAATAGTCACACGGAAGCTACTGATATAGGAAATCTATTTCCATAAAGTAGACATGGAATGTTCCATATCTTAAGCGGGGACGTCTGTGACAGATTATGTAAATAGATTTCATATTATCTATTTCTTTATCTACACTTCTCTTTTGCCAAACTTTCAACTTCATACTTTTGCTAACTTAAAACATCCCATATTCTGAGATCTGTTTTCTCTTTGTCTAATTTAGCACTCATTTTCTATTGCGGTTTGCTATTTCTTTGATGCTGTTCACGAGCAGACTATTAGCTACTTCTTTCTTCTTTGATCCTTAGCCGCCGACCGTCAAAGCAGTCAGTGGCCATCACGCCTAGTGGCGTCTTGTAGGGCAACAACAAATTGATTCCACTTTGCACGGTCGGTGGCCATCTTTCGTACAGTGCCCCAACTCTGGTTCATTCCCTGCATCTCAGCCTCCACAGCCCTCCGCCAGGTTGTCTTCGGTCGGCCCCTCTTTCGCCTTCCCCCAGGGGTCCAAAGCATAGCTGTTCCCGTGATGGCACCGGGGTCTCCCCCGAGGACATGACCAACCCAGCCCCAGCGTCTGCCAGCCACGATGGTGTGCACGTCCTCTTGCCCGCCACGAGCAAGCAGATCTTGGCCAGTGATGGCACCCGGCCAAAAGACTCGGTGAATTCCTCCTAGGCACGCTGTGTGAAAGGAGGACAGCCTCGACATCTCCCCCTCTGCAACTCTCCAGCACTCCGCACCATAAAGAAGCACAGAAAGCACACAGCCCTGATACAATCTTAACTTTGTGCCTGTGCTGCACCGGGAGGACCTCCAGATGTTGCCCAGGCCAAAAAAGGCTGCCCTTGCCCCATTCACTCCGACGCCGATGTCCCTGCCCGCCCCGCCGTCCGGTGCCACCACGCCCCCTAGGCATGCGAAGGTATCCGTCTGTACCAATTGCTGATTCCTTACTGACATGGGCCCAGGGTTGCTCACACCGAGCGCCACGACCCCAGACCTCTTTAAACCGATGTCCAAGCCCACCTGCCGGCCAAACTTGCTAAGTCCATCCGTCTTTTCCCGGACGTGTTGACGCGAATGTGCCAGCAGTGCAACGCCATCTGCACACTCCAGATCCTCCAACGTAGAAAATGCCGTCCATCCCACTCCTCCCGGACCGCCCTACGCCGTCCGGCGCACCACCCAGTCCACGACTGCCAAAAACAGAGTGGCCGACAAGGGGCATCCCTGTCGTACTCCCGTCTTCACCTCAAAGGCCAGGTTGCTCCGCCCAACACTACACGTAAAGTTGGCACTATTAGCTACATTGATCTGTAATTATTTTACACCAGCGATCGAAGATCGTTGTAATGAGATCACCAGCGATCAGGGGAAATTAAATTTTAGTACTAAGAGCAGTTAACTTTGGAACTAAGTGAGACAAATTTCTATTACTCTCCTTGTAAAACTGTTCGCTAGACGAGTAATTAAACATGGCGTATTGCCAGATCAAAGACGGGCTCGCTATATTTCGTTTTATGACCACATCTGCAGATGGCAAATAGTGTGATTTTTCGATAGAAGAAATCTCGCACGGTCTGGTCAATCATTGTTACGCAGGATCTAAGCGAGACTGTTCGCTCGATGCTCGGGTCTGCAGCGGTAACAATATGTAGATTTCTTCCATGGCTAGAAGTTGAGCAGAGATTTTTCCCCGTACGTGTTAGATCTGGCAGAGGTCTGGTTTTTCGGTGGATAATTAACAATTCCTTTTCATCTCAAATATATATATACCACATAATTCTAACTCAGATTTATCCAGTACTGCCACAGCTTTAGAAGACTTCTAGCGGCAATTCTAGAACCACTCGTATTGAGTAGAGTTTCTTAGTTCTTGTTGGAGAATAGTCTTAATAGTTCTGTTTGGAGGTAATAATATTCACTAGTAGTGTTGAGTGATTTAAGTGGTATATCAGCTATTATATTTCTCTAAGATTTTGTGCAGAGTGATTTACTAAATAGGTCCGTAAACAGTACTTCTCTAAGATTTTACTGTGTTACAGTGGCTAGCAGAATAAATAATAATTCTAGCTAAACTCTTCTAGCTAAAATATAGATTTTATTAACGGCTAGTAACCAGTCAGGATATATTTTAACCAACTAATGTAAATGCACTGATTCATCATGAGTATTGACGAAATATGTATTTATTTCTAATTCATGATTGATTCTTTTTAAATGACTAGAATTTATTTCACGGAAGTTTTAAACGATGAGACAAGCTCTAAGCTTACAGTTTCTAATTTAAGTAAATAACCAAAGTGGAGGATATTATATTTTACACGAGGTAGGATAGGATTGTGTATACTATTTTATGTTAAGTATTTGCATTTTTCTCCCTATACAGTATTTGGGTTATACCCTAAAACTTACCAGCGGCTTCAATGTATATCTGAGAATAACCAAAGAAAGAACATTTTGTACTTAAATACGTGGGTCTTCAAGGTAAACCTGTCTGGCATTTGTGTTTGCATCCAGAAAGAGACAGAGTACCAACCTAAAGGACATTAAGACTAAATGCGGTAACTGGGCCTATCGAGCCATATTATATATTCTTTCCAAAATCTCATTTACATGCAGCCCATGTGGCAGAAAAATTACAAACATTAACATTTCCGACGGTTAATCATACTGTGGTGTGACAAGAATTTTATACTGAAAGAAGTTGCCGACCTGACATTTCCTAAGTACTGGAAACCTCAAGATTCTGACACTGTGACATATATTACCTGAACTGATTTGAAGTAACATAAACAGTAATCCAGAAACTCATATAGTCGTAAAGAGAACACTCCACGGAAAAATTGGATTTAACCTGTCTCTGTAGAGCTGGGGTTCTCTTTGCCAAAAGAACACTGGAGGTGCTGTATGTGTGTGTCCTAAAGTTTGCGCCAGAAGGTGAAAATCAAGTTTGTAGGTAAGAACGAATGTCAGTGGCCACTGTTGTATGGATAGAAAGAAAGCAGGAATGAGTGGTTCTTTGATCGTATAAATTCAGATACCCACTTTGTAATATCTTGATGCAGCAAAGTTTTGCTAATATTGTTTCCTTTTCAGAATAGAATAACGAATAACTGGTGTAAGACAAGGTGATATCCTATCACCTTACCTCTTCATACTCCTTATGGACGATGTCATCAAGGCATGTAAGGAGAGAACAAGAAAGTATTCAGTGGGGTACTGGAAGATGAGACAGGTCTATATTTCAGAGCTGGCATTTGCTGATGATGTTGCCCTAATTGCTAAATCAGAGGCACATCTTCAAAGAAGAGTTGGCCACTTGAAAAGCAGCAGCTGGGAGACTTTTTCAGGCCATAAATCGAGGATTCCTCAGCAAGAGAGAGGTTGGTAAGAAAATGAAGATGGCTGTATACCGCTCCACCTATGTCCCAGTCTTGACATATGGATGCGAGTCATGGGCAATGACTACAACCCATAAAAGCCAGATCCAAACCTCAGAAATGAGGTATCTGAGGAAGGTGGTTGAAGTAACAAGAAGAGACATGGTACGCAACCAGACGATACGTCAAGGCCTAAAATGCCACCCCCTACAGACCCAAGTAGAACAGTCCCAACTAAGATGGTTTGGCCATGTCTGCAGAATGGGAGAAGATCGGCTACCACGACAAGCATGGGAAACAAAGAGCCAAGGATCCAGACCCCGAGGACGACCCAGAGTCCGCTGGGAGGACAACATTAGACAATCTTTGAAGGACCGAGGACTAGAATGGAACCAGGCCAGGAGGAAGACAGCCGATAGAATAGTCTGGCGCTCTCTCTACCAAACCTCTACACATCACGGTAGAAGGGGAAACGACTAAGTAAGTAAGTATAACTCTGTTCTTTGCTGTAGAGGGAAATTCTAGTCTATAGCGTAAACACCTTTTGACTCTTTTGGGGGTTAATAACTTCTCTTCTAACGGGATCTTGTCTCAACAGAGGGAGGAAGGATTACACATTTGAGTCTAACTCTTTAATTAATTCATTAACCTATGTTTACTTGTATTTGATTTGATAGTCATATTATTGCTGTTGTAAAGTTTCTTTATGATAAATAAAACTTACATAAACTTTATTTACGTGTGTCGGTCAGCTTGTCCCAAAAGATCCCCAATCCATTGATGTAGTTTTTCACGTCTGTGCGTCTAACTGTCGTCACTTATGTGTGGGTGTATGTGAGTGGTGATATATATTAATATATATTCTAGTAGACTGTCTGACAAACTAAGTTCTGTTGTAGAGATAGGCTGAAGAAGAGAAGTTTTCTCGATTTCAGGGACAGCCTCTAACTAGTTTCCTCCATCTCACTCGTGGAAATCTATTTTCTTTACATTACCTCTCACTGAGCTATCACCTGTTCTACTCTATACAGAAGGGACCAATCTATGTCTTAATTCCCCTATCAAAAATCTACGACAAAAGACTGATTGTGTAGTTTGACTTTCTCCCAAAGACGTATAGTTTCTCCCAAAGTATAGTTGACAGAAGCGAATTCATATCTTGGAAATGCTCTTATAATTGTCTTCCTTTCTTAACCTTGTGTGTTTATAAGTTTGTAAATTGAGTGTCGACAATCTACAAATATGTGTTATCATTATACAAGATTTTGGTTAAGAAACACTGCAAACAATAGACCTAAAACTTTTTTTTAAAACAAAATATGAAAACTACCAGCAGCAAAAAACCAGAATATTGTTTTTAAAAAAAGAATGAAGAAAATAACTTTGATCCACAAATGCATTCTCAGCAAAAGCTTGGACATTTTTGTGAATGATGGTTCAAGGCTACTATAACTTTTGCAGGGAACAGGTCATCAAACCTATTGCATGCTTTTTTTTTTTGTTCTCCCCCCATTTTTAAAAAAATACTAAAACAAAATTTTAATAATTGGTGTTACTACATTTATTTATATAGGGTACCCAAAAAGCAACAGCTGGGAGACCTTTTCAGGCCATAAATCGAGGATTCCTCTGCAAAAGAGAAATTGGCAAGAACACAAAGATGACTGTATACCGCTCCACCTATATACCAGTCTCGACTTACGGCTCCGAGTCATGGGCAATAACTACAACCCACAAAAGCCAGATCCAAACCTCAGAAATGAAGTATCTGAGGAAGGTGGTTGAAGTAATAATAAGAGTCATGGTCCGCAACCAGACAATACGTCATGGCCTCAGAATCCAGCCCCTGCAGAACCAAGTGAACAGTCCTAATTATGATGGTTTGGCCATATCTGCAGAATGGGAGAAGATCGCCTCCCACAACAAATATGGGAAACCAAAAGCCACAAATCCTGACCTCCAGGACAACCCAGAGTTCACTGGGAGGACAACATTGGACAATCTCGGAAGGGCTGAGGACTAGATTGGAATCAGGCCAGGAGGAAGACAGCCGATAGGACAGTATGGCGTTCTCACTGGCAAACCTCTAGGCCTACACACCAGGGTAGAAGAGGAATGACTAAGTAGGCCCTAAGTAAATAAATATGGGATTGCTGAATATAGCATGAGATGTGAAACTATGTAAACTTTATAGCCTAATGAAGATATCAAAGTTATGAAGCAGGTGCTAGTGAGGTCTACTGTCATGTATAGGGCCCACTATTGATTTTTAAAAATCATAATTTTCCTTCGCGTTCCTTATGGAGCCACCACTGCAGCTGGTCCCCTTGCAGGAAGCCTGCAGCAAACATTCACATACTTTTGCAACAGTGCTTTCTGTGGAAATTCGTTGTACATGAAGAAGTGCAAGCCCCATGCACAACAAGGTTAAAATATGCATGTAGGGCCTAGGCCCCTAGGTGTTATAACTACAGGAAATAGTGAAATGACATCTTCAGATTTTTTAGATCAAAACAACGGCGTTTTCCGATGTCATGGCTGGTTCTATTTTTAGAAGCATCGTTTCTGCCATATTTTCCGCGTAAATTCAAGGTGGTACTTTTAATCAATTCAACCTCCTCACAATAACACCTATAGATCTAGCATAAATAAAGCGTTGTATTAATCTAAGTTATGTACAAACACAATCACGTGTCAGTAAAACAACAAATGTTCATAATTATCAGCTTACTGAATCATGTTATATTTCCCACCACAATTGTTGAACATGGCGTCACATTGAAAAAAGAAAATACTCCTTGATCACGTGATAGCCTCGTTATGAGGCATATTAACATAATTTATGCATATAAAATTTGCATAAATTTACATAAATCTGCATATATCTTTTATATGTGACTCTGGGGCTACGGTATCATATATTATCAATGTCTCCATACTCAGATAAGTCAGGCATCAGTTGGGGATTCCCCAAAATCCGGAACAGTTAACTGGGTGGGAGGCGGAAGCCACTTGGAAGATTTGTACAACGCGCGCTAAGTTAGTCAATTATTTTTATTACCTTCAAATATATAACACTTTTGTTACTATAAAGCAGCGGTAGGAAACTCAGCAGCAGAGAGAATCTACTTCAAAAATACGGAGTTCTAAAGATCTGTCTTGACTAATTCACGTCTGTTTGCAGGTTTTAGAGTACCGGTACGGTAATTGGAATAAGGCTAGCCTTTATGTAACATCTATATCTGCCTCACGATCTGCTTCCTGCAATCCCGCAAACAGGGCGGTGGAAAATTATAACTAAATATTTTACCTTCTTCTTCTGCGTTCAGTTTGAAGTCATGCTAAATCTGCAGGCCTGTCGCCAGGACGAAGTCCACAATCTGTTCCAGGTCAGCACTGCAGCCCCAAAGCTTCTGCTTGAACTCAGCTCCCATTGGCATGGTCTGACATCGTGGGTCATCATGGGTTGGGCAGTTTCGGAGAATGTGTTTAGGGGTCTGGATTCGAGTTCCACATGACATTCATTTGTGTGAGAGATCCTGAGACGATAGAGATTACCGAGTAAATGATTCGCAGTGGCCAGTTCTCAGGCGGAAAATGGTGGTCTGTTGGTGTCTGTTTAGTTGGTGGATTGGGTCATCTCTGTTGTATATATCCCCTTCCTCCTTCCACTGATTTTTGTACTTGTTGTGGATGATGGTTTTAGCTTCTCGATAGGGCAATGGGTGGCTGGATTGTTCCATTTTACTGCCACTTCTAGATAGAACATCTGCTCTCTCATTTCCAGCAATTCCACAATGGGATGGTAACCACTGAAGGGCAATGGTTGATGATAATCTTTGGATAGTGTTAAGCTCAGATCTGATCCCATTCATTATGTTTTCATTTCTGGTGTTCTGTATTGATTCCAGTAATGATCTACAGTCAGTGAAGATTACTATCTTAGCTGGTGGTTGCTGTTCTGATCTGGTGAGAATTTTCAAAGCTTTTAGTAGTGACCTGGAATTGGAGAAGATCTTTCCGGTTGGGAAAGCCATTCGCATGATCTTCCCATTTTAAGAATCTTATAAAAATGATGCAGCTACCTTTGCCCGCCTCACATCGCGTGTTTGGGGAAACTCCAAACTCACAATGAAGACCAAAGCTGCGGTATATAATGCCTGCGTCACCAGCACACTCCTATATGGCAGCGAGACCTGGACGACCTATGCTAAGCAAGAAAGAAGGCTCAATACCTTCCATTTACGGTGTCTACGCCGCATCCTCGGCATTTCGTGGAAAGATAAAGTGACAAATGTCGAGGTGTTGTCACGTGCTGGCCTTCAAAGTATGTATACACTGCTTAGACAGCGCAGACTTCGCTGGCTTGGCCATGTTTGCCGCATGGAAGACGGTCGCATCCCAAAAGATATCTTCTATGGACAATTAGCAGATGGCAAGAGAACAGTTGGGCGACCACAGCTGAGGTTCAAAGATGTGTGCAAGAGAGATATGAGGGCACTGGACATGGATCCAGCAACATGGGAGGATGAAGCTGCCGATCGCACTAAGTGGCGATGCTATTTACGGCACCACCTCAGATTGGGCGAAGAGAGGCTCACACAACAAGCAGAGGAGGGGAGAAAATACCAGGAAAATAAGCAGCTGAGGGCTGTCACCTCAGGGGCGCATTCCCATAGTCAGTTATGACTGAAGGGGCTATTATTATTATAATCGTCACACAGAGGGAGTAGCCATCCTAATGACACAGAAAGCAGCAGCATCGCTTATCAGCTGGGTACCTATCAATGAGAGGCTAATATTAGCTAGATTTCAGACACGATTTTTCAAGCTCTCAATTGTACAATGTTATGCACCAACTAACGACGCTCTTGATACCACAAAAGATGACTTCTATGAAGCACTTCTAAGTACCATCAACACAATACCCAAGCATGACATAATAGCAGTCATGGGTGATTTTAACGCCAAAGTAGGTGACAACAACGATGGAGTACAAAGATATCTCGGTACTCATGGCATAGGCTGTATGAATCAAAATGGCGAAAGACTTCTAGAACTTTGTGAAATATCAAACCTCGTTGTGGCAGACACCATCTTTCCACATAAGAATATCCACAAGATAACATGGAATTCACCTGATGGCAGAACTAAGAACCAGATAGATCACTTCTGCATAAGCGCTAAATTTCGCTCATCAGTTCAAGACGTCAGAGCATACAGAGGTGCAGAGATCGGAAGCGATCATAACCTCTGCATAGCTAAAATGAGAATTAAACTGAAGAAGTTATACCAACCGAATAAAAATAGAAGAATAGATGTACACAGACTGCAATCAAATGATATAAAGAAGGAATATAATGTCAAAATGAACAACTATTTCGATGCTTTAGGCAAAATTGACAACGATATCACCACCAAGACAATCGATACTAAATGGGAACAACTGAGAACAGCAATGACAGAAGCAGCTGTAGCGACCACCGGATACCTAGTACATAAAAAGAAAAAATGGATGAGAGAAGATACTTGGGATAAAATACAAGAAAGGAAAACAGCAAAACTTAAACTACTAGCGGCAAGTACACATAATGCAGTTGAATCTTGCAAACTAACTTATAACTTGTTAAATAAAGAAGTGAAGACAAAAACTCGAAGAGATAAAAGACATTTCATCAATGAACTGGCCGTAGAAGCTGAAAATGCTGCAAGAACTGGTAATAGTAGGTGCCTTTATCAAATTACAAAACAACTATGTCACCAGCCTACTGCTATGGAAACACCTGTTAAAGGTAAATTAGGGAATTCAATACCAACAGAAAAAGAACAAATGAAGAGATGGGCTGAGCACTTCATGGAGGTGCTAAACAGACCACCACCAACAGTAACACCTGATTTTAATAATGAAACATCCACAAACACTTTGCCAATAACTTGCGATGAATTCACGCTGGACGAGATCAAACAAGCCGTTAAAAGATTAAAAAAATTTTAAAGCTGCTGGAGTTGACGAAATTTCAGGGGAAATGATTAAAGCAGTTAATGACAACAACCTCTTGAGAATTTTAGATATTATAAATGAAGTATGCAGAGAAGAACAACCACCACAACAATGGAAAGACAGTATTATTGTAAAGTTACCGAAGAAAGGTGATCTATCAGACTGTAATAACTGGCGTGGTATATCTCTATTATCAGTACCTGGAAAATTATTATGTTGCATGATGTTAGCAAGACTTAAATTGCATGCTGACGAAAAGATCAGAGAAGAACAAGCGGGTTTCAGGCCGAAACGATCATGTATTGATCAAATATTCACACTAAGAACAATTATAGAAGAATCAGTGGAAAGGCAATCGCCACTTATTATCACCTTCGTCGATTTTCAAAAAGCCTTTGATAGTCTACACCGCCCATCATTGTGGAAGATACTTACAATCTATGGTTTTCCAACACAATATGTGAATATAATCAAAGCGCTATATGACAATGCAAGATGTTGTGTTAGAACAAATAAAGGGAATACAGAATGGTTTACAGTAGAAACAGGGGTGAAACAAGGCTGTATTATGTCACCACTACTTTTTTGGAATAGCTATTGATTGGGTTATGAGAAACTATACCCACAATGAACAATTAGGTATAAAATGGACAAATGGAAAATTCCTGGGGGACCTGGATTTCGCAGATGATGTAGCATTCTTAAGTTCAACACCAAGATAATCCCAAGAAGCAATAAATAATTTGTGTCATCTCTCGGTTAAAATAGGTCTCCAAATAAATGCCTCTAAAACTAAAGCTATGAACTTTTCTAACGAGACCTTTGATATCATCTTGAACGGGGAAAAACTACAGAAAGTTGAAAGTTTCAATTATTTAGGCAGTAAAATGACTCAGGATGGTGACACAACAAGAGAAATCCATACTAGAATTGCTTTGGCAGCTAGCGCCTTCAATAGATTATCTAACATTTGGAAATTACGATCATTGAATATACATACCAAGCTTCGTCTGTTTAATTCAAATGTTATCTCAGTGTTAACATACGGCTGTGAGAGTTGGAAAATAACAAAATCATTGGAGAACAAGCTGAATACATTCGAGAACAAATGTCTTAGAAAACTCATGAACATCAGTTGGAAAGAATTCAAGACTAATCGACAAATAAGAGAAGACTCTAGGCAGAAATATGTCTCCGACTATATAAGGAAAAGACGATGGTCATATATCGGTCATGTCCTACGAATGCAAAACAACAGAATACCACTACAGGCGCTCACTTGGGTTCCTGAGGGTAAGCGGAAAAAAGGAAGACCAAAAGAAACACTCAGAAGAACAATAATAAGAGAAGGAAGAACGTTGGGCCTAAATAATGTGCAAGAGCTAAGAGGAGTGGCGTCACAACGAACAACCTGGAGAGCACTGGTTTCTGCCTTATGCGCCGTGTTTGGCGCTTAAAGAATTTATTATTATTATTATAAAAATGCCTCCTCCACCATTCTTTACTGCCCCCTCTGCGGATCCATCTGTGTATGAGTGTGCCCATTCCTTCGGGTTGTACTTTTCTTCATTTATTTCCTAGCCAAGGTTTTTAGTTGTGGAGGGGTCTGGTTGCCTTTCTTTTTTATTCCACGGACTTCTGTGATGATATGTATTTTTTCATGGCGGTATTTTGACTCCTCATTATCAATTAACATTTCCCTCTCACTAGATTGTTTTGGGAGGAGGTCTTCATGACACTGATGCAGATATCTGGAGATGTTTAAGAAGCTAGTTCTCTTCAGCCTTTTTTTTTTTTTGTGCGTCGAACTATGGAATATTTTCCCGAATGTTAACTTCACTACAAAGAAAAGATCGCTTTCTACCTTATACAGTTTATGATTAATGTGTATCTTAGGAAACTACCTTGAAGGTTTTCACTGCGACTGCGGTGACAAGTACATATAAGCCTGGGGACACCGAACTTTACCTAGGTTAAAAATTGTATTTCCCTCCTTCATCACCTAGCACGACCTAGAGAACTAACAAGTAGATGCCTTGGATCAACCAGTAGATCACAATCGTCCGGTTGTCGGCCCTTGCTACAAAGCATAACTGGATTCAAAGCCGATCGATCCTAACGGTTTATGAGACAACACCAGTCAAAACCAGCGGCCTTGTATTTTATAAAAAGCCGACAATTCGTAAAAAAAAAAAAAAAAAAAAAAGTAAATTGCAGTATTGCCAGATTGCTGGGTTAAAATAAACACTGCAAAAAACAGGGACATTATGCTACCAAGCTCCAAGCAACGGGATGCTGATATCTGTCTTATTTGAAGCTTCTTGCATATTCTAAATAACATATTACTAAGTATGGCGGTAACAGTTGAAAACACGTCTTCATATTTGCAGTACCAGGAATGTACGCGATACCTCTCGAAATCATTGTAAAGTGGGAAGATCTTGCATAGCTCACTGAATATAAATACAATACTAAATGTGGAAGTAGTAGTAGTTGTAGTAGTAGTAGTAGTAATAGTAGTAGTTGTTGATGTAGCAGAAGCAGCAGCAGCAGCTCCCTTCAGTCATAATTGAGATGGGAATGCGTCCCTGTGGTGATAGCCTTCCGCTTTTTTTTTTCCTAGTGTTCCCTTCGGCGCGTTCTTTTCTCTTCTGCATTTTGTGAGAGCTTCTTTTCGCACAGTAAGATGGCGGCGTAGGGAATATTGCCACTTGGTGCGATCGGCAGCTTCATCCTCTCAGCTTCAGCTTAATGGATTTCTTTCCAGTACCTTCAGGTCTTTCTTAAACACATCTTTGAACCTCAAGCTGCAGTCGCCCGGCTGTTCTTTTTGCCATCTGCCAGTTGTCCGTAGAAAATATCTTTGGGTATGCGACCATCTTCCATGCGGCGGACATGGCCAAGCCAACGTAGTCTGAGTTGTCTAAGCAGTGTATGCAAGCTTTGAAGGCCAACATGTGACACAACCTCAATATTTATCTTATTTTTCCTTCCACGAAATACTAAGGATGTGGTGTAAATACCGTAGATGGACATGGAAGGTATTTAGCCAATTTCTTGCTTAGCTTAGGTTATTCATGTCTCGCTCCCATACTGAAGCGTGCTGGTGACGCAGGTATTATATACCACAACTTTCGTCTTCATTGTGAGTTTGGTGTTTCTCCAAACACGCTGTGCAGCGTCCTCGACGAAATCTAGAAGTATTCAATCAGAATATGACTGAAAGTGTATGAAGTGACTGGCAAAAATGTTCAGCGTGAAGCCGGGAGGGGGGGGGGTGGGGGGGGGGGGGGGGGGCGCGGGTCGGGGGGGGGCATAATTTCGTTCGTGTATGTGTAGTGTACATTGACGATCCATATTCTTGGTCAAACTGAGCTACTTGCACATGTGTCTATTCTGCAGAAGCACACTTTACGGATCCGAATTCATCAGACATTTGTCCATTATTCTATTGGAAAAAAACGTTAAAAATGAAATAAATTTTCTGCGATGACGAAGCACATTTTGCAACTCAGACAAGCTGAATATTACTCCACCATGTTTGATTGCACGCTGCAGAAAATTTATTCATTGTAACCAGTGTTGCCACAGCTGGGCATTTTTTTTACTAGATCTGGGTTTTTTGGCTTCCGTCTGGGTATTTTTCCCCCAAATATGCATTAATCTGGGTATATTTGACAATTGGCATTTACAATGTATGTATATTCTGTGCACTGAGCATTATATTTATATTATAATTAAATGTAAAAAATTATGTGCTTTATTTTTTTATTCCACTTAAATTTAATTCTTGTTTTTAACCACATCAATGACGATTTTTTACATCATCTATCTATTTCCTGTTATTCTGTTAATGGCTGTCATCTACAATACTCAGTCATTTTTGCGATGTGTTTTAAAGTATTCTTTTTAAATTTTAGACTTATGTGATGATGAAGGTACGCTAGGTAGTTGTAGCAGCATGATGACACACACGCCACCGCGTAAAAAAAGTGAAGCCATTGTATCAGCAGGCTTTTTGTGAGGAATCGCTAACAGACAGCGAACTGAAGGATTGGATAAAGCCGGACTCTGGCAACCGCTATGCTGCGATTTGTACAGTCTATTTCTGTACAGTAACTAACGCCAACAAAACAGCTTTACTGACACATAAAAGCACTCAGAAGCACATGAAAAACTTCGAAGCCAAAAGCAAAACTCTGAACATTAACACGTTTTTCAGCAAACCAAAAGAGCCCTGACTCCAAGACAAAATTGCTAAAGTGGAGATACTGTTGTCGGCTTTCATGGCAGAACATAATACTCCGTTTCCGCAAGCTGAATTACACTGAGCTGGGTGGACGATGTGAAGCGCAGTTAATCCGACAACCGTTAGGAGATAAAGAAGTCCAGTTTTGCAAGGATGTATTGGCATACCTGATTGAAGTTTGTACTCAAATACGACGCAGGTTCCCACTTGGACAAAACAGTGTTCTGGCGCAAATGCAGCTGTTGGATCCAAAGCAAGCTCTCGAGATCAACAAACCTTCTGTCATTCCATTAGCAGCGCAGTTCCCAACAATTGTTTCAGAAGAGAGCCTTGATTGTCTGTCTGATCAATGGCGAGAACTGGCATCGTACCGTACCGAAAAGATATTGGACATCTCGTGGATGAGGATCCGCCCGCATTCTGGCTGGGACTGCAACAAGTAACAGATGCTAATAACCAGAAGAAATTTGATGTTTTGGCTGGCCTCATGGGCACGCTTATGGCACTCTTCAGCATGCATCGAAAGAGTGTTTTTGAATGTTAACTTAGTTAAAGCTAAACAAGCCAACAAGCTGTTGTGTGAAACAGTTTCCATTCGAATACTAGCCAAGCAAGCAGTTGCCAAAGATGGAGTTTGTCATAAGTTTAATCCTAGTAAAAGCGTAGTTGAAGATGTGCGTGAAGGACGTTGTCGGCAGAGATATGCAAAGATTTTGGAACTCCACAATCAAGATTCCACGTTGTCAATTCATGCATATGATCTTGACAAAGGAGAAGTTGTCGACATGGATGCGGAGTCGCTGACAAGTGACAATTTTCAACAGTAACAAGTTACAACTAACATTTAATATTTGATTTGAGGAAGTATGTTACTGTTAAAATATCTCATTTTCAAGAGTTTATATATTGGGTGTTAATAAAATCATTTTTATATAATTGTGAATTTTTGGTAATAAAAATAAAATAAAAATGAAGAAATAAATAAACATTGTTAGCACACAGCTTATTTGTGCTAAAGTTGCACTAAAAGCTTGTGCAAGCATCGTCTATCCCGTGCATTTGAGGCATAAAAGAATCTGGGTAGTTCTGGGTTTTTTTTTTTTTTTTTTTGAAGAAAATCTGGGTTTATCTCCAGAACTTGAGTGGCAACCTTGATTGTAACTCTCGTAGTCGAATCAGCGCTTTCGTATACGTTGATTTCTGGCGGGGGAGCAAGGTGAGAAGTGGCGGCTCGGTGGTTATTTTATTTGCCTCAATAATGACATGCTCAAAACCTGTCTCTTAAAAACGCTACACGAGTTGCAAACACAGGTCTGGCTGTTTCTGTAAAATTAACGGGTTCCGTTCTTTTAGACGGAATGCGGTACGTTATTGCGCTTTTCACGCAAAATGGAGGCAACGCTCCACCTCCACCAAGTTTTCTGCAAGCGCGCGTTAGTCCCAGCTCCCACTACTTTTCAGTTAGCGAGTGCGGAAGTAGACTTGGTAGAGATGTTACAAGACATGTAATCGCATGGCTACGTGCATGATTACTGATTATTTTATGAGAATCTGTTTCACCCCAAATATTGAGGAAATTGAACTTGAAAGAGTATGATCTGTTAAATGTAAGCCTACTGTATAAATGAAAATACACAAGATTATATTTAGTATATAGATATGTGAAGTTAATATCGTGATATTATAGGTGATTATATGTATCTTATGGAACATTGTTTAAAAAAAAAAAATAATAAATAAGCTAACAGCCGCGGTAGCATAGTGGTTAGTGCACTGGCTTCCTAGCGCAGTGGTCTATGGTTCGATCCCCAGATGAGGCGGAAAATTTTTAGGCCACAAACGGCTCCTGGGTCGACCCAGCCCCAAATGGGTACCAGAGCTACTCTGGGAAGGTTAAGGCGGCCGGCGTGATGCCGACCACATCACCCCTCGTGTGCCGACGGTCAAGATAATATGGGCCTAACACCATATTCCCAATATGCCTCAATGGGCGTGTAACGGGTTCCTTTACCTTTTTTTTTTTTAACAGCAGGCATACATAATATGGGGCTGCGAAAGAATGTAGCAAAGTAATAAGAAACAACAGACAGGACAAAATATTTTTATTGTATCAAATTTCTTACATTGTACATGCAAAAGCTTCTAGGTTCAGCCATTTCTCTATTTGTTTATCTTCTTCATAGTTACCCCTACTCACTCTTTGCTCGACTATTGCCTTTCCGTCCACTGATGCAACACAGTTGTCCGTACATAAGAACTTTTCAAACTGGATTGCTTTGTTGTTTCTTCTTCTTCCTTCTTCCTTCCTGAAAAGGACGGTGGTTGCGTTGTGTCTGTTTACGCCTAAGCTGTGATATCTGCACCTTTCGGTCGACACATCCGACTTCTGCACGGCATTTTTTGGGACCGGGTTTGCCTTCCCACTGCGATCCCTACTCGCTCAGCCAGACTGCAGTGATGCAATCTGTTTCCAGGACCACCACGTGGAGGTGGAGTAGGGTCTTGACCAGTGGCGTATCCTGGTAATGCGAGCTAGGCGTGCTGCTACTTAAAATGAATATGTACGCCTACTATTGAACTTCTTCCCCTCTTAATTTAAAAACCATCCATATTCAATTACGCAACGATAGTTATTAGGGGTATATGTCAATTATCTCCGAAATACTAATTAACTTACAACTTGAAACTCACTGTCACTGTAATAATCTGCATTCCCGGCAACTAACAAAAATTAATCACAAAAAACACTGGACGGACACAGCTGATTTTTACAACTCGAGGGCTGCTAGGCCACCGCACGCATGTTCACATTGTATTGACGTATCTGCCCATGACCCAGATTCACACAAATCAGTCTTTAGAAGTGAATCCGAACGGTCCAGCACGCATTGTGACGGAATTACCCGACAAACTTCGGGCGATTGCTACAACCAATAAAAACTGCAGAGGAGAAATATTTTATAGAATAATAAATTAAATTTTTATTTTCCTTCGCGCATAGGTGTGCGCAGCACGCACAGCACACATAGAGAATACGCCACTGGTCTTGACCAGCTCTGGTTCGCTGATCCTGATGCAAGCAGTCAAGCTATGGGTCGCTGAATGCATTCTCTATTGCTGCATCTTTGGGTCCCGCTTCGTTGTTTAAAGTACAATCTATTTTTTGCATGTTTAAGCTGATTTCATTCCTTAAATATATGTTTTTCGATTATTTCAAGTCTACAGGCTTCGGAAATTAACTAGATTGTGGCTTTTGTGGAACTAGATTTGTGGAATTTATGTTTCATTACTATTATCTTACAATTTCCTTGTCATCTGGCAAATAATTAACAGTTTGTGTTATTGAATACAGGCTTATTCATCTATTGAATAAAAACAGTTAAGTATTTATGGCATTGTGATATTACATATAAACTGGTGGTTCTCAACTTATACGTAGTTGGAAAAGTGGTCCTTAGATGTAAAATAAAAAAGGTTGGGAACCACTGATCTAAACATTTCAAAATCTTCGCAGTACAGCACAAACACCAAATTAAGATTATACGAGAGTTGCGTACTTTCTATACTTTTCTATGGCGCGGAGTGCTGGAGAATAACAGAAAAGGAAATGTCCAAACCATCCTCATTCCACACAATCTGCTTAAGAAAATTTGTTTGGCCGAATACTATCTCCAACCAGGAACTGCTTACACAGTGCAGTAAAAAAAAGCATGCACACCATCATTGCAGACTGACGCTGCAGATTGACCATGTCCTCAGAAGGGACCCTGACACCATCACCAGAACTGCTATACTATGGATCCCAGAAGGACGACGAAAGAGAGGCAGACCAAAGACAATCTGGCGCAGAACAGTGGAGGCTGACATGCAAAGCATGAACCAGAGTTGGGACACGGCACGAAGAATGGCCACCCACCAAGCAAAATTCTTCTTCTTCTTCCTCGTTCGTCCTGAAAAGGACGGTGGTTGCGTTATGTCTGTTTACGCCTAAGCTGTGATATTTGCACCTTTCGGTCGACACATGCATAATTTTATTTTTTTTAAAAAAGATTGTCAAGAAAATGAGTCTAACACCATATTCCCAATATGCCTCAATTCATGCTATACTCTGACAATACGATACAGGCTCTGAGATTAGTAAGTTAGGACACTTATTCACATTATACTCTAACAATATAGTACAGGCTCTGAGATTAGTAAATTGGGATACTTAATCATGTTATACGCTGACAATACAGTACAGGCATCAACATTAGTAAATTAGGACATTTGTTCACGTTATACTCTGACAATACAGTACAGGCACCGAAATGAGTAAATTAGGACACTTATTCATGTAAAACTCTGACAATATAGTACATCATCTGAGATTAACAATGAAATTAACGATGATTCTCATCCTGTCCACTGGGGTTATCATTGATGCTCAGGTAGGGTCAAATTAATGAGAAAAAAAGGGAAGGGTTGGCGGAACGGACAGTAGGGAAGGTGCCTAACTAAGTGTTGTCAGGAAACAAGTACTTAGCAGATACATTTGTTTTCTCTAATGTTTGTGGTACGAGTTGGAGATACCAGTGTGTGATACCAGTTTGAGACTATTCTGTGGATCAGGAGCTTGTGGTCTGTGCTAGATGCCTGCCTTTGACGGATTGTGAAGATCCTTGCCTTGACATTAGAACCTTTACTCCTGCAACAACGCCTGGGACGTGCCCTCAGCACAGAAGTCGTCAATTGACGGAGCAGTCAGCAAACCAGTCCAACAGCTGGCCAGATAAGTGATTTAATCTTGCCTAAACAATAGAAATCACCCAACCAAACCAACCCATGAACTTATTTCAGTGAAGAAAAACTACACACTTGTTTTTATCCATCAACTTCATTTATTTATTTACTGATGTTAAAGAATAATTGATTATTAAATTTGTTATATGTATTTACAAATCAATAGTTGATTTAATTATTACAGAGAGAAGTGGACAAGTATGAATCAGTTATCTTAAATATAAATACAGCCGAGCTACTTAAGGAATATTTTATTGAATAATTCAGTTGGGGGCTCAGAACGAGCTTTTTTTCTCTTCATAGCAGGGGCGGGTAGATGAAAAGTTCAAAATAGCCTAGAAAAATTCGGCGTTGTGCTTGATTTCTGAAATATCCTATGAAAACTCCCTAAAATAGAAGCACCATCCTTCTATTTACAACTCTGCCAAAAGTAATCTTGAGCGATTTTGGATAAAGGTGTCATTGTATACTCTAAATTTTGGTCATTGTTGGATCATCACTGTAGAGCAGGGAAGACAACCCGTAACAAACATAGAACATGAAATGGAACAAAACATATTCACTGCCGACATTAGGAACCAATTCAACAAATGCTAAAGAACTTTCAGCCTGGAAGAACAAACGCAAGAAAAACAACAAATGTATTGTACTATATAGAATAAAGAACACTATGTACCCACATTATAACCCACATGAGGTTGAACCAGGAATTCCATGCACAGGATATCTCGGTTTTCTTGGACATGAACCCAAAAAAAACTCCCAACGAACACAAGAAAAACAAATACATTATATAATACAGGATAAATGTGTGCATGGACCGAAAAACTAACCACAGAGAGAGAGAGAGAGAGAGAGAGAGAGAGAGAGAGAGAGAGAGAGAGAGAGAGAGAGAGAGAGAGAGAGAGAGAGAGAGAGAGAGAGAGAGAGAGAGAGATTAATTTACTATGAAAATTGAAAAATAATGAAAATTGAAAAATATCCCGCCCATAGAATTCGCAATGTCTCTAATTCCAGATAATATGTTCAATTGCCGATATCGGATGCGTGGCACCATCCACCCTGTCAAGCTATTGTAAATTAAGAGGGGAAACACGAGGCCTGTAAACAGTAAATATATATTACACTCGTAAAGGTATGTTTCAGGCACTCGTGAGAAATAAAGAAGTAGAAAACTAGACAACAGAAAAACAACAGACGTGAGAGACTTACCGGAGAATCGAACCCTGGACCTTCCGAACGGCACCACCGCCTAGCTACGGAAGCGAATCACACTATCATGTCTGCCAACTATGCAACCAGTTGCATAGTTGGCAGAAAGGATAGTGTATAATAATAATCAGGGCCGGCCCTAGGAATTTTGCCGCCCCGTGCAATACTACACCTTGCCGCCCCAGCCCAACCTCAAATTAACGTTTGAAATTTAAAAAACCATTATGTTAAACAAGCTTCAACATTAACTTCATGACCATTAGCCTAATTTTAAATAGTACCATTAATAATAATGTATTGATAAATTGATGAAAATACTGTATAGTCATAAAATAAACCATTGACTTTATTAGAGACAATTATATGAAATAAATGTAGTTATATTACTTACATATAGGGGATACTCTTCTCATGTGGAACGATGAACTGTTGAGTCACAAACACTTAACTATAGGATGTACATATTACAGTTTTTAGCACTATTTTCACATTATTTGAATTTATATTGTTTGAAGTATGTACTGCTTAAAAAGACACTTTTCTTGCTTTCATATTTGCAAAAGCAGAAATAAGGTCTGCGTAGTCTAATTTTTGACCGATTTCATGTTCAATTGAAATCATGGCAAGTCCTTCCAATCTAGTTTCGGCCATTGTTGAGCGTAAACAAGTTTTAATAAGCTTCAGTTTTGAAAAACTACGCTCACCATTTGCTACCGTTACAGGCAAAGTTAGTAATATTCTTAAGGATATAGCGACATTAGGAGCAATGTTATTTTCAATAATATAACGAAGAACTTCAATTGGCGGTGTATTTTCTGGTACTAATTTGGATACTACTTTCAGTTCATCACTTAGCTCAATGGCATCAATGTCTCTATTTCCTTGTTGTGTTAAAACGCTTTCTAGGTTTTTACATTTGTTTAAGAGCTCATTTGTCGTCTCAGATTTTAATTTAGGGATGTTATATAAAAAGGAAAAATGTGAACTGTGATGTTCCAATTGCTCGAACCTTTCTTCAATAGAATTAGTTGCAACATCAATAATAAAAAAGAAAAATTCAATTTTGAATTTAGTTTTGGGATCCAAAATAGGTTCATCTCTTGCTTCATAGTTATGTTGCTTTTTCTGCCGACGCACTCTAGTACATTCAAACGTTGGTATCAAATCAGGATCAGCTTCAACTTTCTCAGCTAATGTTGTAGCATCAACAAGACAATTTTGAAATGATTCATCATTTCTGAGATTCTTAAGGCTTTGGAGAACATTTCTCAAAGTTGTTATGGCACTAGTCAATTCCATTTTTATGCTTTGCAACAGTTTACTAGCAACATTAATTTCGTTTAAAACATAGTGCCATATAACCAGACAACATAACAATTAAAAATCTCTGAGTTTTAGGGCAAGGGTTTCAGCTTCATTTCTCGCCATTTTGTCTACTGACTCGTCATCAGCAATGTCTATCAATGCATCATAAAATTCCTCAATATAATATCTTAAACCAACGGGCTGATCACCCGTTTGCCAGTCACTTCGATTACGGAAACAACAGCAAATTGATTGATTTGCCGTTGCCCTAAAGACGCCAATAGGCGTGATGGGAAACAATGGCAAAGAAAACCTATCTGCTGTTGCCCCAAGACGCCATTAGGCGTAATGGCCACTGACTGCTTTGACGGTCGGTGGCTAAGGACGGAAGAAGAAGAAGATAATATCTTAAAGGACGAATGGCTTCGATTCTAGATTACCCGCGAGTTGTACTTAGTGGCTTGGGCATTAGAGTTGTAATATGTTTCTTAAGGATTCCCCAACGCAGTGTTGACGCTGAGAAAAATTCAAACAATTTCTGAACCGTTTCAAAAAATAAAACCCCTTCTCTAGATGACATCGCGGCATCATTGACCACCAAGTTGAGAGAATGAGAACAGCAAGGGATATAAAAAGCTCTCGGGTTCAAGTCCCTAATATGTTGTTGAACTCCTGAATGTTTTCCTTTCATATTTGATCCATTGTCATACCCCTGGCCCCGCATGTTTGCGATTGGAATATCCATGTCTGACAATTTTCTTAGAATGCATTCAGTTAACGCTGAGCCTGTAGTGGCTTCTACAGCAATGAAACCAAGAAAATGCTCATGAATGTTGATATCATCTGGATTCGTATTAACAAATCTTACAATTAGTGTTAATTGTTCAATGTGACTTACCTCGGGAGTACAGTCTGCAACTATGCTATAATATTTAGCTTTCTCCACCATAGAAATTATTTCTTTTTTTTTATGGTTCCAGAGAGAAGAGCAATCAATTCATTTTGAATGTTTTTCCCAAGGTAATGTTGGGTCGATCCACGAGCTACTCTCATTAAATGTTCACACATAGCACTATCAAATCTGGCAATCAGTTCAACAAGCTTTAAAAAATTTCCATTGTTAGGGTCATAATTTATCAGATGTTCCACGAAATGGCAAGCATTGTTGGCTCAAGAACTGGACAATAGCAATTAGGCGTTCTATTATGCTCCTCCAGTGTCGAACTTCTGAATTTAATAACTTTTGTTGCATTGAATCAATTGTCTGTACTGATTTAAGCCTGGACGATAATTCAATCCACTTTGTATGGGACTCCAAGTGGTTTTTAGATTGTTCGTGTTCATTAAGATACACATACAAATGACCCCAATCATTGTAGCCATCAGTAGTGAGTGACATTTTATTACAGAAAAAAAAACTTACAGCAGAAACAAAATACAGAATCTTTTTCTTTTGAATACACTAACCATGATCGATTAATATGTTCTTCATTGCTTGGCTCCCTAGTGTAAAAATTTAGTGAAAATTTCCGACCATTAGAGCTGCGCGGAAAAACGAACTCATTTTTTGGTTTCTCTGGCAGGCCTTTTTTTTTACGATTTCCAGTCTTTCAGTATCGCTTAAAGAAGGAATTCATCTTGCCGGATCAGTGTACCTCTCAAGTTCACTTAAATCTCTGAAATTGGAAACGGTCAAATTAGTCTCATTTTCAACATTGTTAGTAATATCTACGTTACTGGGGTCCGAGTTAGAAGTACTTGCCATGAGCTCAGAATCATTTGTTTCGGTACATTTGCTTATTTTCTTCTGTCCTACATCAGCTGTTTTAGTTTTTAGATATTTATGTAAAGCCCCGCTATGTTTTTGAATATCGCGTTCTTTTTCCAGTTTCCGTTTCCGATATTCGGCACCTGATAGTTTTTTTTTCTTTTTTCGGACATTATATCTATTTGAATATTAAAACTGTTTTAATAAACCCTACAATAAAATGTATTATTTAGTAATGAATGGAGGCTGAAGCACTGTACTAATTTCCATAAAACGTTTAAAAAACCTATTTATCACTGTAACACATAGCACACTAACACTGAGCAAAATCAACTTCCTTGAATGCACACTCGAAAACAACTGAAACATTCGAGCCGACAACATAGAACGGTCGATAAAAAAATAAATTCCTGATTCTCACGCCAAGTTAATTAATTCCCGTCTCTCGTTCAGCCATGCAAGAAGATTTATCGTGGCGGTCTTCAGTTGACCAGTGAACACGGAAATATAATCCTCTGGAAACCACTGTGATTTCGACCAAGCGAATAAATTGTACTGACGTTCCTAAAGAAATACCTTTTAGTGCCTTTGTAGGAGAAGATAGCATTAGGATTGTATGGCAGAACTATTAGTGAAGACTTGAAAAACAGCTAAAGAACAGACCGCAGGTGCAAATATTTCGTAGAGAAAACAGACAAAATGTGAAGGAATAGAAAAGTAAAGAATTTTAAAATAATCTAGACGAAACCTTCGAACACTCCGTGATACCATCCACAGAGGGTTTATTTCAGGAGCATTTCAGGTTATTCAGTCAAAATCCCGGTCGATGACACTCCTACAAATGCCCGCGTCCGGGCTTGAACCTTGAACACCTGATCGCTAGCGCAGTGTGATAACCGTTATACCAGCGCGGCTCCCAGGCGGAATATTTTGGCGGGATTGTAAAAATAAGTATTTTTAAAAAATTCCCCCCCCCCCCCCAAAGCTTGCCACCCCGAGCAAATGCACGTGTTGCACCGTCGGTAGAGCCGGCCCTGATAATAATAATAGCCCCTTCAGTCATAACTGACTATGGGAATGCGCCCCTGAGGTGACATCCCTCCTGTTTATTTTCCTGGTGTTCCTTTCTTCTGCTTGCCGTGAGAGCTTTTCGCCAAATCTTGAGGTGGCGCAGTAGAAAGCATCGCCGCTTGGTGTGATCGGCAGCTTCATCCTCCAAGGTTGCTGGATTTATGTCAAGTGCCCTCATGTCTCTCTTGCACACATCTTTTAACTTTTGCTGCGGTCGCCCAACTGTTCTTTTGCCATCTGCCAGTTGTCCGTAGTAGATATCTTTCGTATTGTACTTCTTCTTTTTCCTCGTTCGTCCTGAAAAGGACGTTGGTTGCGTTGTGTCTGTTTACACCGGAGCTGCGATATATGTGCCTTTCGGCCGACACATCCGACTTCAGCACGGCATTTTTGGGGACCGGGTTTGCCTTCCCTCTTCGATCCCTACTTTCTCAGCCAGACTGCAGTGATGCAGCCTGTTTCCAGGACCACCACGTGGAGGTGAAGTAGGGTCTTGGTCAGCTCTGGTTCGCTGACCCTGACGCAAGCAGTCAAGCTATGGGTCGCTGACTGCATTCTCTATTGCTGTATCTTTGGGTCCCTTTCGTGTTGTACAATGTTTTACTACATTGTGTAGTTCTCTATGTCTGTCTATTCTCATCACCTATTTAACAGTTAAGGTAGGGTTCTGTAGTGGGTTTTGATGTTATGAATTGTTGTTATGTATTATTATTGTATTAAATGAGATCAGCTATGAAGGTCTCTGAATTTAACAAATAGTATTGTAAACTTTTCAGAGTACCTTTCCGCTACCACCCTTTTGATCTCATTCAAAATTAATCTATATTATTATTAAAATGACATCGTGTAGTGTCTAGGGTTATGAATGTAGAGTGTAGGGTGCAATAACCAACTAACATACAAACAAATAGTTTATTATCCACAACAACCAACAGTATTACAACAATAACATACAAACGATACTTTAAAAGGCTATCTTATTTAAGACAGTGGTTGCAATTTGTGTAAATAGAATGTTTTACAATTTATTATCCTGATTCTAATTTATTTTGAACCAGGACTGACAATCAAAAGTGAAATCAAAAGAATCATTTACAACAGTCCAATAACACAGTAGATCTTCTGTCCATACATACAACATTATTCTAATATAAATGTGTAGTTGTATTCTTCTACTTTGAGGTAATACTGGTATCAACAATAGGTTGTTGGTTATAATCACTCCCTTTAAGTTATGTCTGTTTTCGTTTGTCACTTGTGGAAATATTAATAACTATTCACAGTTTTCTTCACTATCACTTTCTAGTTCTTTTAAGTTGAGCTGCCAGGTGCCGAACAAGAACTTATCTTGGCAGGAGAATACAAGTAGATCGTTTCCTCTGCTCGCTTGACAATCTGTTCCACCTGTTTGATAGGCAATGGCCACTAGCATGGGCTCGAAGTATACAGACAGAGTCCTGAATCGAGCAGTTCTCCAGCGTTTGGCACTACATTAACGTCAGTACCCAGGACCCTGAAATGTGAAGGTTATGCATCCTTCTTTATACCTAGTATACAATACTATTCCACATTTAAGTACAGGTACATTACAAACAAACGAAAAGGGTCATAGCTTTATACCAACCTATGCCACCATTATCTTTTGATGTGACAATGTACACCAGTATTCCTCTCCCCTAATAGTTACAACGCCACTGCAATTCCAGCTGTAATCTTGTCCATACAATAGGATAGGTGTTATGCTCCTTGATGACAATCATACATATTTTCTTGTAGTCTAACACCTCTCTGATAGTCTACCACATGGTGGATCAATCTCTAGGCTCTGCCTAAGTTTGCTACAGACCCACTTACTTATAGTCGTACATTATTATCTCACATTCAATTTTTATTTTAGATACATGTTAATAAAGTCAATCTTACCACATTTATTCAATGAAATACACAAGTGAACGATGACTGGCACACTTTCGATCTGCCGTTCTGTCCAGGCTTTTGAGAAATATTGTTTACACAGCACAAGACTGCTCTCATCGCTCCTTGGCAAAATGTTGTTATAAAATGGCGTCCTCACCTAATACTTTTTCCCCAATATCAACTACTCTGGCCAATGATTATCCTTATTTCACTTGTAAACAAAGTCTTTCAAAAATACAATTCAACGTTCTACTACGTTACTCGGGTAATATATGTTTAGTACGAGGTCGGCCAATAATATTTCGCCTCACTTCAAATTCCACCCAATCCCCTTCATCGTACTATCTTAGCCTATCTTTCACCTAATTTTTTCCAATAAAATATGCCATCCAATCTAAGCAGATATGACTTGACCTGACAGTATCTCCGATTCTCTATGTATTATCCCCAATATTTGATTATCTAATGGACTATTTAGATAACTAACTACATATTCTTGGTTAGCTAGTCTTCAGGTACACGAATATATGATTTTTATGGGGCTAAACGGCTTGGTTCAAAATTCTATATTTTTTCTACGTTAGTTGTTGATTTTTAAACTACCTCCCGTTCAATTCTTTTCTCATGTACTTTCAAGCTAATTACGAGAGTTTATGTCATTCGCAATAAGAGCTAAGCGTGTTTCCCTGACCGTAGTGTCCACTTTTTCATCGTAATTTGAAAAACCGCCTAAGGCAATACTAGCAAGTAGTTTTATTTTTAGAACAATGTGAGACGTGATTTGCGTTGGGTTTTCTCCGTTTCCCCTCCCCTCTACAATGTATTTAGGCAAATACTTAGTTGACCTAGGGAAGTGGAACGTTTGTCTCAATGACGAATTTGAAAAGTAGGGTACCCTTTTGGTTCGGCCATTGCGTTATCAAATAATACGCTGAAGGCGTAGGCGACAACTTACGATTCTCGCCGAAAATTTTAGTACTTTCTTATCTTTGACTTTATGCACTATACTGTTATATTCTGATTTAGATATTGTATTTAGAAGTTTACCACATATCTCCCCACTTAGAACAGACTATCATATGTCAGTTCCTACTTTTAAATACACATAGATAAATTTACTACTTATGCCTGGTGACTACTCCGATGTTCGTCGTACGGATGTCTACTTAAAAAATCGGCGCCAACATTGGTTTTGCCTGGAATATATTCTATGGTAAACTGGTATGGCTGTAAGAGCGACGACCAACGTAATAATCTAGCATTTTCATGCCTTGCTTGTGACAGACACACGAGTGGTTTATGATCTGTTTGGATCTTAAATGATTTACCATAAAGATAAATCTGGAACTTCTTTATAGCCCATATGACCGCCAAACATTCTTTTTCACTTGTTGAATATTTTTGTTCTGCTGTGTTCAACTTACGACTAGCATAAGCTACTGGGGTTAATTCCCCATCAAGTGAAGTTGACCTTTGTAATAGAGCTGCACCCAAACCTATATTACTAGCATCCGTTCTCACAATTGATTCTTGACTCAAGTCAGGTAATTTCAAAATAGGCCTGCTTGTGAGTTTTTCCTTCAACTCTTGGTAGGCTAATTCACACAGCGCTGACCAAGTAATTCTATCAGGATTTCCTTTGCGCGTTAAATCAGTCAAAGGAGCACATATGGAGTTAAAGTTTTTAATATACTTTTGGTAGAAACCACATAATGAGACAAAAGATCGCACATCTTTTTTTGTCTGTGGTCTTGGTGCTTATTTCAACTTCTCCAGATTCTTGGGGTCAGGGGTCATGTTTCCCTGATGTACTGTGTGTCCCAAGAATTCCAGCTCTTTACATACAACACAGCATTTCGTCGGTCTAGCTGTAAAATTTGTCTCTCTAAGTCGATTAAACAACATATCCAGAGAGTTAATGTGTTCCTCAAATGTTTCAGTCGCTATGAGAATATCATCCATGAAGTTGGTGATGCATGGATTATTCAGGGGATCCAGTAACTTTCTCATCATCCTCGAAAACACACTCGGTGCATTTTTCAGCCCGAATGGCAACATGTTAAATTCGTAATGTCCTTCCGAGGTGCTAAAGGCTAAATAAGGTCTAACCTCCGGCTTTACTGGGATCTGATAGTAGCCTTTGCTCAGATCCGCTTAAGAGAAATATTTAGCTTTATTCAGCCTGGCAAACAGCTGATTTGTATCAGATAATGGATCCACCTGACCTTCTGTGACAGCATTCAGTTTCCTGTAATCTATACACAGTCTGTGTTCTCCAGAGGGTTTTCTTAACAGAACCACACTGGAGCTGTAAGGAGATTCACTGTGCGAGATAATTCCTTCTCTCAACAGATAATCTATCTCCTCCTTCAAAGCTTTTTCCTTAGCAAACGGAATCGAATAGGCTCTCATACAGATTGGTGTTGGGTCTATGAGTTTCATATCGTACTCTAATAAATTTGTATGCCCCGGTCGGTCCGTTAACACATCTGTATGATCATTCAGAACCTGTTGAACTCTCTCCCTCTGATTTTTCGTTAAGTGCGTACTGATTTTTACCTGTGCAGCGGTCTCACAGGGATGTAAAGGATATTCATGAGAGGTGAGTGGTTTCTTTTTCATTTCCATTGCAACAGACAAGGTCAGTAGGTGTGTCTCCTCCTGGTTTTATCTTTCCTGATATTTTTTCAGGAGATTCACATGATAGATTTTCTCTTTCCCTTTCTTATCTATCTTATAATTTGTTCTAGACACCTTCTCTAGAACTGTATATGGACCTTGCCATCCAATTTGCAATTTATTATGGCTGCCGGGCAGTAGAAGGAGCACTTCTCTCCCACAGCTAATTCTCGATCCTTCGCTTTCTTATTGTAATAGGCAGCATGCTTTTTCCTGGCTTGTCTCAAATTTTCATTGGCAAGTTTCCAGCCAGTTTTAAGACGAGTGGTCAGCTCGTTCACATATTGATATGATGAGGTAATATTTTCTTCTGCCTTTCATCGGTCCATGTCCTTAACAATGCTTCTAATGGACCTTTTATTGGCCTTCCAAATAACAAGGTTGCCGGGGCCATACCGGTTGAACTATGGGGTACCTCCCGATAGGCAAACAGGGCGGCGGGAAGGTACTGGTCCCATGTATCTGGTTTTTCATGTGCCAACTTTCTCAGGATCGACATGAGTGTCCCGTTAAATCTTTCCACTTGGCCATTTCCTTGGAGATGGTACGGGCTACAATGAAAGTGTTTGGCTTGAAAGATCCTGAATACTTCTTCAGTTAGTTTCCTTTTGAACTGAGAGCCATTATCAGTCAAAATTTGGTTAGGAAAGCCTAACCTGGTGAAGATTGTGAGTAATGCCTCTGCCACATGCTTCGAATCGATTGATGACAGGGCTACCGCCTCTCCCCACATAGAACAAGTGTCCACCAGAGTCAGAATGTAACTGTTCCTCCTCTTGGTCCGAGTGAGAGGTCCCACAATGTCCACTGCAACTCTTTCAAATGGTGTTCCCACTATGGGCATTTCCCCTAAAGTTGCTGGAGCAGTCCAATGCTTTGGAGCTACCCGTTGGCATTCTGGACAGGAGTTTACATATCTCTTTATGTCTTCAGTTATCCCTGGCCAGAAATAATGACAAGCTATACGCTGTCCTGTTGCGTTGATCCCATATGACCACTGAAGTGAGTCGCATGCCCTAGTTCCAACACTTTAGTCCTATATGAAATGGGAAGGACCAGCTGTCCGTGACCATGGGATCCAGTTCCAGCTTTCCTATAAATCAATTTGTTCTTCATATAGAAGTCTCCTTTTCCTGGAGGTGTATGACATTTGGGCAATTTCTTAAAACAAGGCTCGAGGGTCTTATCCTCCGCCTGTGCCTTCCTCATCTCATCTGGATGGGTATTTATGGGATTATTCTCCTCCTTTTTAGACTGTGATCTGGTCTGCACTGTTGCCATGATCACAGGTCTCTTGGGATTCCACAAGAAGACATATCTACACCCCAATATCAGAGGGTAGATTGGTTCATTTAGCACTGCTGCTTTGATGATTCCTTCCACATATCGCGTTTTCACATTTATCCTGGCGATGGGAAGTGTCATGGTCGCTACGTCCTTGGTTGCAGCTTGAATCTCCACTGTTTCTGTGGTGTATTGATCTGCCTGCACCAGGTGAGAACTCACAACTGAATCATAATCTAATCCAGTATCATACAAACACCTTATAGTGACTCCATTGCATGTTACATCTTCACACACTGGGGGGTGGTAAGGTTCCTGTTGTTCAGCAGGGTTGACCTTTACTCCCTTTCTCCCCATTTTCATTGCAGCGAAATTTGGAGTTTTCCTTCTACAATTTTCGGTGGTATGGTTTTCCATCCGACAATTTTTACACCACCTCTTTCCTTGGTTAAAAGGTTTTCTTTCATCCTTATTTCCTTTCATTGAATTGTGTGGTTTTATTTTTATAGTCATTGCGTGGCCTATCAAACTGGTGCTTACCTTTGTTCTGTTCTCTATGGTCAAACTTATTAAAGTTTTGTGGTGCCTTAAAATTGTCTACCTGTTTCTTTTTATTACCAACTACCTCTGCCTGGGCTGCCTGATACCTCTCAGCGACATTGAGTAACTCACCCAGCCTCTCTGCACCTTGTTCCATGAGAAACTTTCTCAGGTCTGGAGCCATGGACTCTCTTAGCTGCTAAATAAGGATCATTTCCTTAAGATCTTGGGTTTTCCCCAGAGCAGTCCATTTCTCCAAGTAGGTCTCTAACCGTGCAGAGAACCCGTGATAGGTCTCACCGGACAGTAGTTTGGCATTCCTAATTTTTTTTCTATAAAATTCTCCGTTCTTTTCGTATCTTAATAAAAGAGCCTGCTTTAGCATATCATAATTGTCTTGGTCATCTCTGCTCATCTTGGTTAAAACTTCATCAGCCGTTATTTAAGACCTTGGGATAGCACTTGAGCTCCACCTCTCTCTCTCTCTAACCCATATGTAGTAGCTAAAAGTTCAAATTATTTAGTAGAAGAAGTCATCGTCTTTCTCAACAAAATGATCTAAATGAAAATTCATAGCTGAGGTTGAGGCTCCCTGACTGAGCGTGAAAAGCGCTGATATATTTCAGGAGCATGGCCTGAAATGTTAAACTTGAAGTTCGTAGCTCATGCTCCCTCTGTAATCTCTTCTCCTCCTGCTTCTCTCTCTGAAGCCTGTCTTCTTTCCTCTGCTTCTCTTTCAGCCTTTTTTTTCTTCTAATTGGAGCCTTTTAATCTCCGCCTCCCTATCTGCCTCCAATGCCCTAGCCTCCTTGTCAGCCTCAATCTGCTGCCTCTTAAGTTCTTTGTCAGCCTCAATTTGTAACCTCTTTTCTTCAGCTATCTTCCTATCCTCCCTTTCAATATACTTGTCGCATTCTGAAGTTACAGAAAGTTGAAAGTTTCAATTATTTAGGCAGTAAAATGACTCAGGATGGTGACACAACAAGAGAAATCCATACTAGAATTGCTTTGGAAGCTAGCGCCTTCAATAGATTATCTAACATTTGGAAATTACGATCATTGAATATACATACCAAGCTTCGTCTGTTTAATTCAAATGTTATCTCAGTGTTAACATACGGCTGTGAGAGTTGGAAAATAACAAAATCATTGGAGAACAAGCTGAATACATTCGAGAACAAATGTCTTAGAAAACTCATGAACATCAGTTGGAAAAGAATTCAAGACTAATCGACAAAATAAGAGTGACTCTAGGCAGAAATAGGCTCATGACTATATAAGGAAAAGACGATGGTCATATATCGGTCATGTCCTACGAATGCAAAACAACAGAATACCACTACAGGCGCTCACTTGGGTTCCTGAGGGTAAGCGGAAAAAAGGAAGACCAAAAGTTTATTATTATTATTATTATTCTGAAGTTACATATTGGATCAAAGCTTGACCCTCCATATTCATTTCTTTAGCAGTCTGCACAGCAGCAGATTGAAACTTTGCCAGATCAGCCATTCTGTACTATGCAACCTTTAAAATTTCTAACTATACAAATTTCTAATTATGGCTAACAATTTCTAATGATAACCAAGAACAACCACTGATAGCTCAACCACTATTTCATTTCCACAAAAGGAATACTTTTAGTTTTATACTATCTGAGATTCCTAATATAATTGATAATATTTTAAGAATTTAAAATCCCAGAAGCGAACTACCCCAATATAGCTGGTGCTATGAGAAATTCAATCCCAGGATCGAGACCCCAATATATGTGATGGGTTTTGATGTTATGAATTGTTGTTATGTATTATTATTGTATTAAATGAGATCAGCTATGAAGGTCTCTGAATTTAACAAATAGTATTGTAAACTTTTCAGAGTACCTTTCCGCTACCACCCTTTTGATCTCATTCAAAATTAATCTTTATTATTATTAAAATGACTTCGTGTAGTGTCTAGGGTTATGAATGTAGAGCGTAGGGTGCAATAACCAACTAACATACAAACAAATAGTTTATTATCCACAACAACCAACAGTATTACAACAATAACATACAAACGACACTTTAAAAGGCTATCTTATTTAAGACAGTGGTTGAAATTTGTGTAAATAGAATTTTTTACAATTTATTATCCTGATTCTAATTTATTTTGAACCAGGACTGACAATCAAAAGTGAAATCAAAAGAATCATTTACAACAGTCCAATAACACAGTAGATCTTCTGTCCATACATACAATATTATTCTAATATAAGTGTGTAGTTGTATTATTCTACTTTGAGGTAATACTGGTATCAACAATAGGTTGTTGGTTATAATCACCCCCTTTAAGTTATGTCTGTTTTCGTTTGTCACTTGTGGAAATATTAATAACTATTCACAGTTTTCTTCACTATCACTTTCTAGTTCTTTTAAGTTGAGCTGCCAGGTGCCGAACAAGAACTTAACTTGGCAGGAGAATACAAGTAGATCGTTTCCTCTGCTCGCTTGACAATCTGTTCCACCTGTTTGATAGGCAATGGCCACTAGCATGGGCTCGAAGTATACAGAGTCCTGAATCGAGCAGTTCTCCAGCGTTTGGTACTACATTAACGTCAGTACCCAGGACCCTGAAATGTGAAGGTTGTGCATCCTTCTTTATACCTAGTATACAATACTATTCCACATTTAAGTACAGGTACATTACAAACAAACGAAAAGGGTCATAGCTTTATACCAACCTATGCCACCATTATCTTTTGATGTGACAATGTACACCAGTATTCCCCTCCCCTAATAGTTACAACGCCACTGCAATTCCAGCTGTAATCGTGTCCATACAATAGGATAGGTGTTATGCTCCTTGATGACAATCATACATACTTTCTTGTAGTCTAACACCTCTCTGATAGTCTACCACATGGTGGATCAATCTCTAGGCTCTGCCAATCTTACCACATTTATTCAATGAAATACACAAGTGAACGATGACTGGCATACTTTCGATCTGCCGTTCTGTCCAGGCTTTTGAGAAATATTGTTTACACAGCACAAGCCTGCTCTCATCGCCCCTTGGCAAAATTTTGTTATAAAATGGCGTCCTCGCCTCATACTTTTTCCCCAATATCAACTACTCTGGCCAATGATTATCCTTATTTCACTTGTAAACAAAGTCTTTCAAAAATACAATTCAACTTTCTACTACGTTACCCGGGTAATATATGTTTAGTACAATGACGGCCAATAAGAATTCCACCAATCCCCTTCATTCTTAGCCTATCTTTCACCTAATTTTTCCCCCCCAATCCCCATCCAATCTCAGATATGACTTGACCTACATATTTCCGATTCTCTTAGCCCCTTTCACCTAATTGAATGCCCCCTGATCCATCTAAGCAGCTTATTATGACTGGTGACCTCGACAGTATCTCCTCATCTTCTATGTAGCCTCTCTTTCATGCCAATAGCATCGCCACTTATTTGCGATCGGCAGCTTCATTCCCATGTAACTATCCATATTCCAGTGCCCTCAATCTCTCTTGTACACTACATCTTTGAATATGGTCAACTTTCTATGGGGCCATGTGCTAATGGTTCGTAAAGATATCTCTTTTTCTATGCGACCATTTCCTTGCGGCTAACATGGCCAAGAGCTTAAGTCTGCGCTTCTAAGCAGCTATACAACTTTCCATGACCGTGACATTGTCTCGACATTTTCTAACTTTATCTTTCGTATTGGGAGATGCCCGCCTATGCGGCGTAGACAGCGCAAAGTGGAAGGTAGAACCAATTTGAGAACGTGTTTTCATCTATTGAGCAAATAATTCTTAGAACTAGGAAAATGATTCTTTTCTTGCTTAGCATAGGTCGTCCAGGTCTCGCTTTCCATATAAGTGTGCTGGTGACGCAGGCATTATATACCGCAGCTTTTCTTCATTGTGAGAATTTAGAGTTTCCCCAAAAACGCGATGTGATGGCAAGGTACGAGCTTTGCCAATAGGCTGTACTGATTTTGTATCAGTGAGAGTTATGTCATTGAGTAACCCTAGGTATGTGAAGTGGCGACAACCTACTGATTCTCGTTATCGAATAGTGTTAATGGTGCTGCATCACATCTGACTTTCAGCTATATTGTTTTATTCTTTACTTATTTGAGGCCATAGTCCTTGCATGCTTTAGTGGATCGATTCATCAAGCTCACAGCATCCTAATTCTTTGAGTGACTAACCCAGCCTCAATCAGCGAACAACAAGTCTCTTATAGTGACCCTTCTGATTTTTGTTTTTGCCTTCAGCCTTGAAAGATGAAACAGACGGCCATCTGACCTAGTGTGAAGGCATATTCCTTCAGTTGCATCTCTGAATGCATGTTTCAAGAGTAAGGCAAAGAAGATTCCGAAGAGGGTCGGAGCCAGAACACAGCCTTGTTTAACGCCACTTCGTAAATCAAAGGAAACTGTGACGTGCTTCCAGCATATTGGACTGCTACCACCTTCATGTCGTTCATGGAATGACTTTATCATTTCCAGCATTTTAGAAGGGCAGCCTATTTTCAGGAGGATTTTAAAGAGTCCATCCCTACTAACCAGGTCGAATGCTTTTGTCAGGTCTATAAAGGCGATATATAATGGTCTTTTCTGCTCTCTTGATTTTTCCTGAAGCTGGCGGAGAGAGAAGATCATGTCTGTTGTTGATCTGCCAGCTCGGAATCCACACTGTGACTCTGGATATATGCGCTCAGCAACTTGTGTAGTCGCATTAAGATGACTTTGGCAAAAACCTTACCAACAATACTAAGAAGAGAGATGCCTCTGTAGTTATTGCAATCACTTCTGTCTCCTTTATTTTTATACAGTGTTACAATCTTGGCATCTCGCATGTCTTGAGGAATAGTTGTCTCTTCCCAGCACTGGCACAGCATCCTATGCAGGGGATGTAATAGCGTGCTCTTACAGCATTTGATTAAATCAGGAGGAATCCCATCACTGCCTGGTGAATTGCAGAGGCCAAGATCAATGGCCTTGCTGAGTTCCTCTAAGGTTGGTTCGGCATCCAGCTCCTCCATAGTTGGCAGACTGTTGACACCATCAAGGGCTGCAGGCGTAACGGTATTGTCTCTAGCGTAAAGCTCAGAGTAGTGCTCGACCCACCTCTCCATCAGCTTACCCTTATCGGTTAGCTTCTCTCCGCTGATGGTTTTTAGCGGTGCCGTCTTACTTTTATGGGGGCCAAGTGCTTTCTTTATACCGTCATACATTTGTCTAATGTTGCCTGTTTGCGCTGCGATCTGGATGCTCTCACTGAGCTGGAGCCAATAGTCATTTGCACAGCGTCGAGCAGTTTGTTGAACTTTGCTTCTCGTAGCCCTCAGGATCTGTAGGGTTCTGGCACTCGGTGAACGTTTGTATTCATTCATAGCACTGCGCTTAGCTTCAATACAAGTCGCCATCACATCTGATGAAGCGTCAAACCAGTCATTTGACTTTGCTGTTTTCTAACCAAAGGTGGCAAGTGCAGTACTTTGAATGGTGTTCCGTAGATGCTCCCAGTTCTCTGTAATAGTATCCCATGCTGAGGGCTACTGAGCATTTTCTTGAAGGTCGCAGTGAATTGAGCGATCATGAAAGGGTCTGACATCTTGCTGGTATCAATGCGTGGTTTCCCTTCATGTCTGACACGATAGAGTTTTCTTGGTTGTGCTCTGATTTTGCAGCAAACCAAGGAGTGATCTGTGTCACAGTCTGCACTATGGTACGAGCGCGTGGAGAGCACAGACCTGAGGAGTGGCCTTCTGACGAGAATCAGGTCAAGTTGGTGCCAGTGCTTGGATCGTGGGTGTCTCCATGACACCTTATGCTGGGGTTTTGTCTGAAAGTAGGTGTTGGTCACGCAGAGGTCATGGTGGACGCACAACTCTAAGAGCCGTTGTCCATTTTCATTCATCTTGCCAATACCAAACCTGCCCAGACATGAAGGCCATGAAACATTATCGGCACCCACTCTAGCGTTAAAGTCACCAAGGAGAACAAGCTGTTCTTGCCTAGGTATGCTTTTGATTACTGCTGCTATATTCTCGTAGAACTCATCTTTAGCTTCTGAGGCAGAGTACAGAGTAGGAGCATACACACTGACAAGGGTGATGGGACCGGTGCTAGTTTGCAGGCGGAGCGTTAACAGGCGTTCTGATCCATTCTCGCCTGGTTCAACCATGTTAGATAGCGATTTTTTGACCGCAAAACCTACTCCGTGTTCTCTAGCTTTATTAAGATCTTTCCCTTGCCAATAAAATGTGTAGTCCTTCTCGCTCACCATTCCAGAGCCCGCCAGGCGCGTTTCCTGAAGTGCAGCTATATCCACCTGAAGTCGTTTAAGCTCATCATTAATTATGGCTGTCTTCCTTACATCGTTTACATCCTGTAGGTTTTCGGATAGTCCAGTCAACATAGTCCGGACGTTCCAGCATCCCAATCTGATAGTTTGCTTATTTCTATTTTTTCGATAATTGCTTGGTGCAAAATTTTCTGTCCACAGTTCGGGTTTGACCCTAATCCCCATGCACCCAATGGGGAAAGCAGACAGTGGCGGGACAACACCTTTTGACTGGGGGCTGCCCAGCTTGAAGCGGGCGGTAGCTGTCCAGTGAGATCCTAGAACCTCTCCCACTGTCGGAAGTAGCCCCTGGCGCCATGCCCTACGCCAATTGGGCAAAATGCTTTATAACCGGTAAAAATGCGTCTTCCCGTCATACTTTTTGCCGACACCTATAGGGTGAACTGGAGTGTCCTCTCCAGGGCGCGAGCTTGGGCACAGTTATATGGAGATCAAGCTGTTGCCCATGCAGCATGTTCCCCCCTCTCCACACAGCCAGTAAATCCAAAGGAACGGCAGTAGCCGATACAGTTTGGTACCAGCCATGTCGCAGGAGTTGCCAGAATAATGTCGAATCGACATTAGACTGCCTTAGGGACTCCGACTCTGGATTTATCCTCAGGGTTTACTCCCGAAGCCAATTCCACAAATGGATTTTCCCGCAAGGCAGCGGTGGTTTGAATTCAGAGTTCCTTCTCTTAGATAAGCTACCAACCAAGGATCACGAGCCCTATCTTCTGGTTTTAAGGCGCCAGTCGCTCGCCTTTGCCCCTTCTCCCGTCAGTGGAAACAGTTCCGCCGGGCTCAAATTGAGCCACACGTGAAGGCCGGGAGCTGGACTTGGTTGTCAGAGGCTGTTTGAGGCGCGTGCCATAGAAGTATTTTATCTGCAGTGAGAGCTTATCCTCACTACAACTCCCGGCAATAACAACCTTTGGAACTTATGTATTATCCCCAATATTTGATTATCTAATGGACTATTTGAATAACTAACTACATATTCTTGATTAGCAAGTCTTCAGGTACACGAATATATGATTTTTATGGGGCTAAACGGCTTGGTTCAAAATTCTATCTTTTTTCTACGTTAGTTGTTGATTTTTAAACTACCTCCCATTCAATTCTTTTCTCATGTACTTTCAAGCTAATTACGAGAGTTTATGTCATTCGCAATAAGAGCTAAGCGTGTTTCCCTGACCGTAGTGTCCACTTTTTCATCGTAATTTGAAAAACCGCCTAAGGCAATACTAGCAAGTAGTTTTATTTTTAGAACAATGTGAGACGTGATTTGCGTTGGGTTTTCTCCGTTTCCCCTCCCCCCTACAATGTATTTAGGCAAATACTTAGTTGACCTAGGGAAGTGGAACGTTTGTCTCAATGACGAATTTGAAAAGTAGGGTACCCTTTTGGTTCGGCCATTGCGTTATCAAATAATACGCTGAAGGCGTAGGTGACAACTTACGATTCTCGCCTAAAATTTTTAGTACTCTCTTATCTTTGACTTTATGCACTATACTGTTATATTCTGATTTAAATATTGTATTTAGAAGTTTACCACAGGTTCCCATAATGTTTTGTTAAAAAACCGGGACATTTCCAAATTTTTACCTAAAAAACCCGGGACATTTTGTAAAAAAAACGGGACATGTTAAAAATTAAGGTAAAGCACAAATAAATCTATTATATATTATATGTTGCACTTAAAATAAGATACTGGTATAAAAATACACACATTAACTAACACAACTTCCACTTTAAAAAAGAATTCTAAATTACAAACATACTTAATTAGAAAAATCGCACCTTTAAAAAATACACAATAGTCAAGTTTATATTTCAGATTCATCAGAATATTTATCAGATTTATGGGCCTGTTCAAGAAGTTTTTTTTCTTCTGATATTTGAACTCAGCACAAGAGAAATCCTTAAAATGGGTCTTTATAATGGTTAAAGCTTTCACTGTCTCAATTTTAAGTCTGTTTTTTTCGTCTGTCCAAAGCGCATTTATTAATGAAAAAACGCGTTCAACAGCTGCATTGGATCCTGGCAGTGCCAAACAAAAATTAACTAGGCATTTCAGGTTCTCAGCATTTATATCCTGCTTTGTAAAATGAGCGAACATCTCACACCATTTTTCACTGACACTTTGATCCTTCAGTTCCCTCCACACATCAAATTTGCTTTCACAATATTTTTTCACACATGCAAACTCATCAAATAAGTCCTCTTCATTCACAGTAAAATTTGGTGACACTGTCTTCGTGAATATGTAGCTTTCTTGGATGTTCTTCCAAGTCACAGACTCCTTTCCCTTCAAATTGATCCAATCCATAGACTGAAGAGGCGTAAGAAATGGTGTACACCACTCCTGAATATATTCAATGCAGGTGTCCTAGAAATCTACTGCATAGCTTTGAAACTTTTCAACTGTTATGTGTCCTTCTTTTTCTAATTCTTGCAACGGATTTCTCACAGTAGTAGTAAGAAACTTTTCTGCCTTCCTGTAGTTAAATCATTTGGTAGATGCTCACTGAACACTGTTTTGGTCGACTTTCGAATTTTTGTTCGAGATTCAAACCGAGGGTCCACTGTAACCGGATATTGATAAAGTAACACTACTAAAACACGGAATAAAATCTGTTACCCAAAGATTTTTTTTTTTAGGAAGGACCCTTAAAAAGCGGGACATTTGGAATAAATTCGGGACACCGGGACATTTTATTTAAAAAACGGGAGTGTCCCGGGAAAAACGGGACGAATGGGAACCCTAAGTTAAGGGCGAATAGCATGCCTGTAAATAATCGTCTGCCTTTGACCCATCTGTGCACACAATGTTCTCTGGAATTTGTCCCGCAAGTGCAATAGAAAAAATCATTAGGTTCGAACTATTGACCCGGAAGTAGTTATGCCTGTTTCAACAACAAATTTTGATAATGGGGGTGTGTAACAGTAGATTAAACAACTAGCCTACACATTTAAATTTACACTAATGCATGTTGAAGTCGCCCCGTTTATTTCCATGGGGTCTCGATGGAGACCAAAGAATAGGGCTACTGCGTCATCAGGCATGTCTAAGAGGCGACAAATATGAGGTTGTGCGTGATGCGGGCACTGTCATCTTGTCAACACATTGCTACAGAAACTACCTCTGCAAGAGCACATAAATGCTTTGGATCAGGCTCCCTAGGTGGCAAGCAGTAGTGGTGGTTCTTTGCTCCATTGGGGAACGAAAATGAAAATGACAATAATGTTGAACTCAGTATTTCCCTAACTTAGGCTATATATTTCAGATAAACGAGCAGATTCAATACGTTCGGGATAACTTTGGGAAAAAATATGCTGGTAAGTTAAAATTATTTTATGGTTTAGTTTGTTATGAATGCAATAATAGTCGTTCAGTGACTTAAATAAAAAATCGAATTCATGTTTGTCTCTAGCTTCAAATCTATAATGCAGTGATACTTTACTTTTTCGTTTCTATAATGCAGTGATACTTTACTTTTTCGTTTCTATAATGCTGTGTTACTTTACTTTTTCGTTTCTATAATGCAGTGATACTTTACTTTTTCGATTCTATAATGCAGTGATACTTTACTTTTTTGTTTCTATAATGCTGTGATACTTTACTTTTTCGTTTCTGTAATGCAGTGATACTTTACTTTTTCGTTTCTATAATGCAGTGATACTTTACTTTTTCGTTTCTATAATGCAGTGATACTTTACTTTTTCGTTTCTATAATGCAGTGATACTTTACTTTTTCGATTCTATAATGCAGTGATACTTTACTTTTTCGTTTCTATAATGCTGTGATACTTTACTTTTTCGTTTCTGTAATGCAGTGATACTTTACTTTTTCGTTTCTATAATGCAGTGATACTTTACTTTTTCGTTTCTATAATGCAGTGATACTTTACTTTTTCGTTTCTATAATGCAGTGATACTTTATTTTTTCGTTTCTATAATGCAGTGATACTTTACTTTTTCGTTTCTATAATGCAGTGATACTTTACTTTTTCGTTTCTTTATAGTCCCTGATCTGAAGTTTGCGTTCTTGAGCCAAGTGTGTTGCCATGTTGTTGTAAGACGTCTGTGAGGTTGTCTGTCCATCTGCCTCTTGATCGTCCCGTGCTCTGAACCCAGATCGTGTGTTGTAGGCGTGTAGTGGTAATTTATCAGGCTTCATTGTCTTAAGATGACCAAACTACTTATTTTTCGTGGCTCTATATATTTGATACAGGATGTAGTTTCTACAATTTTTCTGATGCCATCATTTCTCATCGTGTCTCTCCTGATAACATTAATGGCTTAAATTTAGTTTTTAAACATATGTGATTTTCCTCTCCTGTCAGGGACTATGTTTGACACTGATAGCAAAGAGTTGGTGAGAATATACTATTTATCAACTGTCATTTAGTTCGCATACTGATATTCTGATGTTTGAATAGTAGGTAAGACACTGCACTGACTTTTTGACATATTGTTTCAATTTCTCTGTTAAGTCTTCCATTTTCAGTAAAAATGCTTCTCAAGTTCTTGAACTCAGGAATCTGCTTATTTGCTTCTACGTTAGCTTGTGATGTTATTTTGTCCATATGTATGTTGAACAGTAGTGGTAATAGTACACAGCCTTGTCGAACTCCTGTGGTTGGATCAAATGTTTCAGTGTGTCCATCAGTCTACACTTTTGCATATATGTTTCAGAATTGTCACATTATCTAATAGCTACCTCTGTATTCCGTAGTCTTCTAGTACTGACCAACATTTATTTCTATCCATTCTAACGAAGGCCTTTTCTTAGTCTACAAATACTATGTTTAGGTTACAGTTATACTCAAATGTTCTTTCACTTAAATGTCTTAAGGTAAACAAAGCATTAGTACATCCCATTTCTTTCCTAAATCCAAATGCAATGATATAAAAAGTCAAAGTATTTTTGGTATTTACTGCAGAATTCTCAAAGTCTAAATTGCCGGCAGTTATTTTTTTCTCACGTTTTACGGGATGGAGTTTGATTTGAGACAGTTACTAAAACTATGTACCAGACAACAGAGGGAGTTACTAAAACTATGTGCCAGACAACAGAGGACAGTCCAAGAGAATAAGATGGACAACATTTTCTGCACTGGACGATCTGGAATATGCAGATGACATTGCACTACTCGCACATTCAAATCAACACATCCAAGAAAAAGCAGACAGATTGAATAAGTATAACCAGCAGGTGGGTCTACACATCAATCTAAAGAAGACAGAGGTCATGACACTCAGTGTGTGCAATCCAGAGCCCATAACAATAAGGAACAGACAGACACATTTACATACCTAGGATGCATAGTAGACCAAGCAAAGATAACAACAACACAATGAATAAAGTGAGATCAGCCTTTGCTAGTCTAAACAACATCTGGAAGTCCTCTCAGTACAGCACAAACACTAAACTGAGATTATATGAGAGCTGTATACTTTCTGTGTTTCTCTATGGTGCGGAACACTGGAGAGTAACAGAGAAGGAAATGTCGAAATTGTCCTCTTTCCACTCAATCTGCCTAAGGAAAATTCTCATAATTTTTTGGCCGAATACCATCACCAACCAAGAACTGCTTACTCGGAGCAAACAAGAGGACATGCACACCATCATAGCTGGTAGATGCTGGAGTAGGGTTGGCCACGTCCTCAGAAGAGACCTTGATGCCATCACAAGAATAGCTGTGCTATGGCCCCCTGAAGAAAAGTGAAAGAGAGGCTGACCAAAAACAACTTGGCGGAGAACTGGGGAGGCCGAGATGCAAAAAATGAACCAGAGCTAGGGCACTGCATGAAGGATGGCCGGCAACCGAGCAAAGTGGAAACAGTTTGTTGCTGCCCTACAAGACGCCACCAGGTGCTATGGCCACTGCTTTGACAGTCGGCAGCTAAGGATCAAAGAAGAGAAGAGAAGATTAAAACTGTGGACACTGCTAGGTTTGTGTTTTTTTTTTAAATTTATAATGGAAAATATTCCGATCAGCCTGTGATGGGTTGTAATTTGGAAATAGGGTCTATAATGTTAGACATTATATTTAATAGCCAATATTTGCTTTGGCATTATTACTGTTAATGGAGTAAATGATAATTAATTTCCTATATGACGTTTGCTCATTTTGTAAGAAGGTTGTTGCTGCCCTACAAGATGCCACCAGGTGCGATGGCCGCTGACTGCTTTGACAGTTGGCGGCTAAAGATCAAAGAAGAAGAAGAACTAGTAATATGGGGATTCCTTTTTTTTCTTTCATTTTGTTTAGTTGAATTAAAACAACAAATTAAAGTTATCAACTTGTGGTTTATAAAAGTAAACGTTGAATTAACTTCAGATTTGCATGATGGCATGATTGACAAGGAGCTGTTTGAGCTTGGTGGCATGTTCTTTCACAAGTGAGATGTCAAGTGTTTTTGGGTCTCCCGTTATTTCCTTTACTGGGGAGGGAGGGGGTGGGGGTGTTTCCAGAAAACTGCCTTGAAATCCTTTCAACTTGTTTCCTCAGTGTATAGTGTTCAACGCTAACATATTTTCCTCAATTCTTCTGCTAATGTTTGTTTTGTTCGCTCCATCAGTCTCACACTGGTGATATTGTCACAGCATTTTTAACCTGCTCGGTGGAAGCACTCATTTTTGAAATTGTGGAATGTCTTGATTGTCATTTTTGAAATTTCCCTGTTTGAAAGCCATATATTAGGGCTGTTTTGACATTTTACTTTAACATTTTTCGTTTTGTGTTGGACCTTATTTCTTTGATTTCAATAAATTTACCAATGCATGAAAGCCCTTCTTGCCATTTAAATTCTTCTTTTAGCATCAGTCTGTTCCACCATATTTGTCTATATAATCAATCAGTCAATACCCTTTAGCTCTCCAAGGAGCATAGGCCTTCAACAAACACATGCCAAGTTCTCCTGTCACATGACATCAGCTCAAGTTCTCCTGTCACATGTCATCAGCTCAAGTTCTCCTGTCACATGACATCAGCTCAAGTTCTTTCCACGTCTTCCTCATCATTTTCACTTCTGTCTCCAGCTCTCTTCTCCATTTGTTTTTTTGTCTACCTCTGCCTCTTTCCTTGAGGATTCCAGAACAAGGAACGCCTTGTAATGCTATCAACAGGTTTCCTTTTGTCTATATTGCTACCTAGATGTACTTCTGATTTCACATGTTGTAAAGGTGTTTGTCTGAGTGCAATCTGGCTGTCATTTATTCCATAAAAGGTGATTTTTGAGTAATCAGTGGGCAGAAAACTGCATGCTTATATGGCAACATTGCCTGACATATAACAATCCAGTGGTGAAATAAAATGTTTTAGTTATTTCAGCACTCTTGCCATTTGCTGAAGTTATTGATGGCAGAGCGCAATCCCCTTAGCTCCTGCAATTATTCTGGTGTAATAAATTATCCATTAATTAGTTTTATTCATTGGTGAAAATATCTGGTCACCCTGCTAGAGTCACAGTACCAGAGAAGAGGCAAGGGATGTCCCTTTGAGCTTCCTTCTACCTCACCCAATGTTCACGACTGCTTACTCAGCAGTCATTCAGTATTATATGACAACAACCTCCAGCATAAGAATGGAAGTAGAGACAGGTACTGCAGCCCTGAGGTGGCTGTCTGAAACTTCATTAACAAGGGCAGTTATGTCATATTCTCATGCTTTAGAAGGTCCAAAGTGGATGACTATGGCATGAATGGAAAACATCTATAGAAGCCTCAAATCTTCAGGACTGGTGTGGATCAACTGTCCTGGTCATGCAGGAGTACACAGCAATGAATGAGCTGACAGACTAGCTTTGAGAGCACTCATGGTGGGGACATTGGATATGGACAAGGGAGAGATACTAAGAATGACATTGCAATCGATGAATCAACAAAGCTAAGATAGCATGGATTTTTATCAAACAAAAGACTAAATGGGATGGACATATGACAGGATGCATTTGGATTGTGTACAACCAGCATGCAACAGGAACAATTAGCATTTATACCCTTCGACATTTGCTGAGGGAGACTGAGCACCTATAGGTTTGCTCGTAGTGCGACAATGTCGATTCTGATCAATAATAACAATAACAATTCAGCACTCTGAAGAAATTTAGGTGATTCAGCTGACAATAATATTGGCGGCAGGAGGACTTGATGAGCTCTTACATCAATGACTTCTGCAGGAAGTTGTTTTTACATATTGAAGTTGTTAGTCCTGTATTATTCACCTTAGTACACATTTGTACATGGAAACTATTAATTAGTGTCATACTTGTGATTTTTACAGAAAACATTGCCAGTGGCATGTATGATGCTCGGGATTTGGAAAAGTTGCAGAATGACACAGTGTTTGTACGCACGTACATCCGTGGTCAAGACAGGCTAGATGAAGGAGTTGACCTTGTACATTCTTCTTTTAAATTTAGAAAAGAAATGAAAGTTAATGGTGAGATATTGTTCTATCACTTGTTCAGTGACCTTTTCCACTTGACATATTTCTATATCTTTACACAAACCACAGACGATGACACTACAGGTGCGACTCTCTTTGGGTTTCCTGCCATTTCTTCATCTTTTTCTTCTTTAAGTATCATGCCTGATGGTGAAGGTAGTCAGGTCTGTCAACAACTTCCTGCCTCCTATACAGCTTATCAAATCTGTTGTTGACTTCTATCCATGCTATGATGACAAACTATCCAGTATCTTCTTTTTTATCATCCTCAATCTTGTTTTTCTTTAGTCTTTCCTGCTGTCATATTACGAGGGGCATTCAGAAAATAATGCACCACATCGTTTTTCTCAGCTAATAATGAAGATAGAAGCATGAAATTTTGCACACTTCAAATATGGCATGTGCCAGTTGTGTGCACCAAACTGCACCGCAACCGGCCAAATAATACGGCTGCCCTAAACCGTTGAAATGGAGCCTGTTAGCAACTTGCATTATAAGCAGCGAATTGTGATAGAATTTCTCGTTGCAGAGAAGGAAACTGTTGTGAACATTCACAAGCGTCTTTATGATGTGTATGGAAGTTTTGCAGTCGACAGGAGTACAGTCAGTCGCTGGGTTCAGAATCAAAGAATCAGGAAGTGGAGACACGGAGCTGCTTGATCGGCCGTGCTATGGACGTCCTGCCACAGCCACCAACGCAGAAATGTTGAAATGCGCTGAGGGCATTATTGTAACTGATAGGCGAATCACTACTCAACAATTGGCCTTACAGCTGTCAGTCAGCATTGGTAGTGCAAATGCAGTTATAAACACTCTCGGATTTTCTAAGGTTTGCGCAAGATGGGTTCCTCGAAGTCTCACAAATGACCACCGATTGCAAAGGAAAGCAATTTCTTCTGAATTGTTGGAGCGTTTCAATGCTGATGGAGAGAACTTTTTGGTTAAGGTCGTTACAGGTGACGAAACCTGGGCACATCATTTTGAACCTGAGACAAAAAGACAGTCAATGGAGTGGCATCATCCGCAATCACCACGAAGAAAGAAATTCAAGACAATTCCTTCAGCTGGAAAGGTCATGATCACTGTCTTCTGGGACATTGAAGGTGTGATTCTTGTGGACGTTATGCCAAGAGGAGAGACAATCAATTCGCAAGCTTACACTAAGACATTGAAAAAAACTCAATCAACGATGTCGCAGAGTTCGGCCGCACAAGAATCCAGCAGACCTGCTTCTCCTTCACGACAATGCGCGACCTCACACAAGTCTGGCAACACAGGAAGCAATCACCAAATTGGGTTGGACTGTACTACCCCATCCACCCTATAGTCCCGATTTGGCACCCTCTGATTTTTATCTGTTTGGTCCACTTAAAGATGCACTCCATGGGACAAGGTTTGAAGATGATGAAGGAGTGATTCATGCAGCGAAGAAATGGCTACATGATCAAGACAAAATCTGGTACGGGCTAGGAATACATGCACTTGTTTTGCGCTGGCATAAAGCCGTACAAGTTGATGGGGATTATGTTGAATAATACCAATGTTTACATGACATATCCATGTATATTGTCTATAAATTTCATGCTTTTTGAATAAACAGCTCCTGAGAAAAACGATGTGGTGCATTACTTTCTGAATGCCCCTCGTATATTCCATCTTTCTTCTTCTTCTCATGACATGCACAAAGAAAATGAATTGTTCTCTTCTGATATGAGTATTAAGCTTCCGTGACACATGGGCTACTTTCAAGACATCCTTATTACTCTTCTCAACTGTTCATGGTATTCTTAACATTCTTCTATAAAACAACATCTCTATGGCCTCCAGGGTTGTTCCTGCTTGTAAACTTTTTGTCCATCACTCATTTCCATATTTTAGGATTGGCAATATGTAACACTGAAGAACTCTCTTTCTTGTCCGTCATTCACTTCTGTATGTTAGGATTGGCAATGTATAACACTGAAGAACTCTCTTTCTTACTTCCATTGACAACAATTTATTGCATAAAATATTTTTTCATTTTATGGATGCTACCTTTGCATGTTATTAACATGCCTAGGTATTTAAGTCAATTGACATGTTTAAAAACTGTTGTATATCTTCATGTAAGTCTAGTTTGTGAGGTCATTTTCTGTCTGTTCTGCATGCACTGAAGAGTATTTCCTTTGTCTTTTTCCCAGTTGGTCTCTATAAAATCAGCCATAAGAGGAAATGTTAGTCTCTATAAAATTAGCCCAGCACTTCAAGCTCTAGAAAGCAAAATGTTTCCTGATATTAATAACATCTGTAGATTAATTGACCAACTGTTCACTTCCTATTGTGTCGAAGTTACACTCCAGTGGATCCCTGGGCATGTCGGAGTCCCAGGAAATGAAAAAGCCGATAAACTATCCAAAAGAGGAGCAGCACTGCCCCAGTTTCCATCAGGTACCACACTGCAAACCTGCCAACAGATCCTGAGAAACAATTATAGGCAAGAATGGCTAAACCAGTGGGCTACCTCCCAGACAGGGCGTCCAATCTGCAAACATCAAACTAAACCAAACCCTCAAGATCCAGTTAAACAACTGAAAAGAAGAGATCAGAGTCTATTTTTCCAGCTGAGAACAGGCCATGCCCCCGTCAATAAACATTTAAATAGAATAGACCCACTACGTGAACCAAACTGTCGGCACTGCCACCACCATGAGGAATCAATTGAATACCTGCTGTTACAGTGCCCAAGACTAACTGACCTGCGACACCAGCTACTCCCATCGCACCCAACCATCCACAAAAGACTGTACACATCATCACTGTGGTGGATTTAGATGTTATGAGCTGTTGTTGTTATGTATTTATATTGTACTGAATGAGGTCAGCTGTGAAGGCCCCTGAGTATAACAATTATTAGGGTGAGTTCTCAGAGAGCCTTTCTGCTACCACCTTATGATCTCATTCAGACTTATTCTTGACTAGTATGTATGATGACTACGTCTAGTGTCTAGGGTTATGAACATGTGGTGTGAGGGTAATTTAATAATAAAACACACACACATAAACAAATATTAATGTCTATGATCAAATGAACTAACACCGTGTTTGAAATTTTGGTATTAAACTATTTTTTACAATTTTATTTTGTCCTGAACCTAGTATTCTTCTGGTCAGGACTTTCAACTCAAATGAAATCAATTTATATACATATAGGTAATTCAATTAAACAAAAGGGACAATTTGTCCAAACACATATTTAAAAAAAAAGCTAATAATGGTGTTAATAAATTTCTAATACTACTGGTAACTAGCACTGGATGGCGGGTCGGGATTCTGTAATCACTCCCATGTCTTTATTTCACAACTTTTAATTTTAATTTCTTGGGAGGAAATAGTTTTATTTATTTCAGTTAGGGAAACACTAATTTTCGTTGATGAACGATCATGTGCCAGATTATATACTTATCTAGCACATGTAGTAGCTGTCAGTTGTCACTCCGGCCAACGGCCACTGTTGTACTTGTCCAAAAGTAATAGGGTAGACAGCATGTACACCTATCACTACTGGAATACAAAGTCTTCTCAAATTCACCACTCAGAAATCTGGCACCGGACTAGTGCCAGACAAAAAAAACCTGTAACATGAAATTATGTTTCCTTGTTTACATCATGTTTAATCTACTATTTCCACAAATTATAATACATGCAAAATAAAAGACCTGGGTCAGATCTATCTGACCAACCCAACTCATCCACATAACAAGGTGTACCAGTTTTTTTTTTTTTTCATTCCTCTCCTCTAATGGCTGCACTGTATCTGCCATATTATCATTAATCTCTTTTTTCCATACAATAAGGTGGGTGATATGTTTCCACCTGACCACCTAAGAAAACGTGTATTCTACATCTCTGGTAATTTGTTATAAGATAAACCAACCTCTAGGCCCTGCAGAAGTCAGCTAGGGACCTGTGTACTTACTGTCGTATGGCAGTATCTCTCACTCACATTTTTAAATAAAATATTAATAATTTCTGCCTTACCACGAATTCAATGAATAAACACAGGAACGATGACCATGGCACAGATTCAGCTTTGCTGCTGGCTTGACTATGAAATTTTTATGTCTTTACTTTAATTTTAGTTAAAATTCATACTTCAGTACATCGTCCTGGCTGAGGGACAGTATTAGTCAAATAGCGTCGAGCCGTCAAATTTTTCAGTAATATTAAATGTGTTGGCCAATGAGATCGAACGATTCCCAATTCTGACTTCAATTTGAAAAGAAAGCCAAAATTACAGCCCAATTTCGGGGTACCTCTGTCTGTCGGTCCGTCCCGATCTTGGCGTTAGTTAAAAATAGACTTGCTTTTTGGCCTAATACATTTGCCTCTCCCTCCTAAAGTTCCCCCTTTGGACTTTGACCCTCCCTCTTCTGCTTCTTTTCAACACCGCGTGCAAAAAATTGTCACCAATAGTGAATGCAAAAACGAGGGTCTGCTTGTCAGTCTGTATGAACCAATATAGTATTTTGTCAATATCTCTACTATTAATTGGGCATTTTTGGAGAATGAAACAAATTATTAATCAGAAGATCATATTCTATCAAACCAACTAAGTTTTATGGTCCTAATCCTAGTAATAAAGATTTCCATATATTTTCCATATTATTTGGCAATTTCTACTTTTATATAAATCCACCATCTTTCCCCCTCCTCCTTCGTTGTTCAAACCGAAACAACAAGTTGGTTACGTCAGAAAATTTTGCTACTTGGCAGACACAGCGCTGTGTGTGTGGTTTTATATGTCAAACTGCGTGCCGATAGAACGAACAAGTATTGGCTTTTCGTTGTATTTTTAAATCTGCCACTAGCGATATCGCTCGCTCGCTGACAATTTTGTGGTTCAAACCAACACGTGCCAAAAGTATCATTTTTCCGTCTCTCTCTCTCTCGCATTCCTTCTGGACGAATAAACCTTTCGTCTCAAAATGTTATAAATAGTTTTCCAAGGCATTAGAAAACGATAGTACTATTTATTCTACAAGACGGCCTGCCAAAGTCCATACGATTGCTGGCGTGGGCGAAAACGAAACGTTACAACTTCATCATTATTATCCCTACATTACTTTGACTTAGGTCTTCAATCTGTTTTGATATTAATTGGTTGTGAAGTTTGTCATTTGATTATTTTGAGCCCTAAAAATGAATTAGAGAAAATGTTGTACTGCAGCAGAAAAGCTCTTAGTGGTAAAATATGCAGAATCTAACGGCAATCGGGCAACAAGTCGAAATTTTTCCATTAACGAGTGTAACATTCAATTATGGCGAAAAAACAAAGAGGCGCTGCAAGTGTTGCCTAGTAAGAAAAAGGTGAATCGTGGGTCACCACCAGATCTTCCAGACCTAGAAAAAAACATTATTGGAGTGGGTAGTGGACAGAAGGCAACAAGGCATCGGTGTTTCATGCATTGAAATCCGACTTAAAGCTCTGGAACTTAAAAAATCTCATACAGGCACAACAGCATTTAAAGCGTCATATGGATGGGCAGTTCGTTTTATGAAGCGACATGGTCTTTCAGTTCGTCGAAGAACTACTATCGCGCAGCATCTTCCATCTTCTTTCAGTTTTTTAACAAGTGTTTCATAAAATTAATCTTGAAAAATTATGGTGCGTATTATACACGAATTTCCATTTTACCAGAAAATTTTGGGCTAAATCAAGCATGCGTATTATACACGAGTGCGTATTATACGCGAGATTTTACGGTAGATCAAATTTGCTCCTTAGGCCTTGTGAATACTCTGATTTTCGTCAAAAGGATGCCTACTCAAGAAATCTGCACCCAAATTTTGTGAACCAGGAATGTATTCAATGGTAAATGAATAAGGTTGGATGAGCAACGACCACCTTAATAAACGAGCATTTTCATGCTTGGCCTGTGACAAAAATACGAGGGGTTGAGGATCTGTTTGGACCACAAATGGTCTACCATAGAGATAGATCTGGAATTTTTTATAGCCCAGATCAAAGCTAAACATTCTTTTTCGCTTGTTGAATAGTTTTGTTCCGCTTTGTTCAACTTGCGGCTGGCATAAGCGACTGGGTTTAGTTCCCCATTTGGTGAAGAGGACCTTTGTAACAAAGTGGCCCCCAGGCCCACATTGCTTGCGTCCGTTCTTACCACGAATTCCCGAGTCAAATCAGGCAATTTTAAAATAGGCTTGCTAGTGAGTTTTTCCTTTAACTCTTGGTAAGCCAATTCACACTGTGCGGACCAAACAATTTTATCAGGATGTCCCTTACGGGTCAAATCAGTCAAAGGAGCACAGATAGAGTTAAAATTTTTAATGTACTTTTGATAAAATCCACACAACGACACAAAAGATCTCACATCTTTCTTTGTCTGTGGTCTCAGTGCCCTTTGCAATTTCTCCAGGTTCTTGGTGTCAGGGGTCATGCTACTCTGATATACGGTATGTCCCAAGAATTCCAACTTTTTGCATCCAATACAACATTTTGTTGGTCTAGCAGTCAAGTTAACCTCTCTGAGTCTATCAAACAACATAGTCAAAGAGTTAACGTGTTCCTCAAACGTTTCAGTAGCGATGAGGATATCATCCATAAAATCAGTGATGCAAATTATTCAGTGGATGCAACAATTTTCGCATCATCCTTGAAAACACACTCGGAGCATTTTTCAACCCAAACGGCAACATGTTGAACTCATAATGTCCTTCCGATGTGCTAAAGGCTAAATAAGGTTGAACCTCAGGCTTTACTGAAATTTGATAATAGCCTTTGCTAAGATCCACCATTATTTTGCATGATGTTAGAAAGACTTAAATTGCATGCTGACGAAAAGATCAGAGAAGAACAAGCGGGTTTCAGGCCGAAACGATCATGTATTGATCAAATATTCACACTAAGAACAATTATAGAAGAATCAGTGGAAATGCAATCGCCACTTATTATCACCTTCGTCGATTTTCAAAAAGCCTTTGATAGGCTACACCGCCCATCATTGTGGAAGATACTTACAATCTATGGTTTTCCAACAAAATATGTGAATATAATCAAAGCGCTATATGACAATGCAAGATGTTGTGTTAGAACAAATAAAGGGAATACAGAATGGTTTACAGTAGAAACAGGGGTGAAACAAGGCTGTATTATGTCACCACTACTTTTTGGAATAGCTATTGATTGGGTTATGAGAAACTATACCCACAATGAACAAACAGGTATAAAATGGACAAATGGAAAATTCCTGGGGGACCTGGATTTCCCAGATGATTTAGCATTCTTAAGTTCAACACCCAGACAATCCCAAGAAGCAGTAAATAATTTGTGTCATCTTTCGGTTAAAATAGGTCTCCAAATAAATGCATCTAAAACTAAAGTTATGAACTTTTCTAACGAGACCTTTAATATCATCCTAAACGGGGAAAAACTACAGAAAGTTGAAAGTTTCAATTATTTAGGCAGTAAAATGACTCAGGATGGTGACACAACAAGAGAAATTCATACTAGAATTGCTTTGGCAGCTAGCGCCTTCAATAGATTATCTAACATTTGGAAATTACGATCATTGAATATACATACCAAGCTTCGTCTGTTTAATTCAAATGTTATCTCAGTGTTAACATATGGCAGTGAGAGTTGGAAAATAACAAAATCATTGGAGAACAAGCTGAATACATTCGAGAACAAATGTCTTAGAAAACTCATGAACATCAGTTGGAAAGAATTCAAGACTAATCGACAAATAAGAGAAGACTCTAGGCAGAAATATGTCTCCAACTATATAAGGAAAAGACGATGGTCATATATCGGTCATGTCCTATGAATGCAAAACAACAGAATACCATTGCAGGCACTCACTTGGGTTCCTGAGGGTAAGAGGAAAAAAGGAAGACCAAAAGAAACACTCAGAAGAACAATAATAAGAGAAGGAAGAACGTTGGGATTAAACAATGTGCAAGAGCTAAGAGGAGTGGCATCACAACGAACAACCTGGAGAGCACTGGTTTCTGCCTTATGCGCCGTGTTTGGTGCTTAAAGAATTTATTATTATTATTATTTAAGATCCACCTTAGAAAAATATTTTGCCTTGTTCAGCCTGGCAAATAGTTTAGTTGTATCAGGTAATGGATCCACCTGATTTTCTGTGACAGCATTCAGTTTCCTGTAATCTATGCACAGACGATGTTCCCCAGAGGGTTTTCTCAGCAAAACCACACTAGAGCTATAAGGAGATTCACTGTGAGAAATAATCCTTTCTTTCAACAAATACTCTATCTCCTCTTTCAAAGCTTTTTCCTTAGCGAACAGAATAGAATAGGCTCTCATACAGATGGGTGTTGGGTCTATTAACTTCATATCGTATTCCAACAAATTGGTGTGCCCCGGCTTATCCGTTAACACGTCTGTATGTTCAAGCAGAACCTGTTGAACCCGCTCCCTCTGATTTTTAGTCAGGTGCTTACTGACTTTCACCTGTGCTGGTGTTTCACATGGTTTTAGGGGGTACTCGTGTGAGGTGAGTGGTTCCTTTTTCATCTCCGTTGCGATAGCTAAGGTCAGTAAAGGGGTGCCTTCCTGGATTTGTCTGTCCAGATACTTCTTTAGAAGGTTCACATGATATATTTTCTTTTTCCCCTTCTTGTCAATTTTATAATTGGTTCTAGACACCTTCTCTAGAACTGTATATGGACCTTGCCATCCTATTTGCAACTTGTTACTGCTGCTGGGTAATAGAAGAAGCACCTTCTATCCCACAGCTAGTTCTCTATCCTTCGCTTTCTTATTAAAATATGCAGCATGTTTTTTCCTGGCTTGTCTGAGATTATCATTAGCAAGTTTCCAGCCAATTTCTAAGACGAGTGGTCAGCTCGTTCACATATTGATATGATGAGGTAACAGTCTCTTCTGCCTTCTCATCTGTCCATGTCCTTAACAAGGCTTCCAATGGACCTTTGATTGGCCTCCCAAATAACAAGGTTACTGGTGCCATTCCGGTTGAATTATGTGGAACTTCCCGATACGCAAACAACGCAGCGGGCAAAAATTGGTCCCACGTATCAGGTTTTTCATGGGCCAGCTTCCTCAGGATGGAGATGAGGGTCCCATTGAACCTCTCCACCTGGCCGTTCCCTTGGGGGTGATACGGACTACAATGAAAGTGCTTGGCCTGGAAGATCCTGAAAACTTCTTCCGTTAGTTTCCCTTTGAACTGTGAGCCGTTATCAGTCAAGATTTGATGCAGGAATCCTAATCTTGTGAATATTGTAAGTAATGCCTCTGCGACATGCTTAGAATCGATTGACGACAGGGCTACCGCCCTTCCCCACATAGAACAAGTGTCCACCAGAGTAAGGATGTAACTGTTCCTCCTCTTGGTACGAGTGAGAGGTCCCACAATATCCACTGCAACCCTCTCAAAAGATGTTCCCACTATGGGCATTTCCCCTAGAGTTGCAGGAGCAGTCCAATGCTTTGGAGCTACCCGTTGACATTCTGGACAGGATTTTACATATCTTTTTATATCTTCCGTTATTCCTGGCCAGAAATAATGACAAGCTATACGCTGTCCTGTGGCGCTGATCCCCATATGACCACTGAAGGGAATCGCATGCCCTAGTTCCATCACTTTCTTCCTATATTAAGTGGGAAGAACCAGCTGTCCGTGACCATTTGCTCCAGTTCCAGCCTTCCTATAGATCAGTTTATTCTTCATATAGTAGTCTCCTTTGCTTGGAGGTGTGTGACATTTGGGCAATTTTTTAAAACATGGCTTGAGTGACCTATCCTCAGCCTGCGCCTTCCTCATCTCCTCTGGATGAGTATTTATAGGATCACCTTCTTCCTTCTTTGACTGTGATCTGGTCTGCACTGTTGCCATAATCACAGGTCTCTTGGGATTCCCCAAGAAGACATATCTACACCCCAATATCAGAGGGTAGATTGGTTCATCTATCACTGCTGCTCTGATTTATCCTTCCACATAGCGAGTTTTCACAGTTATCCTTGCGATGGGAAGTGTCATGAGTGGTATGTCCTTAGTCGCCCCTTGTATCTCCACTGTTTCTGTGGTATACTGACCTGGGTTCACTAGTCTAGAACTCACGACAGAATCAAAATCTAGACCTGTATTATAAAGGCACCTTATGGTGACCCCATTACATACAACCTCCTCACAAACTGGGGGGTGATAAGGTTCCTGCTGTCCAGTAGGTTTAACCTTTAATCTCTGGTTCCCCGTTTTCATTGCAGCAAAGTTAGAAGGTTTCCTGTTACAAACTTCGGTGTTATGAGTGTCCCTCTTACACCATTTACACCACTTCTTTCCTTGGTTAAAAGGTTTTCTTTCATTATATTTTTGGTCATTGAACTGTGGGTTTCTATCTCGATAATCATTTCGTGGCCTATCAAAGTTGGGCTTACCTTTGTTACCTTGTTCTTTGTTATCAAATTTATTAGAGTTTAGTGGGGCCTTGTAATTCTCTACATGTTTCTTTTTAGCGCCAGCTACCTCTGCCTGGGCCGCCTGATACCTCTCAGCGACATTAAGTACCTCACCCAACCTCTCTGCACCTTGTTCCATGAGAAACTTTCTCAGGTCTGGAGCCATGGACTCTCTTAATTGCTCTATCATGATCATCTCTTTAAGATCTTAGGTCTTCCCCAGAGCAGTCCATTTCTCCAAATAGGTTTTCAGTCTGGCAGAAAATTGGTGGTATGTCTCCCCAGACAAAAGCTTGGCATTTCTAAACTTCTTACGATAAAATTCACCATACTTTTCATATCTTAACAACAAAGCCTGCTTTAGCATGTCATAATTGTCTTGGTCGTCTTTCATCTTTGCAAACACTTCATAAGATGTTCCCCTAAGACCCTGGGATAACTTTAAACTCCATCTCTCTTTTTCCAACCCATAGGTGGTGGCTAATACCTCAAATCTGCTTAAAAATGATTCAATGTCATCATCCCTCTCAACAAAATGGTCTAAATGGAACCCCATGGCCGAGGTTGAGGCTCCCTGACTGGCAGTGGCATCGGAGGTAGACGGGCTGTTACCACCTTCAGGAGCATGGCCTTGTAATTCCAACTCCCTTAGTCTTAATTCGTGCTCTCTCTGTAATCCTTTATCCTCTGCTTCCCTTTCTAACCTTTTATCTTCAGCTTCCCTTTCAGCAGCCAGTCTTCTTTCCTCTGCTTCCCTTTCAGCAGCCAGTTTTCTTTCCTCTGCTTCTATCTTCTTCTCTTCAAATTGGAGCCGCTTAATCTCTGCCTCCCTATCCGCCTCCAATGCCCTAGCCTCTTTGTCAGCCTCAATCTGCAACCTTTTAATTTCTTTCTCAGCCTCTAATTTCTTTCTGCCGCTAACTTTCTATCTTCCCTATCCCATTCAATAAATTTATCAACCTCTGAGGTTACATACTGAACCAACTCTGGTCCATCCATACCCATCTCTTTTGCAGCCAACACAGCAGCAGATCTGAATTTTGCCAAGTCTGCCATCTGATCAATTTTAAAATGTTCTAAGACAAATTAAAAACTATAATTAACAAAGTACCGACTCTAATTACCTAATTAACTACTGGCTGTGACAATTCATCAACTATAAATCTCCACCCTAAAATATTTTTATTTTTATTATTGAATATCTTTAGGGACACTATTGATACAATATTTGAATTCTATACAAAATGATAGGTTTAAATCCCGGGACAGGAGACCCCAATATAAGTGATAAATTTAAATCCCGGAGCGAGCTACCCAATATATGTGGTGGATTTAGATGTTATGAACTGTTGTTGTTATGTATTTATATTGTACTGAATGAGGTCAGCTGTGAAGGCCCCTGAGTATAACAATTATTAGGGTGAGTTCTCAGAGAGCCTTTCTGCTACCACCTTATGATCTCATTCAGACTTATTCTTGACTAGTATGTATGATGACTACGTCTAGTGTCTAGGGTTATGAACATGTGGTGTGATGGTAATTTAATACTAAAACACACACACATAAACAAATATTAATGTCTATGATCAAATGAACTAACACCGTGTTTGAAATTTTGGTATTAAACTATTTTTTACAATTTTATTTTGTCCTGAACCTAGTATTCTTCTGGTCAGGACTTTCAACTCAAATGAAATCAATTTATATACATATATGCAAGTCAATTAAACAAAAGGGACAATTTGTCCAAACACATATTTTAAAAAAGCTAATAATGGTGTTAATAAATTTCTAATACTACTGTTAAACTAGCACTGGATGGCGGGTCGGGATTCTGTAATCACTCCCATGTCTTTATTTCACAACTTTTAATTTTAATTTCTTGGGTGGAAATAGTTTTATTTATTTCAGTTAGGGAAACACTAATTTTCGTTGATGAACGATCATGTGCCAGATTATATACTTATCTAGCACATGTAGTAGCTGTCAGTTGTCACTCCGGCCAACGGCCACTGTTGTACTTGTCCAAAAGTAATAGGGTAGACAGCGTGTACACCTATCACTACTGGAATACAAAGTCTTCTCAAATTCACCACTCAGAAATCTGGCACCGGACTAGTGCCAGACAAAAAACCCTGTAACATGAAATTATGTTTCCTTGTTTACATCATGTTTAATCTACTATTTCCACAAATTATAATACATGCAAAATAAAAGACCTGGGTCAGATCTATCTGACCAACCCAACTCATCCACATAACAAGGTGTACCAGTTTTTTTTTTCTTCACATTCCTCTCCTCTAATGGCTACACTGTATCTGCCATATTATCATTAATCTCTTTTTTCCATACAATAAGGTGGGTGATATGTTTCCACCTGACCACCTAAGAAAACATGTGTATTCTACATCTCTGGTAATTTGTTATAAGATAAACCAACCTCTAGGCCCTGCAGAAGTCAGCTAGGGACCTGTGTACTTACTGTCGTATGGCAGTATCTCTCACTCACATTTTTAAATAAAATATTAATAATTTCTGCCTTACCACGAATTCAATGAATAAACACAGGAACGATGACCATGGCACAGATTCAGCTTTGCTGCTGGCTTGACTATGAAATTTTTATGTTTTTACTTTAATTTTAGTTAAAATTCATACTTCAGTACATCGTCCTGGCTGAGGGACAGTATTAGTCAAATGGCGTCGAGCCGTCCAATTTTTCAGTAATATTAAATGTGTTGGCCAATGAGATCGAACGATTCCCAATTCTGACTTCAATTTGAAAAGAAAGCCAAAATTACAGCCCAATTTCGGGGTACCTCTGTCTGTCGGTCCGTCCCGATCTTGGCGTTAGTTAAAAATAGACTTGCTTTTTGGCCTAATACATTTGCCTCTCCCTCCTAAAGTTCCCCCTTTGGACTTTGACCCTCCCTCTTCTGCTTCTTTTCAACACCACGTGCAAAAAATTGTCACCGATAGTGAATGCAAAAACGAGGGTCTGCTTGTCAGTCTGTACGAACCAATATAGTATTTTGTCAATATCTCTACTATTAATTGGGCGTTTTTGGAGAATAAAACATATTATTAATCAGAAGATCATATTCTATCAAACCAACTAAGTTTTATGGTCCTAATCCTAGTAATAAAGATTTCCATATATTTTCCATATTATTTGGCAATTTCTACTTTTATATAAATTCACCATCTTTCCCCCTCCTCCTTCGTTGTTCAAACCGAAACAACAAGTTGGTTACGTCAGAAAATTTTGCTACTTGGCAGACACAGCGCTGTGTGTGTGGTTATATATGTCAAACTGCGTGCCGATAGAACGAACAAGTATTGGCTTTTCGTTGTATTTTTAAATCTGCCGCTAGCGATATCGCTCGCTCGCTGACAATTTTGTGGTTCAAACCAACACGTGCCAAAAGTATCATTTTTCCGTCTCTCTCTCTCGCATTCCTTCTGGACGAATAAACCTTTCGTCTCAAAATGTTATAAATAGTTTTCCAAGGCATTAGAAAACAATAGTACTATTTATTCTACAAGACGGCCTGCCAAAATCCATTCGATTGCTGGCGTGGGCGAAAACGAAACTTTACAACTTCACCATTATTATCCCTACATTACTTTGACTTATAAATACTACAAATTTTATAGGTGTATCAATGTATATCATCACAATCACAACAACTGAGGAAGACTGGCACCTTTGTCAGAGAGGCAATGGGCTGTCAAGAGCTACCTGCTCACAGCTAAAGGGATTATATCATCATCATAAAATTAGCCATAAGAGGAAATGTTGTTAGTCTCTAAAATCAGCCATAAGAAGAAATGGTGTTAGTCTCTATAAAATTAGCCATAAGGGAAAATGTTGTTAGTCTCTAAAATCAGCCATAAGAAGAAATGGTGTTAGTCTCTATAAAATTAGCCATAAGAGGAAATGTTGTTAGTCTCTATAAAATTAGCCATAAGAGGAAATGTTGTTAGTCTCTATAAAATCAGCCATAATAGGAAATGTTGAAAGTCTTTATAAAATTAGCCATAAGAGGAAATGTTGTAAGTCTCTATAAAATCAGCCAGAAGCGGAAATGTTGTTAGTCTCTATAAAATCAGCCAGAAGCGGAAATGTTGTTAGTCTCTATAAAATCAGCCATAAGAGGAAATGTTGTTAGTCTCTATAAAATTAGCCATAAGAGGAAATGTTGTTAACCAGTCTCTATAAAATCAGCCATATGAGGAAATGTAGTTAACCAGTCTCTATAAAATCATCCATGAGAGGAAATGTTGTTAACCAGTCTATATAAAATCAGCCAAAAGAGGAAATGTTTTTAGTTGGTCTATAACATCAGTCTTGAGAGGAATTGTTGTTAGTTGGTGTCTATAAAATCAGCCATGAGATAAAATGTGGTTAACCAGTCTCTATAAAATCAGCTATGTGAGGAAATGTTGTTAGTTAGTCTCTATAAAATCAGATATAAGAAGAAATGTGGTTAACCAGTCTCTATAAAATCAGCCATAAGAAGAAATGTTGTTAGTTGGTGTCTATAAAATCAGCCATGTGAGGAAATGGTGTTAGTCAGTCTCTATAAAATCATTCATAAGAGGAAATTTTTTTAGTTGGTGTCTATAAAATCAGCTATGTGAGGAAATGTGGTTAATCAGTCTCTATAAAATCAGCCATAAGAAGAAATGTTGTTAATTGGTGTCTATAAAATCAGTCATGTGAGGAAATGTTGTTAGTCAGTCTCTGTAAAATCATTCATAAGAGGAAATGTTGTTAGTTGGTCTCTATGAAATCAGCCATGTTTTTTTATTTTTTAAATTATTTTTTAACGTATGCCCGCTATTACTCGAGGCGAGAATCTCCGGTTAGTATATCTAACCTGAGACTGATTTTTACGTGAGTATCCCTTTTTTCCCTGTACAATGACAGGTGTCCACTCGCCATTCAGGCAGATACTCGCCGTCTTCGGAGGGTACCCATTAGAGCTGGGTCAGCACAGGAGCCGTTCAGGTTATTCCAGTCCCTGGTTGACGACACTCCTTCAAATGTCTTCGCCAGGGCTCGAATTAATCCGGTCCAAGTCCCAGTCGACGACACTCTTTCAAATGTCCTCGTCCGGGTTTGAACCTGGATCACCCGATCGCCAGCGCAGTGTGGTAACCATTACACCAGCGCAGCTCCCAAATCAGCCATGTGAGGAAATTTGGTTAACCAGTCTCTATAAAATCAGCCATAGAGGAAATGTGGTTAACCAGTCTCTATAAAATCAGCCATAAGAAGAAATGTTAGTTGGTCTCTATAAAATCAGCCATGTGAGGAAATTTTTATTTTTAAAAATTTAAGGTTTTTACTTTTAAGGAAATTTACTTTTCTTTGTAGCACGCTCCTTTCAACCATCTACCACATACATGGAGCTGTTGGTTATATCAGGATGTTTTTCATTTATTGTAATATGTTTTTGTTTGTATTTATTTTATACTATATTATCTCTAGTAGGTATTTTTCCTTTTGTCTAGTTCAAAATGGTTTTATTATCCAAAATATGATATTTTCTAAGTTGATATGTTTTTAATTTTCACTGAAGAGCTTAATTGCTCAAGCAATAACTAAAGAGTGGATAATAGCATGGGACCAAAGTAAAAAAGCAAGACACTCATATAAAATCCTAAACAAAAGCCAAGCAAAAAACGTCAAATACAAGATGAACTAAAAATACCAATTAATAAAAAATTGCTGAGGCTCAAGCTTGGAACTGGATATTTCATGATTGAGGAACCCACATGTGAAGATTGTCAAGAACTAAACACAATTAGACACTTTCTGGTGGACTGCAAAAATATGATCAGCAGAGGCAAAACATTAAGACATACTGTAGTGACCACAAGGTAGAAATGAGTGTAGACAATCTTATAGGCACTAAGACCCCATCAGAAGTACAAAAGTTAATAAAACACTATATTACAAAAACTAAAGCTAACATATAAAAATAAATAAGGATCCGAACCAGTAGTCTACACTGGTGAAAGACTCCCCCCAGATCCGTACGGATTAACCATGTGAGGAAATGTTATTAGTCAGTCTTTATAAAATCAGCCATACTGTCATGAAATGGCTTCACTGTTACATTTGTTGTCATCTTTTACGGGTGACAGGATTCTGATATTGAAACCTCCCTGGGGGCCACATCTAGCCACTTGTCATATTTTTACTTTATGAGCAAGTAACCCACCAAAACATGACAGGTAATAATTATGTTGGGCTCTTGTCTGCTGCATGTTCTGATGACGGCACTGATTCTCCTGTTTGTCATTTCATTCCTTTCCATTCTATTTCAACTTCATTGTGCGATTTGTTTCCCTAGCTAGGTGCCCCGGACCAGGGTTTGAGTCCCCGGTAAGATTATCACTTCTGTTGTTTTTCTGTTGTCTAGTTTTCTACTTCTTTATTTCTCACTAGTGCCTGAGACATACCTTTATGTGTGTATTATTTATTTACAACTTCATTGGGTCTTTATAGTGAAACATGTCATGACTTATGGTCAATGCACCATGAAAAAATTGAAATGCCTGCTTGCTGTTGTAATGGATGTTCAATTTAGCTTTCTCATTGCAGTTTAGCTTTCACATTGCAGTCATGTCAATTCCATACTCCCCCCCCCCCCCCCCCCCCCCCCCCCCCCCCCACCCCCCCCCCCCCCCCCACCCCCCCCCCCCCCCCCCCCCCCCCCCACCCCCCCCAAAAAAAAAAGGTGGCAGGATTTTTTCATTGTTTATTTCAGACTTTCACTTTGACAACTAGTAATATTTGGTCGGTATTCCTCCAGTATTCGCTGGATTGGCCATCTCCTTAGAATAGACCCTGATGCCATCACAAGAACAGCTATGCTATGGACCCCCGAAGGAAAGCGAAAGAGAGGCTGACCAAAAACAACTTGGCGGAGAACTGTGGAGGCCGAGATGCAAAAAATGAGCCAGAGCTGGGGCACTGCATGAAGGATGGCCTCCGACCAAGCAGAATGGAAGAAGGTTGTTGCTGCCCTACAAGATGCCACCAGGTGTGATGGCCGCTGACTGCTTTGACAGTTGGCGGCTAAAGATCAAAGAAGAAGAAGAACTAGTAATATGGGGATTTTTTTTTTCTTTCGTTTTGTTTTGTTGATTTAAAACTAAAAATTAAAGTAATCAACTTGTGGTTTATAAAAGTGAACGTTGAATTAACTGCAGATTTGCATGAGGGCAAGATTGACAAGGAGCTGTTTGAGCTTGGTGGCATGTTCTTTCACAACAGAGATGTCAATGGACATAGAATATGTGAGTAGGTGTGGTTAGTGAATAAGTGTTTATATGTTGTATTTATTCATAGCATGTTTTTTCACATCATCGACAAACTTTCTCTGGACACAGAAATTGACGGTCCCATTGACAGACTGCAACCATCATTGCCCATTTCAATACGTAAGTCTGGGGAAACCCGAAACTCACAATAAAGACCAAAGCTGTGGTATATGATGCCTGGATCACCAATACGCTCCTGTATAGCAGCGAGATGTGTTCACCCTATTCTAAGCAAAAAAATAGGCTCAATATCTTCCATCTACGGTGTCTGTGCCACATCCTTGGTATCTCATGGAAGGACAAAGTGACCAGTATGGAGGTGCTATCATGCGCTGACCTTCAGAGTGTGTATTCTGTGCTTAGATTTTGCTGGCTTGACTATGTTAGCCTCATGGAAGATGGTCGTATTCCCAAATATATTTTCTATAAACAACTGGCTGATGACAGAAGAAAGCCAGGCAACTGCAGCTGAGGTTCAGAGATGTGTGCAAGAGAGACACGAAAGCACTGGACATAAATCCATCATCCGAGGAAAATGAAGCTACAGATCGCACCAAGTAGAGGTGCTTCCTGCAGCTCTGCCTCCCATTTGGCGAAAATAAGCTCTTACAACAAACAGAAGTAAAAAGAAGATGCTGTAAGGAACATCACGCAAAACACAGCTGAGGATTATCACTCCTAGAGCGCATCGTCCTCATAGTCATTTTTATCAGGACAATTTTTTATGTAGTGTACATATTTCTAGATAGTGACTGTGTCGAATTTCTTTTGAGTTTTCCTCCAAGGTGGGAGCCGCAATAGTGCAGTGGTTAGTGCACTGGCTTCCTAGCTCGGTGGTCCATGGTTTGATCCCCAGTTGAAGTGGGATTTTTTACACCGCAAACAGCTCCGGGGTTGACTCAGCTTCATGAATTGGGTACTAGAGCAACTCTGGGAAGGTTAAGTCGACCGGCGTGATGCTGATCACATTACCCCTAATGTGCCGATGGTCAAGAAAATATGGGCTTAACACCATATTCCCAATATGCCTCAATTTGCATGTAATGGGATCCTTTACCTTTACCTACCTTCTTCCTCCAGGAGATGTTTTCTTTTGTGTAATGAGATGTGTAATTAATGTATCTTCGAATTCTCTGTTGTTCAGCCATCCACAAAATGTTAATATGTGGCTATCAATATCAGTTTGAACTTTTCACTTACAAGTCTTTTTATCCAAATAGTGCGTAATTTGTTAACATTATGGTAGTTGTGTGGCTCTCCACAGGTCTATGTTTATTGTATATTTCTGGCCATATTAAGTAAAGGATGCAGTGAAAACAGTTTATTTGATGAAGGTCTGAATTTGGATATAATTATCTCTGGGACATTATTTGTCTAAACCAGTGTTTCTTAACCTTTTAGAGGCCCCGCACCGCTCGTGTGAAATTCTAATCCACATATATAAATTAAAAAGTAAATGTAAAGCCTAACAAATAACTTCAATAAAAGGAAAGAAGAATGGTAAAGAACAGTGCTGTCACAATGACTGTACTCGAAATCCCCCTTGTTTTCTAATTCGTCTGCAAATTATAACGTTCCACGTTGATAGTAAAAGCCTACTGCATCACTACACGCTTTCTTCAATAAAACGTGTACTGCCTTTCTAAGAAAAACCTTGAGATACGCAAGCTGACCAATATTAATATTCCATTCATGTCATTTTATACACTAAACAAGCATCTCGCTATACAATTACTACCATCACGCGTATAAGGCCACAAGCACTAGCTTTTTTCAAATCGACAGTGAAAAAAAAAACAAAAAAAAAAAACACTACCCATACGAGAGTTAGGTTTTAAAATCCTGAGAAATGCTTATTAGGAAATATGACATTATACTGTTTTATGTCTGAAAACATGACAGTACAGCAGACACCATAAAGTTTGGAAGTGAGGAGGTGGCAACAGCACGACTATCCTAGAAGAAATGCATATTTTGAACGCAGCCCCTTAGCCCCATTAAATTTATATATTTGGGTTCCTTAGGACTTGCTGACAAAGAATATGTTAAACGTTACGCAAATAGTCTAGGAATTAATAAATTATAGCCAAAAGAAATAGTGAGGGTGTCAGACAACCCCAAAATCAGAATCGCTCAGTGGCAGATTTTGACACCACCATTGTACGGGAAATAGGTCCCCATGTTAAATCCTATTTGATTGGCGGAAAGTAAATGTAAGGCTAAACACGATTAGTCGGGCTACAAATACTATCTTTTGTTGTTAGGGGAGACGGAAGGAAGGGTACTTTTTTTCAAACGCTGGTGTAAACATGGCTCGATTGGTTAGACCCGCCAATATAGGCAATTTGAAGCGTTAGTTCAGCACCACATTTTCAAATAAACTTACTAAAGAACCAGTGCGTTGAGCGCCAGTGCATATTTTTCTAAATAAAAGCCTGGGACATCGGCAGATCGGATTTTGTGCCTATTCATTGCCAGTCAACGTAATTCTGTATTATTTCCATGAATTGTGGTAAGCTTGAAATATTTGATATCTTTTTAATGAAAAGTGAATGTAAATTGATAATTTATGTCTGTATATGTGTGTGGTTCAGTAGCGAACATGAGGCAAAGCCTATATAGTGCTCCAACCTGAACAGAAGGTGTCGGAGGAAAGTAAAACTACATGGAATTGCCAAACAGTACACTGACACCTATCTTATTGGCTAGAAAGAAATAAGGCTGGAATTGCAGAGGCGTAGTAACCATTAGGGAGGAGTATACTGGTGTAAATTATTTCAGATGAAGCTGACAGTTGGCCTACCGCTCTAAACTCAGTGTTTGTCATGTGTTGTGTTCAGTCTAGAAATAGATTATAAATTAGTTATGAAGTAGGAGGTACAACCTTCTTGTTTCAGGGACTGTGGTCCTAAAGTTATTGAGCAGCACCTGGTCTGAGCTTTGCTGAATCTGGAGGCTGACAGCATACTCCTGGGTCCAGATAGCGACTAGTGAGGTGTCTCCAGAACACAGAGGAGCAATCGAGCAGAGGAGTCTTTTCCTGCCGCCATCACGAAAGTTAAGCCTCTGTGGCCAGTGGAGCTCAACATTATGTGTCCCCTCAAAAATTGACATTTTAATAAAAAAGAGGGACAATACCTTGTTTAAATTGACAGGAACTGAACTTTTTCCCCATACTATTTCCCAGCTAAACAAACACTTGAAGTCATGATGACAAATAACAACATAGCTTGAAAAACAAAACCAGTATTACCTCATAGTACTACTACACAACTGACACACATAGGATAATATTAATAAAATATGTCACTACTAAGTTCATATTTATAAATTATGTATATATAAATTGTGATTACAATTGATTGTGATTCCTGGTTCACTTTGTAGTTGAATCAGGACATATATAGTAGTGAAAGTAATTAATACATAAATATTTGAAACTTTACCAGTGACTCATTTAAGATAGTCTTATAGAGTGTTAAATGTGTGTGAGTGTCACAGTGTTGTCAAGTGTGGCGGAATAAATTAAATTGTTTATCTGTCTGTTGTTGTTGTGACTTACACTTCATCATTTACATAACCCTAGACATTTAACGTAGTCATCACATATTCCAGAATAATTCTGACTGAGGTATAAATGTGGTAGCAAGTAAGGTTATCTGTAAAACACTACACCTATTAGATACAGATACCTTCACAGCTGATCTCAGTCAGTACACTAAGTCCCCTATAAATATTTATAACATCCCACTTTACCACAGTATTCATTATTGAAGAATGTAAATGATATGACGAGATCATCAATGTGGAACTGATGAAGACAACCAGACAACTACCAGTGGTTTTTTTTGGTTTGTAGTAAGTTTGTTTTACAGGATGAAGCTGCGAGCCTCATGCACGACTTCATATTAACTGAATCTTACAACATGCCTGAGCGAGCAGTAGTCGTATTCTTTCTTGTCTCCCCTGAGACCCCTGGGGCTCTAATGTGCAGCAGTGGAGCAACAGATGAGCTGAAGATGCTAGCATTGAACAGGACTGGAGAAAACTAATTTGATAGCATACAAGAAAGTCCTTGTTCTTGAATCCCTAGCGTAGGAGAAATAGAGGAGGGTCTAGAAATATACGGAGAAGGGAATGTTGGGGAAAGATATAGAAGGAGAGGGGGAGATGTGGAAGGACTTTGCATGGGTAGTGCACGACAGGAAGGCTGGGAGTTATCTTGTTGAGGACCTTTGCACCTCAAGTAGTGGTAGGGTGATGCATGAATGTATGTATGAATTATTGGAGAATGATTATTGTTGCTATGAATTACTGGAGAATAATTATTGTTGCTATGAATTATTGGAGAATGATTATTGTTGCTATGAATTACTGGAGAATAATTATTGTTGCTATGAATTATTGGAGAATGATTATTGTTGCTATGAATTACTGGAGAATAATTATTGTTGCTATGAATTACACTGGCTAACAAAAAAAATTTTTTTTTATCTTTCTCTAACATTTCTATGTTTTTCTGGTCAATTTTAATGCGCTGTTTTTAAATCTGCAAACCGTTTTTCTCTATCAGGTCGGGATCTCTAGAAATACGCAATTGAAGTTTTTTATCAACACATACAGTATTACAACATCATTCGTACAAGAAGTATAACAGTTATGTAGGCTTGAATTTCTTTGCAGTCGACTTTCGTCGGTGAATGGCGTGTGGTACATCGCGATGAAGCATCCAACAATAATCGGCAAGCATGGTCACACTCCACCGTCCTTGATAATGTGACTCCATTACGGCGATATCTTGATGGAATCGTTCTCCATGTTCATCGCTGACTTCGCCAAGGTTGTCAGGGAAAAAGTCAAGATGCGAATCGAGCAAATGGATTTTAAGGGACATGTTACAGCCCATAATTCTGTATGCATCTATGCGCTGCTTAACAATATGCACATAGTCGACAGATTTGTGATTTCCCAGAAAGTTATCGACGATCAATTTGATTGCCATCCATGCGTGAAGTTCACTACCATGTAACAAGTTCTCGAATTGTTTGTCTGCAATAACTTTCCTAATCTGAGGTCCTACAAAGATACCTTCCTTTATCGTTGCATCGCTAACTTGCGGAAACTTTTCTCGAAGATAAGTGAAAGCTTTGCTCATTTTATCTAACGCTTTTACGAAATTCTTCAAGAGCCCCAACTTTATATGTAACTGTGGCAAAATGATGCTGTCTTTGTTAACTAATGTCTCGTGTATTACATTTTTATGCCCAAGCTGCATATGATCCCTGATAGGCCACACCTTTCTTGCATAATGTTCCTGTCTGTTGCGGCTGTCCCATTCACATAGGAAGCAACAAAATTTAGTATACCCAGTCTGCATGCCCGTGAGAATTGCAGACCTTTAGGTCTCCACAAATCCGCCATTGGTAATCATTGTACTTTATTTTTGTCAAAAGTATAGCCATATTGTCATAAGTTTCTTTCATATGAACAGAGTAGGCGACTGGAATTGATGAAAATAAATTTTCGTTATGCAATAACACGGCTTTTAGACTAGTCTTGGAAGAGTCGATGAAAAGTCGCCATTCGTTGACTATGTGCTCATGACCGAGGTGCACCATTAGACCGTTTATATCTTTGCAATAGCAAATGTCATCATCTATCTCAAAGTATTGAACAAATTCTCTGTGTCTATGACAAAATTTAGATATTGGAGTATTGGGCGCTAAAAGATTCCATTCTTTGAGTCGCGAACCGAGTAATTCCGCTTGTCCTTTGGTAAGAGCGAGATCACGTATTAGATTTGCAAGTTCTGAATGGTTAATTAAGTGAACACCATCATTCACCGGTATATAATCCGAGTCAGAATTAGTTTCTAAAGCAGGTAAACTATCACTTTCTGATGGTTCATTCACGTCCAACGGATATTGTTCTGGTGGAACTGGGACAGAACACGTGATTGGATCATGAGGCACTGGTTTCGAAACCGATTCAATATTTGGATAAACCACAGACTTTCTACTTTTAAAAGTGAAACCATGGATATTTGTCAAGCAGAAGTAACAATCAGTAGCGTGATTTGTCGGTTCACGCCATATTACTGGCACTCCAAAAGGCATCGACTTATGCTTCGGCGATTTTCGTAACAAACCTGCCAATGTATTTGCACAAATCGAACAAACTGCATTTGGCTTCCAAGATGTATTTGCATCATCAACTTTCGAATCGAAATAAAGTTCATATGCTTTCTTTAGTAATGGTGTAAAGTTTTTCTGGTGAACATGATCGTTAAAATATCCGCACACGTAACAGAACAGAATAAGAGAGAGATCCATCTTTGTTTCATAGATCTGGAAAAGGCGTTTGACAGGGTCCCTTGGAGCAAACTTTGGGACTGTTTGGCAAGGAAGAATATTCCAGCACCTCTGATTCATGCTATACAGAGCTTCTACAAGTCTTGCAGAAATTATGTGAGGACAGCAAACCATAAGTCAGAAGAGTTCAGGACCACCACTGGTGTAAGACAAGGTGATATCCTATCACCTTACTTCTTCATACTCCTTATGGACGATGTCATCAAGGCATGTAAGGAGAGAACAAGAAAGTATTCAGTGGGGTACTGGAAGATGAGACAGGTCTATATTTCAGAGCTGGCATTTGCTGATGATGTTGCCCTGATTGCTAAATCACCACTCCAATCTAACCTACAAGTCTGGAAGGAAGAGCTGGAGAAGAGAGGGATGGTCATAAGCAGCTCTAAAACAAAATCCATGGTGATATCACGAGAAGAAAGAAGACATCAGATTAAGCTGGGAGAACAGGTCCTGGAGCAGGTCGACCACTTTAAATACCTCGGAGCTATTATAGACCGAAAGGGAGGCATCAAAGAAGACTTGGCCACTCGAAAAGCAGCAGCTGGGAGACTTTTTCAGGCCATAAATCGAGGATTCCTCAGCAAGAGAGAGGTTGGTAAGAAAACGAAGATGGCTGTATACCGCTCCACCTATGTCCCAGTCTTGACATATGGATGCGAGTCATGGGCAATGACTACAACCCATAAAAGCCAGATCCAAACCTCAGAAATGAGGTATCTGAGGAAGGTGGTTGAAGTAACAAGAAGAGACATGGTACGCAACCAGACGATACGTCAAGGCCTAAAATGCCACCCCCTACAGACCCAAGTAGAACAGTCCCAACTAAGATGGTTTGGCCATGTCTGCAGAATGGGAGAAGATCGGCTACCACGACAAGCATGGGAAACAAAGAGCCAAGGATCCAGACCCCGAGGACGACCCAGAGTCCGCTGGGAGGACAACATTAGACAATCTTTGAAGGACCGAGGACTAGAATGGAACCAGGCCAGGAGGAAGACAGCCGATAGAATAGTCTGGCGCTCTCTCTTCCAAACCTCTACACCTCACGGTAGAAGGGGAACGACTAAGTAAGTGAGTAAGTAAGTAACAGAACAGATCAGCCGAATTTCTACAACTTCTAGAAGCCATATTTCGTGTCATGCATCTTTTAGCAGTATAAAAAGTAGAATTATTTTGCATTTTATTAATTTTTAATAAGTTATATGTGTCATGCATCTTTTAGCAGTATAAAAAGTAGAATTATTTTGCATTTTATTAATTTTTAATAAGTTATATAGTAAAAATGAAACGGAGCAAATAACGGTTTCCCAAAAATATATTTATTCACAAATATCTTAAGAACCCGATTGTGACGTACGTCTAGTTTGTCAAGTGAATTTTCCCTGATTTGATGGATGATTAAAGGGACTTTAGCTTTTCATAACATTAGAATCCCTGAACATCAGTATTGTTGTAACTTTTCATCAACGAAGAGTAGCGGCTAGGATCAAAGCAGTCAAGAAGATCCCCAGAACAGAGAAGCAGAAGTTTAGCATCTCCGTACGAACACTGAACCGTTCGCAAGACGGACACGAGCGGTCAGAAGAAAGCTTCATGCAGACTTCGCACTTCTGTGGCCACCGGCAGACTTGCCCGAAAGACGGAACGCTCAGCGTAGCGGATACGATCTGAGGAATCAGGAAACTCACCGCGAACGAGGCTAGTCTCGCCGGAATTTCACATGCTCGTGCGAGCAGCCTGAAACGAACGTAGATCGGAAGCCAGTTGGGCCATCGTGGTTAGCATGGCGGCTAAATAACTTCGACTTCCCCTGGGAACTGAAGAGGCGCAAAATTTTCACATGTACCATTTATCTTGCCTTTCTAATAGATAAATACAAAATCTGAAAAGGGCAACGTATCATTCGTTCTGACAGAATTCTAAGATTCACTAGCATATAGTAAAAAAATTCCTGCTAGATTTCATCTAAATTGTTGGCTATTGGAGTGAAATTCTTTTTGTGTGCAGACGGTAATTTATACTTTAGCTTCGAGTAATCAGTGGTCTAGTTATTTCATATTTAGTTCACTGGATTGTGGTGTAAATTTAACCTTATTAAATAAGCCCATCTTCAAAGTTCTAGTGCCAACTAAATGTTACATCTATAAGTTTATTTCCTAATACAATAGCCGCTTAACTCTTAGTATACGAGCTGCCTTTCATGACTACCATTACAGATTTTGCAATAAATAATTTATTTATAAAGATAACATAAGTGTTATATATCAAAATGTGAAGAAATGAAACCCCTACATCATGCACGTAACTAAATTGATCAGTGGTTTGAAACATGCATTCAGCTATAAATTTTCGCTATTGACGGGGATCGATCATCGGCCTCTCTAGAAGGCCGCTCGTATACTAAGAGTTAAGGGAATTATAACTTTAATACAGTTTAGTCCTGTATAAATAGATGTGCTTTCAACTCTTGCTTTATTAATTGAAGATGCGAGTGCAGAAAAACTATGTAAACCTATCGGGTTAGATTTTAATTTTTTATTGTATTTCATGTTTCTTGCTATTTGCATTAATCTTTTGAAGCATCCCATGCAATTAAGTGCAATGAAAATCATTTAAGCTGTAAATGTATCGCGCAATGTTAGATCATTTTTAATTAAGCAGATTTTATTAAGCAGCCATTTCGCATGCAATAATTTTTTTTGCCGACTAGTTTGCATCCAATGAATGAACATATTTTTGAACCTCGCGATCCTGTTGGGGTTCAGCAATTGAAGTATACAGCAATGAAACATCTATTTTAAGCATCCCAATTAAAGTCGTTTTTTATAGCAACTGGAAGAAACATCATCATTCATGTGACATTCTTTCCAATTCCAAGCTGCAATGAAACGCATCACGATTTGGGCAGTCGCCTTTCAGCAAAGCAATAATGTGATGTCCTGGGTCCACCGTCGTAGAGTCCCCTTTTTGCCGACTCAGTTTTTTCGATTACTCCGAAAAATTTGACTTCCTTGAACGATGGTATTTGAAATTTAATCATTTAGTGAGGCAGTATCCTGTTGGTCTTTTTTTCTGTCCAGGGTATTCTCAACATCCTTCTGTAGCATTTCATCTCGAATGATATACAGAAACAAAGCAAACCCAAAGACTATTTTACTGGGAATATACATGCTCTGATCAGTTGTAACTTTGTTTCTTTGCTTGTGCCTTGCCATAGGTTTTTCATCTGTATTAGCTTATGTGAAGCAATTGCAAGTCAACAGTAGCAATATTTTACTCACTGCTCTATTCGTGAATCAGAACATAGATTTCCCTGACACTGTCTGTCAAGCATAATCATTGGATTTTACCAACCCCCTGAAGAACTTACCTCAGTGTTTTTTTGTAGTTTGTGACATTACTGCAAAAGAAAGTTATCTCCACCAGCTGTGCCAATCTTAGACACCACACCATTCCTCACACCTAGCCAAGGGCCTGTGCCATTCTTTAGGAACTTTATCTAATAAACAAACAGTGCCGTTAAACTTCAACGTCCAGTGATTTCGGGACACTTTGTTAACTTCAACAACCCGCTAATCTGGGGCTGTACACGGAAGAAAATACTTTTACCTAAGCCAAGGTTTAGTGCTGGTTTTTATGTATTTCCTATGAAGTGCCAGAATTCACCATTTGGTAAGTCTGTGTGTGTGTGACTGTGTGCTGGCCAGCCAAGCGTGTTTTTTTTAATGAAAGAAAAAGAGATTTAATCTTTTTACCCTTATAATTAGTCCAACCTAGTATTAAGGTGTACTGTATTAATTGTACGGGATTTCTCCTAGCGGGATTATTTAACTGTGAGCATTCCCCCCTCCCGGGAAAATTGGTTGATCAAAGGAAAACTTTTGATGACCCCTAGCTTTTCCTTTACCCCCTATTACTGTAACCCCCTTGACTCAGAGTAATAAATTTACCATTGGGTTAAATTGCCTATCTCTGATCATCATCATCCCCCCCCCCCCCCCCCCCCCCCCCCCCCCCCCCCCCCCCCCCCCCCCCCCCTCCCCCCCCCCCCCCCCCCCCCCCTTCTCGTCTTTGGGACCCGGTCTTTTCTGTGAGTAAATACAAGCGGGAAAAGGTGCATTGGATACTTCTCCTCAGAAACCCTCCCCCCTGTTATTTTGTGTTTTGTAACCTATGATTAGATCGCTTTGTGTGGATTTTTAACAATGGTATAAGCGCCGTACCGTTCAGAAAGCAATGGCAAACTACTGAATGAAAAAAAAATGCCTAGAAAAATCACAAACAGCCAATAAAAGCTGGGGTTGATTGCCACGTCCTGTAAAGGATAAGCAACTAACTTTTTTTTAACCTATGATTTCTGACTGTACATTGATACTTACTTGTAACTTGATTTTATGATAATAAAAGTATTAAAAACTTTATTAGCATTGGTGTCGGCTGGCCCAAAACCCAAACATTTCCCATATTTTGTTATCGTAGTGTGTATTCATGTACGTTGTGCGTCAGGATCACCAAATCGGTGTGTGCGCATGAGCAACTGGAACTGACAAACAGTTGTTTGTTCAGAAGAGTGGTAGGAATAGTTTTTGAGAGACAAATATTGTCGTAATAAGAGACTGTCCTTACTCTTCCCCAGCCCGTGTGAATCTACTACCTCACTTTCCTAAATCCTTATTCTCACAGAGCCTTCACTATCATTCTACACTCTAAGGACCAATATCCATCAAAACTCTCTCAGATAAAAATTACGACACCGATGTGATAGAGATAAACGGATTTCAAATTTGAAATCAGTGCAAGAAACTGACCTAAGAACACTTATTCTTATATAAGAAAGAAAAATGTTGTTTGTCAGTATTATTGGAGAATGATTATTGTTGCTATGAATTATTGGAGAATGATTATTGTTGCTATGAATTACTGGAGAATAATTATTGTTGCTATGAATTATTGGAGAATGATTATTGTTGCTATGAATTACTGGAGAATAATTATTGTTGCTATGAATTATTGGAGAATGGATATTGTTGCTATGAATTATTGGAGAATGATTATTGTTGCAATGAATTACTGGAGAGTGGTTATTGTTGCTATGAATTACTGGAGAATTGTTATTGTTGCATATGAATTACTAGAGAGTGATTATTGTTGCTATGAATTATTGGAGAGTAATTATTATAGCTATGAATTACTGGAGAGGGATTATTGCTACTATGAATTATTGGAGAATGATTATTGTTGCTATGAATTATTGGAGAATGATTAGTGTTGCTATGAATTATTGGAGAATGATTATTCTTGCTATGAATTATTGGAGAATGATTATTGTTGCAATGAATTATTGGAGAATGATTATTGTTGCTATAAATTTTTGGAGAATGATTAGTGTTGCTATGAATTATTGGAGAGTGATTATTATTGCTATGAATTACTGGAGTGATTATTGTTGCTATGAATTATTGGAGAATGATTAGTGTTACTATGAATTATTGGAGAATGATTAGTGTTGCTATGAATTATTGGAGAGTGATTATTGCTGCAATGAATTATTGGAGAGTGATTATTATTGCTATGAATTACTGGAGAGTGATTATTATTGCTATGAATTACTGGAGAGTGATTATTGTTGCTATGAATTATTGGCGAATGATTAGTATTGCCAAGAATTACTGGAGAATGATTATTGTTGCTATGAATTATTGGAGAATAAATGAATGAATAATTACCCCTACTTTGCTCCTCAAGCAGCTATGAGGCCACCATTACAGTACCAAAACAATGAATTATTGGAGAGTGATTATTATTGCTGTGAATTACTGGAGAGTGATTATTGTTTCTATGAATTATTGGAGAATAAATGAATTAATAATAACCCCTACTTTGCTCCTCAAGGAGCTATGTGGTTACCATTACAGGTACCAAAGGCGAGGGACACTTGTCTCTGTACAAGAAAATAGGATACTCACGTAAAAATCAATGTCAGGTTAGACATTAAAAATAACCTGAGATTTCGCCTCGAGTATTAGCGGGCGTACGGAAAAAAAAAACAACAGGTACCAAAACAATGAATTTTTCAAAGAGTACAGTATTTTTATTGATGTCTTTTATTTTATTTTCATATTCTTAGTATTGTTATGAAGATGGATTTTTGAGACTTCCATGTTCATGGGCATAATAAAATAAGGCAGTACACTTAAACCTCATTTATAAATAATTCTTTGTCCTTAATGGTTGTTTAGGACCCTAATCAATAAAGTGGGGACACATAGAAAAGACAGTAGCTAGAAAAGACACATGTACATACCCAAGAAGTGTAGTAACCCCAGATGGGAGGGGGGGGGGGGGAAACAAGCAAGGACATAGTTAATAGAATGAATAATGCCAGACAGGCCTTTGAAATCTAAAAAAAACATCAGGAAATCTTCACAGTACAGTACAAACACTAAACTAAAAACACACGAGAGTTGCGTACTTTCTGTACGTCTGTATAGTGCAGAATGCTGAAGAGTAACAGAAAAGAAAGTTCCTAATTATCATTTGTCCACATAATCTGTCTGAGGGGAATTTTAATTTTTTGGCCAGACACCATCACCAACCAAGAACTACTAACTCTGAGCAATCAAGAATAATATACGTACCGTCATAACAGGTAGATGCTGGAGGTGGGCTGGCCATGTCCTCAAAAGAACACCTGACGGTATCACCAGACTCCTATGCTATGGACCCCAGAAGGAAATGAATAAGAGGCCAACCAAAAACAACTTAGAGGAGAACTGTGCAGATGAAAATCAGTAACCAGAGTTGGGACACTCTAGGAAGGAGAGCAAACTGCCACAGTAAGATCGGGAAGGAATTATTCACCATACATAGACATAAAAAGAGGTGTCAGACAAGGTTGTGTGCTGTTCCCCTGCCTATTTAATCTATACACCGAAAAAATTTTCAAACAGATACAGGAAATACCAGGACTGAACATCAGTGGAAGGTTAATAAACAACCTTTTTTTTTTTTTTTTTTTTTCCGTACGCCTGCTAATACTCGAGGCAAAATCTCAGGTTATTATTAATTTCTAACCTGACATTGATTTTACGTAAGTATCCCTTTTTTCTTGTGCAGAGACAGGTGTCCCTCGCCATTCAGGCAGATACTCGCCGATTTCGGAGGTACCCATTAGAGCTGGGTCGGCTCAGGAGCCGCCAATCCCTGGTCGACGACACTCCTTCAAATGTCCTCGCCAGGTCTCGAGTTAATCCAGTCCAAATCCCGGTCGACGAAAAATCCTGAAATGCCGTCGCCCGGGTTTGATCCTGCATCACCCGGTCGCCAGAGCGGTGTTGTAACCACTACGCTAGCGCGGCTCCAATAAACAACCTTAGATATGCAGATGATACCTTGTTGTTAGCTGAAAGCGAACAGGAGTTACAAGAATTAGTGAAGCAAGTGAACATTATAAGTCATGAATATGGACTCAACATTAATACTGAGAAAACAAAAACTATGATAATTAGCAAAACAGACGATAAGCCCACATTAAAGATAAGCGTAAATGGGAAAATCCTGGAACAAGTCAAGAGCTACGTATAATCTTCGTCATATAATAACAGAAGATGGCAGATGTGAAACATAAATCAAGAAGAGAATAGGAATGGCCAAAGCTACATTCAACAACATGAAACATATACTGACATCTAAACAGTTATCTCACAAATTAAAACTGAGAATCATAAAGTGTTATATATATATTCTGCATTTCTGTATGGTGTAGAAACATGGACGATGAATAAGCATTTGGAAGAAAGAATTTAGGCTCTTGAAATGTGGATATATAGAAGAATGGGGCGTATCTCATGGAAAGAGAAGAAAACAAATAAGGAGGTCCTAGAAAATCTAGGTATGAAAAGAGAACTAATGAGGGAGATCAAAGTTCGGCAGCTAAAATACTTTGGCCACATAAAAAGGCATAACACCTTGCAGAAGACCATAACAGAAGGGAGAGTTGAAGGCAAACGTGCAAGGGGAAGACAGCGCTATAAGTGAGAAGATAACATCAAGAGATGGACAGGAAAGAGTCTATCAGAGTGCACCACCAAGACAAGAAGCAGAAGACGTTGATCCATTACAGCCAACCGTCGTTGTGCAGATGGCAGCAGATGATGATGAGGAAGGATGGCCACAGACCAAGCAAAAAGGAGAGAGTTTGTTGCTGTGCTTCAGAACGGCATTAAGGATAATTCTGTGTCAGTCTGTGACCAAGGATCCAAAAAGAGGAAAAAAAGAAGAAGATATAGAAAAGAACTACTCTTTCCCATCATGCTTAAAAACAAAATTCATATTAGATACTTGATCATGAGGCCAGCAACCTTTTAAATTTGAAATAATTAACACAGACACATTTGAAATAATTAGCAGGTTCAGAAAATATAATGCGCAACTGATTATGACTGGGAAATAAGTTTTTCCCTCGCTACTAATATATATTATCTTCTTTTTTTTCCCCTTTAGTGTGGCTGAAGATTAAAGTTCACAGAAAAGATGACCCTGCTGCCAGACTTGCTATGGAAAAACTGGCCCTTATCTTTATCTTGGAGAAAGCTTTCAATGAATCTCCGTTACACAAAGTGGATGTTCTTCTGGATATGACTTCCTGTGGTTTAGTTAATCTGGTAAGCCTGGAAGTTTGGATATTGTTACAAATAATAAAATATGTATATATATTATCAAAAGTGTGTCTGTCAAACGAGCTAATTGAGAAGTCAGTGGTTAATAAATTCTGATTTTTTTTTGGGGGGGGGGGGGGGGGGGGGGGGGGGGGGGGGGGGGGGGGGGTGGGGGGGGGGGGGGGGGGGGGGGGGGGGGGGGAAGCTGAGATGGAGAGGACTGATGAGGCATATTGGCATTAAACAGTTCACTCTTGAGAAAACAAATGTGTTTATCATGACTATATGCTTGGTATTATTTAAAGATGTAAAGTTTGTTACAATAATGCGTCCATGTTGTTTCTCCACTTCAGCTCCCCACTACACTTCACAGCAATAGTGTAAGGAAAAAGTAAAGTGGTTTTTATTTTGATCATATAGTTACTGATGAGGTAGTGAAGTAAAGTGGTTTTTATTTTGATCATAGAGTTACTGACGAGGTAGTGAAGTAAAGTTGTTTTTATTTTGAGCATGGAGTTACTGACGAGGTAGTGAAGTAAAGTTGTTTTTATTTTGAACATGGAGTTATTGACGAGGTAGTGAAGTAAAGTTGTTTTTATTTTGAACATGGAGTTATTGACGAGGTAGTGAAGTAAAGTTGTTTTTATTTTGAGCATGGAGTTACTGACGAGGTAGTGAAGTAAAGTTGTTTTTATTTTGAGCATGGAGTTACTGACGAGGTAGTGAAGTAAAGTTGTTTTTATTTTGAACATGGAGTTATTGACGAGGTAGTGAAGTAAAGTTGTTTTTATTTTGAACATGGAGTTATTGACGAGGTAGTGAAGTAAATTGGTTTTTATTTTGATCATAGAGTTACTGATGAGGTAGTGAAGTAAAGTTGTTTTTATTTTGAACATGGAGTTATTGACGAGGTAGTGAAGTAAAGTTGTTTTTATTTTGAGCATGGAGTTACTGACGAGGTAGTGAAGTAAAGTTGTTTTTATTTTGAACATGGAGTTATTGACGAGGTAGTGAAGTAAAGTTGTTTTTATTTTGAACATGGAGTTATTGACGAGGTAGTGAAGTAAAGTTGTTTTTATTTTGATCATAGAGTTACTGACGAGGTAGTGAAGTAAAGTGGTTTTTATTTTGATCATAGAGTTACTGACGAGGTAGTGAAGTAAAGTTGTTTTTATTTTGATCATAGAGTTACTGACGAGGTAGTGAAGTAAAGTGGTTTTTATTTTGATCATAGAGTTACTGATGAGGTAGTGAAGTAAAGTGGTTTTTATTTTGAGCATGGAGTTACTGACGAGGTAATGAAGTAAAGTTGTTTTTATTTTGAGCATGGAGTTACTGATGAGCTAGTGAAGTAAAGTTGTTATTATTTTGATCATAGAGTTACTGACGAGATAGTCAAGAAAAGTTGTTTTTATTTTGAACATGGAGTTATTGACAAGTAGTGAAGTAAAGTGGTTTTTATTTTGAGCATGGAGTTACTGACGAGGTAGTGAAGTAAAGTGGTTTTTATTTTGAACATGGAGTTACTGACGAGGTAGTGAAGTAAAGTTGTTTTTATTTTGAGCATAGAGTTACTGAAGAGGTAGGGAAGTAACGATCTTCTGATTCACTGCATGAAAGTGAGTGTGATAGTGACACTGCATGAAAGTGAGTGTGATAGTGACACTGCATGAAAGTGAGTGTGATAGTGACACTGCATGAAAGTGAGTGTGATAGTGACACTGCATGAAAGTGAATGTGATAGTGACACTGCATGAAAGTGAGTGTGATAGTGACACTGCATGAAAGTGAGTGTGATAGTGACACTGCTGATGCATTAGAACCCCAGGGTCTCAGGAGACAAGAAAGGATAAGACAACTCTTCCCTCAGGTGTGTAGTAAGATTAAATTAACTATGAGGCTGGCATCTTCGCCATGTAAAATAAATTGCTACAAAAACCATCTCTGCTGGAGCACATGAATGCTTTAATGTAAGCTTCCTATAAGGAACCAACTGCTTGGTTACACTGTAGGAAGCAAAAGGACCATTTAGATGATTTTTTTTTTGGTTTCGTATGCCCGCTAATACTCGAGGCGAAATCTCAGGTTAATACGTCCAACCTGAGACTAATTTTACATGAGTATCCCTTTTTCTCTGTACACTGACAGGTGTCCTCTCGCCATTCAGGCAGATACTCGCCGATTTCGGAGGTACCCATTAGAGCTGGGTTGGCTCAGGAGCCGTTCATGTTATTCCACTCACTGGTCAAAGGCACTGCTTCAAATGTCTTCGCCAGGGCTTGAATTATTCCAGTCCAAGTTCCGGTCGAAGACACTCCTTCAAATGTCCTTGGCAGGGCTCGAACCTGGATCACCTGATTGTCAGCGCAGTGTGGTAACCATTACACCAGCGCGGCTCCCATTAAGATGATGATGCATTCGAAGCATGTCCTTGGTCAACAGCTGATTGAGCAAAACCCAACAGGGAACTTTTAACTTCTTTTTCACAGAATCCTTGAATGCAAGTTAAAGTAAGACATAATCATTAGAACTGTGTTAAACTTGGTTTTTAGATAATACCGTAACTGAATGTATTACAGTTGAAACAGATAACTCAGTGAGACACTGTTAATATAAGACTCCACTTTATGTCTGCAGTATGTGTCCACTTTACGGTATGTATTGTTAGCAAGGTCAAGGTAGTCCCATAACAGATACTGCTGTAACGGTGTGAAGTGTTAGAGACTTCACTATTCTAGGTCCAGCTTCAAGAGATGGGGTGACCAGTTCCCTTCCTGGCTGCCTTTACCTTCCTTAGTCAGGTGCCATTTACAGCTGGGTATACCACAGCGTGATGATACCGAGTTTTGAACCTGCTACCTTTGTCGCAAGAGGCCAACACTAACCAGTCTGCCAATCCGACACTCATACTGTTAGCACTTGAGAAGAAACTGGAAGAATTAAAGCATCAGAGAAGTTGACCATACATTCTAAGGCCTAATAAGTTTCAATGCTTAGTTAAAGCAAAACGTTTTGTGGATAGACAAAGTATGTTTAATAATCCCCTTTGTACATTTCTATTTTCATCAGGACATTGAATTTGTTAAGTTCGTGATCTCCATCTTCAAATATTACTACCCAACATTTTTAGGTAAGAGAAGATTTTCCTTTTTTTTTTTTTTTTTGATTTGTTTTGTTATCTGTGTATAAAATTATTTTTCTATAATCTTATGACAACACTGTGACAACTTAACCCTTTGAGTCCAAGGCCTAATTAAGTGGGAGTATGTGAACAACTGTGTCACCAGCCTACTGTTATGGAAACACCTGTTAAAGGTAAATTAGGGAATTCAATACCAACAGAAAAAGAACAAATGAAGAGATGGGCTGAGCATTTCATGGAGGTGCTAAACAGACCACCACCAACAGTAACACCTGATTTTAATAATGAAACACCCACAACCACCTTGCCAATAACTTGCGATGAATTCACGCTGGACGAGATCAAACAAGCCGTTAAAAGATTAAAAAATTTTAAAGCTGCTGGAGTTGATGAAATTTCAGGGGAAATGATTAAAGCAGTTAATGACAACAACCTCTTGAGAATTTTAGATATTATAAATGAAGTATGAAGAGAAGAACAACCACCACAACAATGGAAAGACAGTATTATTGTAAAGTTACCAAAGAAAGGTGATCTATCAGACTGTAATAACTGGCGTGGTATATCTCTATTATCAGTACCTGGAAAATTATTATGTTGCATGATGTTAGAAAGACTTAAATTGCATGCTGACGAAAAGATCAGAGAAGAACAAGCGGGTTTCAGGCCGAAACGATCATGTATTGATCAAATATTCACACTAAGAACAATTATAGAAGAATCAGTGGAAATGCAATCGCCACTTATTATCACCTTCGTCGATTTTCAAAAAGCCTTTGATAGTCTACACCGCCCATCATTGTGGAAGATACTTACAATCTATGGTTTTCCAACAAAATATGTGAATATAATCAAAGCGCTATATGACAATGCAAGATGTTGTGTTAGAACAAATAAAGGGAATACAGAATGGTTTACAGTAGAAACAGGGGTGAAACAAGGCTGTATTATGTCACCACTACTTTTTGGAATAGCTATTGATTGGGTTATGAGAAACTATACCCACAATGAACAATTAGGTATAAAATGGACAAATGGAAAATTCCTGGGGGACCTGGATTTCGCAGATGATTTAGCATTCTTAAGTTCAACACCCAGACAATCCCAAGAAGCAGTAAATAATTTGTGTCAACTCTCGGTTAAAATAGGTCTCCAAATCATCATCTCAACCCATAACCCGTCATGGGTCGTAGGGGTGCCATGGTGGAAGCATCAGCAGACATGGTCCTCCACTGCTCTCTATCCTCAGCAATGCGTACAAGTGTGGAAAAAACCGTGTCCTGCCCATTCTTTGATGTTATCAGCCCAGGATTTTCTTTGCCTTCCTCTTCTCCGTTTACCTTCGACTGTTCCCTGGAGGATCGTTTTCGAAAGGGAGTCATGACGAGTTACATGCCCAACCCAGGCAAGCTTTCGACGTTTCACTATTGACAAAAGTGGTTCTTGGTGGCCTGCATAGGTGTTTATCTTCTCTCTAACATAGACATTTGTTTTGTGCTCTTTATAGCAAATGTGCAAAATTCTTCTATAACATTTATGCTCGAAAGCCTGAATCCTTCGCTCCGTATCTGCAGTGAGTGTCCAGCCCTCACACCCATACAAGAGAATAGATAATACAAGTGATTTGTATAATTTGATCTTCACAGGAAAACTGATGTTACTTTTCCAGATCACATTCAACCTTGTCATGGCAGCTGAGGCCATCTCAAGTCTTGTCTTGATTTCTTTACTTGATCTTCCATCACTGCATATAGTGGACCCGAGATATTTAAAGGTGTTAACTTCTTCTAACGTTTGCCCATTTAACGTAATATTGGTCGGAACATGTTTCTTATGGCTATTCACCAATATCTTGCTTTTTTCTATATTAATTTCCATCCCATACGTTCTTGTTACTTTCTCCAGTCTAGAGGTAAGGTCTTGAAGTTCTGATTCTGTTCCAGCTATCAGATCAATATCATCAGCAAAACGTAGATTACACAGAGGGCGGCCTCCAATCGATATGGTTGATTTATAATCGTAGAGAGCCTCCTGCATAATATGTTCTAGATATATATTAACTCTTTGACTCCAGACCAACGCTCTGAGCGTTGCAAAATTCAACACGCCGTGCCAGAGCAACGCTCAGAGTGTGGTTTTTAGTTTATCACGAATAAACCCTAAAAATCGTCCGCTTAATGCAGTTCATATATTAAAACTCGTAGAATGACTTCCGCTACTATTTAAACAACTAATTTGACTTTAGTTAATCAGCACATGTGCGTGTTTTGATGTTATTATCACAATTTTTGTGAAGATTCGCGTGTTTACGTTTTTCGTTGTTTTTGCTAGAGAAATATGTCACGCTTTATATTTACATTTTCTAAGTCTTCTAAGCAAATAATTGTGTCAAACTACTTTGAAACATTGCTGACATTGATGATGATTGTTTGGTAGTCACAGTTTGTTGTCAAAATACGGAATATATGCAGAAAAGCTAGACACACTAGATTTAGTTGATGAGTGGGCGTAGTCATATTCTGGCCGATCAAAAAGCAACAAAACTAGACCTACCGTAACATCTAATCACTAGTTCTTGGTAGAAGATGAAGCTAGGGATACTATTAAAACATTAAACAAGAGTAAAAAAGTATTTATATGACGTTATTCTTATTTATTTGTTTGAAAATTACGTAATGCACGATTGCATAATTTATTTTTTTCTTACAAAGAACCACGGAAAAACTGGTGCGAATAACACTAAATGTACTAATTTTGGCCATAAGCATGTTTTTTTTTACTTTCTATATGGATTAACTTGACGTTTGAAGACTAAAAAGAAAGTTTTATTGTCTACGACAGTAATTTGTCTTTGGTAAGATCGTATTCTACAGTCAACTTTTTAGCGTTTTTCAATTTTACATGCAAAATGATTAAATTATACCAAACATACTTGTGTTAATACTACCACAGACATTATATATTTGAATTCTCTATCCATTTCCGTACAGTTTGGTATATAATAAGTACATGTTCAAAGGAAAATTCACAAACAAATTTAGACTGAAAGATGAACACTTCACTCTATAAAATTCTGCCCACAAAAAAAGTCTGGCACAGCGTGCAAAATAACTCTGGAATGAATGAGTTAAAGAGCACTGGTGACAGGATGCATCCCTGGCGAACTCCTACAGTTGTTTTGAAAAATTCTCCAATGTCGTTGCTTGCAAAAACAGCACTGCTTGCGTCCTTGTATAGTGCTTCAATGATATCTATGATGTTGGTATCAAAATTGAATTTTCTCATTATTTGCCATAAGCCTTCATGCCAGACTCGATCGAAGGCTTTTGTGAAATCGATGAAGTTATGGTATAAATCATGTTGATGCTGGAGATGTTTTTCGATCAGTAATCTAATATTGAAGATTTGTTCTGAGGTACTTCTTTTTGGTCTAAAGCCAGCCTGTTCCTCTGACAAGATTTCTTCTGATTTCTGTTTTATTCTGTTCAAAAGTATCCTTAACATCACTTTACTTGGATGACTAATAAGGCTAATGGTTCTGTAGTTCTTGCACATTTTTAGATTTCCTTTCTTTGGAAGCGGTATTACTAATGACTGCGTCCATTCTTTTGGCCATTTTTTTGTACTCCATATCTTCTGGCAAATTGTTGTCATGATTTTTACTATATCTGGTCCTCCATATTTCAAGAGCTCTGCTGGTATATTATCCACACCCGGTGACTTCCCTCCTTTCATCGAACATATAGCCTCTTCCACTTCTTCCCGTAGTATTGCTGCATTTCCGAGTTCCCTGTTTTCGCACTTAATGTTGTTTAATATGCCTAAGTCAGTGTCAAGTTTACAGTTATATAATTCTTTACAATATTCTGTCCACCTTCTCATTACAGCTGTTTTTTCATTGAGCAGAGCCCCATTGCTATCTTCTATGACAGTTACCCTGGGCTGTTGGGGTTTTGATAGTCTTCTTAATGTGTCAAAAGCTGCCTTGCTGTTACCTTTTATTAGCCCCGTATTAATGGACTCACATTGATCAGCTACCCATTTTTCTTTGGCCTGTTTCATTTTCTTTCTAATATTTTTATTCACCATACTGTATTGCCATGCTGCTTCAGGAACCTCTTTCTTAACCTTTTTCATTTCCCGCCGTGTATCACATAACTTCAGAATGTCATCTGTAACCCATGGTTTGTTTATTTTCTTTCTTTTACCAAGTATTTCTGTTGCTGATTCAATGAGCACGTCTTTCATGTTCTCTGTGATTGAGTTGATATCATTCTCCAAAAAGTTGAGAGCTGCGAATTTTCCTCCAACAGTTGCCCCAAAGATTCCCGCGATTTCTGGATCTTTCAGTTTGTCTAAATTGAATCTTAACTGAGAAAATCTGTTTTGATTATAGTTCTTTTTGAGTTTAAGCTTGAGCGTCATCAATACCATGTCGTGATCACTACCAATGTCGGCGCCAGGAAAAGTCCTAGTCTTGGCTTTATTAATGCTGGACTTGAATCTTTTGGATACAAGAATAAAATCAATTTGGCCATGTATCTCAGTTTTTGGGGCATGCCACGTTGTTCTTCTTGATAACTTATGAGGAAATAGTGTATTTGCAAGGGTTAGTTTATAGTTGCTTGCAAATTCTAGTAGCCTTAGTCCTCGATCGTTGGTTTCTCCTGTCCCAAATTTCCCCACTGTGCCAGCCCAGTGACCGTATGCATCTGGCCCTATTTTAGCATTCCAATCACCTAGCACGATGAGAAGATCTTTCTTTGGAATTTTCTTAATTGCTTCATCCAGATTGTCATAAAATGTATCAATTGCCTCATCCTCATAGTCAGTAGTGGGGGCATATACCTGTATGATGGAGATGTTCTTTGGATGTGCTGCAATACGAATGGTGATAAGCCTGCTATTTATTGGGGTGCAGCTGATGACAGAGTTCAATCTATCTTTGTGTACGATAAAACCTACTCCATGCTGATGTTTAGACTCATCTCCACTAAACCAAATTTTGTGACCATCATCCGTTATTGATTCACCTAATCCTGTCCATCTGACTTCTGCTAGGCCCAGGATGTCCCACGAGTATCTAACAAGTTCATGTGTTAGTTCTTTGACTTTTCCACACGCATATAGCGTGCGTACATTCCAAGTTCCAACAACAAAATTTTCTCTTGGAAGTTTCAAAACAGGTGTTTGTACCCCATTCGCTGACTTATCACTCTCAAGGGGCAATGAGAGCGCGGTCGTTGTTAATCTGGGCATCGGCCGATCCGGCAAATTATTACTGAGTTGACTTTCCATCATAACATTTCAGTGGGCAAGAGGTTTGCTTGGCGGTGCCCATCTCCTCTCCAAGTATCCTTGCAGGTACATACACAAATGTACCTGGAGCAGTAACAATAGCCCTCAATAAATCTGTAATGTTTTGAAACACTGTCCGGTTAACACATCACAAAACCGCCATCATGGCTACTCGGTACCAACACAAATAGCGAACTCACATGATAGGCAAACTTGATGTTTTCATCTTTAAAATACTTATCAACATAATCCAGAAAATGTGCCGAACACACTACAAACTCATACAGCATTAATGAGGGCTGTTACCACAGATGCAGACTCCAAAACGATGACATGAAATGCACAACACAAAAGTGCGGCCTACCACGCCGCCATCTTGGATCTCCAAATAAATGCCTCTAAAACTAAAGCTATGAACTTTTCTAACGAGACCTTTGATATCATCTTGAACGGGGAAAAACTACAGAAAGTTGAAAGTTTCAATTATTTAGGCAGTAAAATGACTCAGGATGGTGACACAACAAGAGAAATCCATACTAGAATTGCTTTGGCAGCTAGCGCCTTCAATAGATTATCTAACATTTGGAAATTACTATCATTGAATATACATACCAAGCTTCGTCTGTTTAATTCAAATGTTATCTCAGTGTTAACATATGGCTGTGAGAGTTGGAAAATAACAAAATCATTGGAGAACAAGCTGAATACATTCGAGAACAAATGTCTTAGAAAACTCATGAACATCAGTTGGAAAGAATTCAAGACTAATCGACAAATAAGAGAAGACTCTAGGCAGAAATATGTCTCCGACTATATAAGGAAAAGATGATGGTCATATATCGGTCATGTCCTACGAATGCAAAACAACAGAATACTACTACAGGCGCTCACTTGGGTTCCTGAGGGTAAGAGGAAAAAAGGAAGACCAAAAGAAACACTCAGAAGAACAATAATAAGAGAAGGAAGAACGTTGGGCCTAAATAATGTGCAAGAGCTAAGAGGAGTGGCGTCACAACGAACAACCTGGAGAGCACTGGTTTCTGCCTTATGCGCCGTGTTTGGTGCTTAAAGAATTTATTATTATTATTATTATGTGACTTTCCATATCCCTGTTCTGCTGTTAAACTGGGATCAAATGGACGGACATACACCTGAGATCTGTTTTGTTTCATATTATAATGACCAGCGACCATTGTTCTATCTTTGTTCACATCTGTTAGTGAACAAATATTGCAGAATGTATCTGCATAATCATTTCTTACACCTCTTTCATTCATTCATTCATTAATTCATTCACTCATTCATTCACTCACTCATTTACTCACTCTTTAATTTATTCACTCATTAATTCATTCACTCACTCATTTACTCACTCTTTCATTTATTCATTCATTCACTCACTCATTTAGTCTCTCATTCATTCAATCACTCATTCATTCATTCAAGCATTCATTCTTTTATCACCCGGTAGCTCCCGAAGGAGCATAGGCCTTCAGCAAACTTATGCCAAGTCTTCTTGTCCCATGCCATCAGTTCCACGTTGGTGATCTTGTCACACCGATTCAGTCCTTCTGATAATGAGGATATGCATGGCTAAAAATTTGAGGAGAAAACGCTGGTATTGAATAGGGCGTGGGGGGGGGGGGGGGGGGAGGAGAAGGTAACGCCTGCGCGAATACATAGCCTCTGTTAACCAAGCCAGCCGTACTTGCACATGATGCCTCCAACTTTTGCATACCTGGCTCTGGCAAATGGCGAATAACTGGCACCAAATAACCGATCCCCCCGAGTCTATTGGGTAAAACAATTGACTATGGGTGGGGTCCCTACAGAAACCCCTCAGAGGATCATGCCCCCCTGTTAGGTGCGGAAACATTGGGACCACCAGCATATGGACATGTCCCAAATTCCCACCAAGTTCATGCCCAGGGAACTCACCCTGGTAAAACTAGTCAGGGAGTAAACCCTGCAAAAAATCAGTGCAGGAGGAGCATGATAGTCTTGGTTGACAATCCACCTAAGAGAAGGAAAACTTCACACAAACCCGTGTAGGAAAGACTCATTAGTCCGGAAAGACAGCTTCCTAGGAGAAACAACTCTGATGACAAACAACTGCTGCTTTGCAGGAAGGTCACGGAAAACCAGAGGCTATGGAAGCAGTCCCAAACAAATGCATGCTGTAGACGGATGCACTGGGCTGCAAGGCGCACAACATAGTGCAATGCAAAGCACCTTGAGATGAAAGATACAAATATGACTCTATGAGATGGTGCTCGACACAAGGAGACCCACCAGGTGGGAACAGTGACGGACCCCTTGCCTCGACGGGGTCCACCCAAAGCTACTGGTGGTCACCTATCTCCACATCGTGCAGCCAGGGCGCGAAATACTAGGGAAAATGCAACTGGCCAAAACACCCAGAAAAGAACACTAAATATACTTCAGTGGAATGCAGAAGGTGTCCTAAAGAAGAAACTACCGCTCGCTTAAAAATTACACGATGAACAAATTGACATAGCCTGCATTCAAGAAACATACCTAAATTCAAACCATAGATTCTCTGTAAGAGGATATGAATCTTTCCGGCTCAACAGAGAGGGACACAAGGGTGGAGTACTCACGTTAATCAGAAACTCCTTGCCTAGCAGAGAGCTTTCTGTTGCTGCCAACGGTCAAGCAGAAATTATTGGATCTGACATTATGGTAGATGACCAGACCATAAAAGTATACAACCTATATGCCCCCCCCAGAAAGAGATCTTTCACTAGCCACAATGGAGATTTAGCGCACCAACTGCCTGGTCGTTGGTGATTTCAACAGCCATTCAGAAAGGTGGGGTTACACAGAGGCTGATACCCGTGGCATTGAGGTAGAGGACTGGGAGATCGACACAAATCTGCAACTGATCAACAGAGCTTCTACTCAATACGATGGCAATCAACCTCAACACCCAACCTTGCGTTTTCATCAGGCAACATCAGCCATAAGTTCTAACGCATTGTGCTCAACCAATTGGCAGGCAGTGATCACAAACTGATAAATATAATGATTAATATGGAACATACACTCCACTTTCATAAGCCATTATCCCGCTGGAACTACAAAAATGCCAGTTGGAACAAGTTCTTATTACTGACAGATGAATACTGTGTCAGATAAATACCTAGTTCCACTTGACAGAAAACAAGAAATTATCAAAGAGCAAGAACTTTACAAAAATATAACAACTGTTCCAGAAGAGCACATGACAGCAAACTTCACCATTAGAGCTTGAGGCAGTCATTGTATCCCTTAAACAAAGAAAGTCACCTGGCAAAGATGGGGTAACAAATGACATGCTTAAATGGCTAGGACCTATTGCCAAGAAAACCCTCCTCAAGGTTATGAACTATAGCTGGAATTGTGCAACAGACCTGGAAAGAAGCACTACTAGTTCCAATTCTCAAAAAGGATAAAGACCGAATGGACCCCTGTAACTGTCCTTTTTCTCTTGTTGAGGTGATCACTGGCCCAAGACAGTATACATGTTGTTAGGTGTGTAGTGCGAGCGGATGATGAACTGAGTGTGGGTGCGAATGAAGGCGCGAATGTGTTTAGGCTCTTATGTATGTAGACCCTGCAACCCATACACTCACATGCAGTAGTCAAGGATGCTTGGACACTGCAGACACGTTTCAAAACATTTATTGACGAGAACACACATGGTATCAACAGGAACAGTCATTGTAAACAAGGTCATGCTGACCGGAAATCGATAGGTATACATTAGGCATTCAGCAAGCTGGTAAACATTTGAATATTCGTGCATGGTCAATACAATGTTCTTCAATAAGGACAGTTCGTGGCGTCGCCCTGGGATTACTGACTAAACGCGTCAGATACCTTAATCACTTTGACACATAGGTGCAACTTGGCATTCCCCGCCAATTGCACATTATCAGGCTGTAGTATAATAGCCGAAAAACACAGGCCTCGTTCTGACGTCGGCTGTGTACTTCTGATAAGCAGGTTACCATCAACCCTGCAGTAATGCTTATTGTAGACATAAATATGCCGCCAATCTGCGGCTCCCACAATATATCTTCGTCACTGGATTTCTGGATGGTATGAAGACTAATAGTCTTGGATGGCTACCTTGAGCACAACAAATAAGTTCTGAAATGGAGGACCGGTGAGCTGCAGTTCACAGACTAGGCAATCTTCTAACATGTTCTGCTACCGAAAGCATAGTAATGGAAAAAGTCGGTATTACCTGTAACCGAGTCCACAGAACTTAACAAGGAACTCTGCTGTCATTCCAACGCACAGAGATTCACTGGGGAAAACTGCCAGTGCAGTCACTTCGAAGATTCTTCCCGAAAAACACAATGGACTCTCGTCCCTTCAGAAACCAGGACACTTCTCGGCTTGCCGGAAGTCTAACTCAACTCCTGCTTAAAAAACCTGCCCATGGGCATACGCCCGAACTGTCTACCTTTGACCCTAAAGGTCAAACACAATGAATGAATAAACAAGGGAAGACAACCCCTAATCAACCTGACATCGCAGGTAAAGACACAATTATTCTTATGATAAAAACATAAGCAAATAACTTGACAGATGACTCCGTCAAAAATGACAGCAACAACCCCAAAAGCTATAGACCCATCAGCCTTCTAAGCCGCACGGGAAAGCTTATGGAGAAAATGATCAATACCAGATTAAGCTGGTCTACAGAGGACCAAGTCACCTACATTGCACAGGAAATCGAAGATGCTTTCCAAGAAGGAAAGCACACATTAGCAGTTTGGGTAGACATGGAGAAAGCATTTGATAAAGTTTGGAAAGATGAGCTTCGAGTTAAAATGCTTAAATATGGAGTCGGTGGAAGAATGTACAACTGGATCAGTCACTATCTAACAGACAGAACAGCTAGAGTGCAGGTGCATGGACAGTTTAGTAAAAAGACTACAATGGAGCAGGGAGTCCCACAAGGTGGGGTCCTTTCCCCTACACTCTTCCTTATATATATAAATGACATCACAGAAAACATCCACAAGAATGTCCACAATTCCCTCTATGCTGATGATCTGGCCATGTGGACTTCAGAAGTTCTTGTGTCCACATGCAAGATTCACTACTAGCCCTTGAAAGTTGGTCCAGAAAGTGGTTGCTCAAAATCAATGAACAAAAAACAACACACACTATTTTTACCTTCTCAAATAAACCACAGCAAGCAAAACTACAACTAAATGGGCAGGCAGTAGGAGAAGAAGAAACACCAACATACTTAGGAATCAAACTAGACCGCCGAATGACGTGGAAATCACAGATAACAAAAAACACAGCTAAGGGCAAAACTGCGCATGGCCATCATGAAAAAGTTAGCTGGTACCACATGGGGTGCTGATGAGAATATCCTCAAAAAGCTGTACATAGGCAGAGTCAGGATTGTTATGGAATATGGCATCACAGCCTGGTCAACGGCAGCAAAGTCAAATTTTGACAGAGTTAACAGACTGCAAAACCAGGCCGCATGTATTATAACAGGGGCCCTAAAATCCAAAAAAATCAACCATATGGAAAACATTACAGGGCTACAATCAATGGAGGACAGACGTGACAGCAGAGTCTTACAGCAAGCTGAAAAATTTAAGAGACTCGAAGGACACCCCATGTTCCAGAGAATGAATAGGCTAGGAAGATGCAGGATCAAGCGAACTAACTTTGTGTCCCAAGCAAAAGAAAAAATTAGCAAAAATACTATGCTATCAAGCTCCGTCGCAAAGAAAATACCAACAACCACAACTATCCCACTGTGTAAAATAAGAGATGCTTTCCTGAGCTAAAATCTGATATTCCAGGCATTAAAAGTAAGGGAACACAGACAGAAACACAAAGAAAGTGTATAGCAACCAAATATATTGACCAAAAATTTCCAGCAAAGCTTTGGACACATGCATATACTGATGGTTCAGCAAAAAACGCAGTTGAAAATGGGGGTGCTGATATCCTCATAGAATAGAATCCACTCTGTGGCAATCGCCACGGCAAATAGTGCAGTAACTTCAATGCTGAAGCAGAAGCCCTGAAACAGGCAGCAGAAACTCTTATTGAATGCAAAGTACACAAGAAAAACAAATGGTAATCTTTAAATCTGCCATGTCAGTAATAACAGCACTGAAAAGCCACCATGCTAAAAGACTGAAAGATCTGATAAACTCTCTTGAAAGACTGGCCAAATGCTTCAACAAGTGCACAATCCAGTGGATAGCAGCCCATTGCAAACATACCAAGAAATAACGAGGCAGACAAACTTGCTAAGGAAGGAGGAGCCTTACAACAAAATGATATAGAGACAACTAACAAAATGGCAAACACTACCACAAAAGCTTCATTCAAGTTCAAATTGGAAAGAGAGCACCCAGGCCATTTAAAAAATGATGCATATCATCAGCTGTCTAGGCGAGAACAGGTCACCATGTTTCAGCTACACGCTGGACACAACAGATTGAGATACCATCTATATCACAAGTACAAAATTTCTGCAACAGATCTCTGCACCTGCGGCACCAGCCCAATGACAGCCAAACACCTTCTGCAGTCCTGCCCAACCTACAGCAATGAATATGGCAACAACCCTACTTCTGTCAACGAAAAACTGTTTGAAGATGTCGAGAACCTTGAGTTGACTACTGCCGTTATTAGAGTCATTCATGTGGAAGTCTGAAGACGAATGAGAGGAAGAAGAAGAAGAAAAGGGCATACATTGAGAAAACCAGTTGATAGCATTTCAGGCAGTCCTTGTGGAATCCCCAGGGTAAGAGAAATGGAGGGAAACCAAAAAAAAAAAACTTAATGGAGAAGGGTCTTAGATCTAAAGGGGGTGAGACATGGACAGATCTTGCATGGATGGCATAGGACAGGAAGGCTTGGCATGTAGTTGTTGAAGGCCTCTGCTTCTAGGGAAACTGGAGGCTAATGATTTGCGTGTCTAAGACATGACAAATATGAGATTGTACATGGGGTAATATCGGAATGAAGGTCGCCGAATTTTCCGCAGTGAATATGTGTATTTTCGTACCTGTCAGGAACCACTTATCGTGCAGTGTGGATTTATAATAACAAATAAAGGCTCGTTCTGTCAAGGGTACCACCACACAACAATGGCTGACATAAGAAATAACACCTTCAACAGGTACTTCCCTTTAATTATTTACACACACAATAAGGCCTCACATGGCCAATCAATGCAGCACATACAATAATGAAAAACCTCTGTAAACTTGCCTAAGCAGCTTAATCTATCAGCATCATACACGAAGGTCTGACTTAGAACAAGAACACTGCAATGAATATCGCTCACCTGAGCGGCAAAACTGTGACAATGACACACTCACATCATTGACATCTTATTAAACTATGGCCTGTAGAAATTACAACCTAGACCCTTCACTGCTGTAGAATTACAACGTAAATATCAACCAGGACCGAAATATGGCAAGCACTCAGTTAATAGTCCATAATCTGAATCACACAGCAATCTCGCTGGCAAAAGGGAAATATGCGTCCTTCTTGGATGAAGGCTAGTTTCTGACTACCCAACTTTGCGCCTTTTTCCCCCCGACTTCCGGTAGTCACATGACTCACCGGTTCGGCTAACCTCGGCCTTTCCAGATGACCTATCGCCGACCACAATACCTAAGATGCACTGTGAAATAGCGCTGTGACATCCACACCACCCACCCTTCCCCCCTTTAAGAAAGAAAACAGTTTTCTTCCATCAGGAGGATGCCTCGCCCAACCCCCGTAGGAGTCTGGATGACCATATGCCACTACCAGCATATCCTCCTATGAACATAGAGTGCCATAGTTCTCCACTACCATTGTCATTACTGCATTCTCCAACCATAAAAAAAAACAACATGAGAATGAAATAGATTACCCAAGGTTCTGGCAGTCGTGAAAAATGACAACGACTGTCCACCCCTGGCCAACCATAACACTGTGCGCTGTACACTAATAGCAACTCTTACATACGCAAACATTACAGTTGATATCCAAATAGTCTTTCGTAACAAGGTTCAAACATCTACCAAATTCAACCATATGGTAAATTGCCTTTATGGCGCCATAATACATGAAATTCATAAATATCACATTTTGCACAAGCATGATCTTCAATGTACACGAAACACCTACTTGCTACCCACTATCACCTATAAACACCTCCCACTGGATGCTCCTGTCCTTACCACAACATTATAACCTGGACAGATCGTCCGCTACTACATTATGTACTCCCTGAATTGGAAGAATAGTGAAATGAAACTACTGCAGCAATAATGCCCAGCGTGTCAACTTTGCACTGGTAGATTTAGCCGACTGCAGAAATAGCAATGGTTTGTGATCTGTTTGGAGGAAAAAATGCACACCCAACAGGTATCTTGCCAGCTTAGAAACAGCCCACACAATAGCAAGGCATTCCCTCTCAATAGTGGAGTACCTTGTTTCTGCTGGCAACAACTTCCGACTGACGTACAGCACTGGATGGAGTGACCCACCATGGTCCTGCATGAGACAGGCCCCAATGCCTACCGATGAAGCATCGGTGTGTAAAATCAGTGGTCTGCCTAGATCTGGTAACCTCAAGATAGGTTTCTTGGAAAACACTTTTTTTAACCTATGATAGGAAACTCTTTACAGAGCGATACAACAGGAAGCAATCTGATCATCAGAAGAAGTCCCCCCGTCCGACAAGCGTTTCGGCCCTACATACTCCTTTACACTCTAAGGGGGGCGGGCCCACTTGGGTCATGACTCCCAAGCGTCTCAGCCTCCTGTTGTCTTGTATCGAAAATGAACCCATTTCACTTATGGTAGCAACTTTAATCCACAACTCTGCCAGCCGTGGAGGCAATTGTGAAAGTAACAAAGAGAAGACAAATTATTCCGTTCGCTCCGTAGCACATCACAACTACGGACACACACTGAGTCACCTGCGCGAAGCCGACGAGACTTGACACTGCGCGCTCGCCACTGAAATTTTTCCTGACACCCCTTATAGTATACATCGCCTGTCGCCTCTCAGCCACAGCCCTTTCACTAGTACGCCTAAAAACTCAGCGTATTGTGGACTTAGAAAAATTCCTGGTGTTTTCTGTACTGCAGCGTTTATTGTCACGATTTCCATTGCCCATTGCGGTTGTTCCACAGCCAGCCTGATGCTTTTTCGGCAGTTTCACTAAGCCTCTTCAGTGCCCTTGTTCTCGACTGTCCCTTCAGCCCCAACGGTTTCAATAGATCACTGATGCAGCCACAAGCCCTCTTGCGCCCACTTCAACAGCTATGACCCTTGCAGTGAACCCATCGTGTCTCAGATCCGCGGCCAGATCACTATACTTGGCCGCTTTGAACGAATGTTGCTCGTCTAATCTGGATTCAAATGGCACGGTCAGTTCAATCAGTATGACCTGAAGCGTTGCTGAAGAATGAAGCACTATATCATGCCATCTCTGCGATTTTCTGATACTCTCTGGATATGCCCCTCGTCCAGGTAGGTCTACCGCCATCTCCCAGTCGTTTGCACAGTCAAGAAGAGATGGTAAACTGCTACCAGGTTTACTCGGTTTGGGGTGTGCTGACTTTCCTGCCCTCAGAAAGTATGTATTTGCGTTGCTCGGACTGGGTTTGCTATTTGCCTTCATCCTTGCCAGATCTATTGTCGCAACAAGCTCATTTAGCACTTTGTTATGGCGCCAAGTGTATCGCCCTTGCCCTAATGACACCTTACACGCTGAGAGCACGTGTTCGAGTGTCTGCCTCCCCTGGCACAGGGGGCACTGCTCATCATCCGACTTTCCCCATTTCACAAGGTTGGTGGCCGACGGTAGCAGGTCATACATTGATCTAACAACGAAGCTGAGCCTAAGAGGTGCCATATGCCATATATCATTCCATGTCAAGGACCTCTGCAGGGCTCCTTCCCATGTAGTCCATTGGTTGGACCTGCTGCACTGCTTTTTGCAACCTCTTATCATTCTCAGCTCCTCGTATCTCCTGAACTACCATGTCTCTGTGCTCCCTGCTTGATGCCTTGGACCACCAGCGGATGTCTCCATGACCAAATCCCCGTCTATTCGTTTGTGTGTATCCGATTACCTTCCTCAGTTTGAGTGACTCTTGGGCAGCATCAGCAGCTTCTTCCACTCTCCACTTCCTTCCCGTTTTCAGTGTGGGCTGAATGGACTTAACCACGTCATCAGCTGACTTGCATAGCATCATTGCAAGCCTTGCCTTTCCAACTTTGTACTCTTCAACAACTGACTTGAAAGGAAGCAGAAGTTTTGACTTTTTGCAGTACAGTGCTACATCTGACAGACCTGGTGGTACCCCTAGCCACTTTCTCATGAACTTGTTGACCTTCTGCTCTGTAGCTTCCACTGTACTTGTGCTTATTTCATATATAAGCAGTGGCCACAGCAACTTCGGTATCAACATGAACTGGAGGCACCACAGTTTGAACTTTCCCAGGAGTCTGCTTTGGTCTGTGATCTGTAGCCCTCTGTCTGCCATTTCTATTGTCTGTTGCAATGCCTTCGAGTCTTTTAATGAGGCATCGTACACCCTGCCAAGACTTTTAACAGGTTCCTCAATGACAGTAGGGATTCTTTTGTTGGAAACCATGAATATGTCCTCTGCTATCTTCCCTTTCCTGACTGATAGGCTTCTCGACTTCTTGGGTTTGAAGCTCATTCTGCACTAGCTGACTAGTTCATCCAGGCGTTCTAACATGCTCTGGGCCTGATGTTCATCTGATGTCAGAATTGTTGTGTCATCCATGAATGCTTTGAGTGGTGGCATGTGACACATTCCACCGAGCTTTGGACCTATAGCCGCATTGAGGATTACCTGCATAGCCATCACGAATAGTATCGGAGAGATGGTACACCCCATCGCAATTCCAACTTCAAGGCCAATCCACTTCGTTGTGTACTCTCTGGTTGAAAATCTGACAGCAAACCCTGCGAAATACAGCTTCAGCATTGCTGCAATCTCTTGTGGAACATGATACATTTCTAGGGCCTGCCACAACATCTGGTGTGGAACGGATCCATAAGCATTCGCTAGCTAGATCCAACCAGATTACATGGAGGTTTGTTCTGTCAGACTTTGCCTTTTGGATTGCTTCCCAGATCATTGTGGCATGCTCTAGACATCCTGGTGTACCTGGGATACCTCCTTTCTGAATGGTAGTGTCAATGTACCCATTTGCCAGGAGGTATGTAGTGAGTCTTTTTGCCATCACTGAGAAGAATATCTTCCCTTCCACATTGAGTAGTGAGATTGGCCTGACTGACTGATGTCTGTGGAGTTTGGCTCCTTCGGGATGTAGACTCCGTTGGCCTTTCTCCATTCCTTGCTTACAAGCTGGGTTTTCCACGCATTCTTCAGTAAACGGAGCAGTCGTTTGAGCACTTCAGGGCATCTCTTATACACCACGTATGGAACACCATTAGGACCTGGAGATGACTTGCACCGAGCTTTCTGGACAATGCTTTCTACCTCTTGCACCGTTGGGGGGCTTGGTGTTAAATTCAGCTCCTGGCTTACTCGGCCATTTAAGGCCTGCCATGCTGCTGAGCGGCTTATCTTTGCGACCATCTGAATATGTCATTCTAAGGTGTTCTTCCAGGTCTTCTTTTTTGATGTTTAGCGTACCCGACCGTGGCTGCTCAAACAGTTCTTTGGCAAACTTGAAGGGCTCCCTGAAGAATCTTTCCCTATCCCTTCGAGTCTTCCTTCTCTTCCTGCACAGCCTTTCTGCTCTACAAAGGGCATTATGTTGGCCTTTCAGGTGCTCCCACACCTGTCTTAACCCTTCCTTCTCTGTGGCAACTGCGTTCTTGAAAAGTTTTCGGGCATGCTTCTTCTGTTTCCTGATTTCTTCTATTTTAATTTGTCTTCTACTTTTTCGTGGTGGGTTACTTTCCCTTGCCTCCCTCACTCCGAACACTTTGCGACAGTGCAGATATATTATGTCGCCGAAGATTTCCAGCTTCTTCTCCAAAGTTATCTGCTTCAGGTTGTTATCCAACTCTTTTGCCAAGGCTTCGTCCAGCTGTTCCCAAAGCCCTTTTGCACTGGCAGGTGGAAACTTGATTGCATCTCTCTTCCCGTCCAAGAAGTGTGTGAGATCATCATCAGGCAGATCAACTTGAATGTACTCAGCACTGTAGATTGACTCCTGGCTGCGTTCTTCTAACGTCTTATCCGTCGAGACAGAGCGCTGTTGATCTCCCCCAGATGACCTCCCACACCCCTACCCAGTGCCTCTTCACATCCCGGGGACCATATTACTTTATTTGGCTGCCCTTTTTTGGTGAGTGAAGTAAGCGGCTCAGCAATAGTGGAAAAATCTGGGATAAACTTATTATAAAAATTAATAAGTCCTAGCAAACTCTTCACCTGCCTCTTCGTCTTCGGCACCTGCAACTCCAAGATCTTAGTTACTGTGCTATCTTCTGGTTTAATTACGTTGTGGCCAACAATGTGGCCCAGGAAGCCCAGCACTGCGTAACCGATGGACACTTTGCTAGTTTTTGACTACCCAACTATGCGCCTTTTCCCCCGACTTCCGGTAGTCACATGACCCATCGGTTCGGCTAACCTCGGCCTTTCCAAGTGACCTATCGCTGACCACAATACCTAAGATGCACTGTGAAATAGCGCTGTGACAGTACCATTTTGAGTTAGGGTTAGGGTTAATCCTAAATGGTACGAAAATACACATATTATACACATTCACTGCGGAGCGTTCGGCGAACTTCATTCCGATATTACCGTACATGGGGCTGGCAACTTCAGCATGCCACATCCAAACATTCCCACCAATTTAAGAACCATAAAATACATGATACACAACAACTGCAAACAGAGGAGTGGATGGACCACTGGGCTACTGGCATAACTGCAAGAGCAATATATGCAGAAATATCTCAGCCAAACCCCCAGAGATAGCATCAACAACTTAATTTTCAGGTTGCGAACAAGACATGTACCCTTCAACAAGTATTTACACAGAAGGACCTCAGACCATACACCACAGTGCAGTCACTGTAACTGACAGGTTAAGAAACAGTGGAAGACCACTTCTGAAATGCGTGGCCCTAGCAGATCTATGGAAGCAATTGCTACCACCAAACCCCCTCCACCACCAACACCCTGTATGGAAATACAATGCAATTGAAAAAAAGACAGGTACTTTTCACTACCTGGCACAAGGAAAAAGGGGTGACTGAACGGCACAGGTCAGGAAGGCTTGGCATGTAATTGTTGGGCCTATGCTCCACGGGGATCTGTGGGTTTATGAATTAATTAATAGGGATGTCTAAGACATGACTAATACGATATTGTACATGAGGCTGCCAACCTCATCATGTAAAACTAATTGTTATGGATGTCATAAGAGGTTTTGATGTTACTAAACTATAGGCTATCCTGGACAAATAGATGTATCAGAGGATACCTGGATAGTGCCAGATAAGAGACTGATCTTATAAGTAATACCCCCTTCTCTGAAAAGAGCAAGGGTGTATAGACATCAAAGTGGGGTCAAGCTATGTAAGTTCTCAGAGAAGATGATGATGATGTAGTACTCTTAGTCCCTAACTGCTACCTCTTAAGATCCCAGTTTGGTAAATGATTAACTGTGTTATTTTATTTGGCTACGTCTAGGGTAATTTATCTAATATAACAGTTATTAATTTCACAACAGACTTTAACTTTAATAAAATTATTAAGCAAGACTATGACATTTTTATGTACAATTTAATTGTCATGAACCTCAGTCTTTACAGGTCAGGAATACTCAAAAGCAATGAAATGATATTTACACCTCAAAATAAATATATTGGAAAAACTGTTCCATTTTTGTAGAGTGTTCACTGGAATACTACACATACAGTTTCTGTTCATATGAGTGATAACGTCTGCTATTACTATGCTGTAAGTTCTCTTTATTATTTTGATGGTCTTATCTATTCATCCTAAAAAGGGTTGTAATCCTAGTTTGATTACTCTTGGGTGAATGATTGGATAAACTGACACTGGCCTTTATAAAGGACTTATCTTAGAATGTTGCTGCTGATTCTCATATACACAAGTCAGGACCACAAACTTTATAGCTCCTGACTGAGAAGATGGGGTCTGGCTCCAGATATATAAGGAACTCTCATCTCCCACAAACTTCCTCTCAAGTGAATGCAGCCACGAGGTAATTTCGTGATATAACCCTCAGGCAAATATATTCACACACACAAGCTGAACTGGCCTTCTAAGGGATCTAGAACTGCTCTCAGATCAGAAGGCAAAGACTTGGTCGTTCTGTCTTTTAGTTTCTGTCAGCTTGGTGCAGATTTTTGAATCGAATGGCCCAGATCATACTACCTTGTTACTATTTATAGAACTACATCTGCCCAATCGGAGGCAAAGTCAAAAAGTCTTTCTAGGAATTTTGACTGAGGCGATTCTGAGCTCGCTTGTATAATCTAACTAATTTTAAATATTTTATATTATAGTTATTAGTGGATCGATTTTAATTATCCAAAGTGATAATTAAATGGCCAATTTCTCTCTATCGTTCTATATAGTTTTCCCTTAGTTATTCCTTTGCATATCAATCTGGGTAATTTTAAAGTAATTAAATTTGGCATTACCCTGATATGAAAATATCACTAAAATAAATTTTTCTACTACAATAAAATTTTATCATGCGTGAATATTTATGCTTATGTGTTAAGCAATATCAGCGCTATAATTTGAGATATTTCCTTCTGTTTACCTATCTTTAGTTGTTAAGAAATAAAATATCTTCGTTTGGTCAAAAACACAAAATAGCCTCTATTGTCACGTCAACCAAAATTTTCTTATCACTAAAAGAAAAGGAAACAATTTGATTGGTTGTTAAATTTGTACTATACTCTTAGATAATTTTTATTGGGCGGTAACTTTTGACTTGGTTCCTAGACAAATTCAAATACACTAGATAAATTTTTGGCGGTAAATTTGATTGGGTTCTTAGACAAATTTCAAATCCTATAGTTAACGTTAGATTCAAATACGATAGCTAGTTTTTGACGCGGGGAATTTGAGCGTGGTGTCATACAGATTTAAAATTTTTACGACAATGGAGACCACCACTGGAAGAGCATGTGAATGTTTGATGCAGGCTTCCTGTAGGGGGGAACAACTGGTGGTAGCTTCCTGCAGGGGGGAACAACTGGTAGTGTCTTCCTGCAGGGGGGAACAACTGGTAGTGTCTTCCTGCTCCAAAAGGAAAAAAAAGGAAAATGATAATAATGATGATGTATAAGACAAGATGAATGAACATAATTCACTTGAACATTTTAAAAGAGGAAATTTCGGGGGCTGGAGTGTCTCAGAGGTATGGCGTCCGACTCGTATTCAAGAGGTACCGGGTTTGAATCCCAGTTGAGGGATTATAAGTTATTGAAATATTTTTTTCAGAACCAGTGGTCCTAATTACGTCATACTCCCCCCTGGTCTCACGGGTAGTGAGATCGGATGCCTAGCCTTCTCGGATAAGGGCGAAAAAATAGGAAGTCCCGTGTGCAAGTTGCGCACGTTAAAAATCCCACGTCAGTTGAAAATTGTAAAGAGTAGGCTTATCAGGCCGCTGCTCTGGCAAAATTTAAAAATTAGAAACCTACCCACCACAAAAATATTTATAGAATGTGTGATCCCTATACATTATATATTTGGGATTCTCGCCGGTGGATATGGAGTTCGTGCACTGCGCTGAGATCCTCCTTGTGTGATCTAAATGAGGAGATCGGAGCACTGATGGCGTTGTCCGTGTGCAATGAAGATAGTCCTTAAAAACCAAACCAAACCAAACGAGGAAACCTAAACACTGACAAAATAAAAGAAGCATCTAGTAATCTTAACCTGGACGACAATGAAGCAGTTATGGAGCATATAGGAGTAATGAAGTGGAACGGATATTACAGTGGAATATACCTTGTCTGTTTATTTATATAGATCCTAGATGGCTATCAGCACTGTTAACGAAAGACTTCGTAGAGGTTCTTCTTCTTTCACCATTCAGCTCCCAAAGAAGAATAAGCCTTCAACAAACTTATACCAAGTCTTCCTGTCCTGTGCCATCTGCTCAAGGTTTTTCCATGTCTTCTTCATCCCCTTCATGTCTGTCTCCAGTTCTCTTCTCCGTGTGTTCTTTGACCTTCCCTCGTAGAGGTTATTTAAACATTTTGGAGTACCAAATGAATTTGTCAGATATAAGACTTTTACCAAGAGACAACTTTTAGTTGATACATGGAGAATAAGCACAGTTTTGTGGTCTAAAAGTGAACAGGAGTTGCAAAAACTTGTGAAGCTAGTAAACAGCTTTAAGTCATGAATACGGATTGGACATAAACATTGAGAAAACAAAAACTATGATAATTAGCAAAGTAGGCGATAAGCCAGTATTAAAGATAAGAATAAATGGGAAAATCCTGGAACAAATCAAGAGTTTCTCATGTCTTGGGCATATAATAACAGAAGATGGCAGATGTGAAACAGAAATCAAGAAGAGAATAGGAATGGCCAAAGCTACATTCATGAACATGAGACAAATACTAACATCTAAACAACTAACTCAGAAATTCAAACTGAGAATCATCAAATGTTATATATATATATATATATTCTTCATTACTGTATGGTGTAGAAATACGGACGATGGACAAGCAATTAGATGAAAGAATTAATGCCCAAGAGATATGAATATATAGAAGAATGGGGCACGTCTCATATAAAGAAAAGAAAACGAATAAAGAAGTCCTAGAAAACTAGGAACGAAAAGAAAATTAATGAAGGAGATCAAAATTAGACAGCTAAAATATTTTGGCTGTAAAAATACATAACACCTTGCTGAAGACCATAACAGAAGGCAGAGTTGAAGGCAAATGTGCAAGTGGAAGACGGTGCTATAAGTGGGAAGATAACATCAAGAGATGGACATGAAAGAATCTGTCAGAGTGCATCATCAAGACAAGAGACAGAAGATGTTGGAGATCCATTGAAGCCGAACTTCGATGTGAAGATGGCACCTGATGATGATGATGGAGAATAAGCAGCGTAAATAATCATGAATGTTGCCACTGTTCATATTTCCTTTGGTCATTAACTGAACTATGAAGGACCCGTAATGTTAATGTTATGGTTAATCAGAATCAATGTCATTGCAATCCGGGCAAACCCATAGGTGCTCATTCTCCCTCAGCAAATGTCGAAGAGTATGAATGCTAATTGTTCCTGTTGCGCACTGGTTGTATACACGCATCCTCTCATACGTCCATCCAGGCTGGTCTTACGTTTGATGCCAAATTCCAGCAGTCTTAGCCTTGATGATTCATCTATTGTAGTGTCATTCTGTAATAGGTAAACATGAATTGCCTTCAGTATTTCTCTCTTATCCATGTTCAATTCACCTTCTATGGGTGCTCTTGAAGCTACTCTGTCAGCTCTTTCATTGCCTTGTACCCCTGCATGACCAGGACAGTAGATCCATATCAGTTCTTGAAGATTCGATGCTTCTATGGAAGTTTTCCATTCATGTCGGAGCCATCCATTTTGGACCTTTCGAAGCATGGATTATGAGTCTGATACAATAACTGCCTTTGTTAATAAAATCTCAGACAGCCATCTTAAGGCAGCAGTAACTGCCTCTACCTCCATTCTCATGCTGAAGGTTGTTATCATGTAAACCCCGCTATGTTCAGTGACAGTTCTGCCCTTTACTCTAGCAGAGAAGCCCCACCCTGATTTATTACCACAGATTACAGACCCATCAGTGTACACAATGATGGACCCGTAGGACAGAACCAAATACAAAATATCTGCAGAGGAACAATGTAGAAAGACAAATTAAGACTAGGACAAAACGCACTGTGAGAAAGGTGAAGATCTGAGGGCATCACACAATAGAAATATAAGGAGTAACAGAAATACTAGGATGTTCATTTATAGGAAGCGGACGAAGGGGATCCCATTACACGCCCATTGAGGCATATTGGGAATATGGTGTTAGGCCCATATTTTCTCGACCATCGTCACACTAGGGGTGATGTGGTCAGCATCACGCTGGCCGCCTTAACCTTCCCAGAGTTCCTCTGGTACCCAATTTATGAGGCTGGGTCGACCCCAGAGCCGTTTGCGGTCTAAAAAATTCCACCTCAACTGGGGATCGAACCATGGACCACCGAGCTAGGAAGCCAGTGCACTAACCACTGTGCTACCGCATCTCCAATTTATAGGAAACCTGAACCATATTATTCACATTCTTTTGCAGTAGTAGTTTCTGTAGCAATTTATTTTGCATGATGAGGTAGCCAACCCCATGCATGTCTGCATATTAAGTCACCTCTTACGACACATCTAAGCAAGCAGCAGTCCTTTCTTTCTTTTTTTTCTCATCAGACACCATCATATTAACGCTTTTGGTCCATGTGCAGGGGAGGTTAAAAATGTAGTAACTAAATTTCTGGTCATTGCCCCTTGTATCAAAGGGAGCAAAGTGATTTGACTGGATTTTAATTTTCATCAGCAGTCGTATAGAGTATATTTATGATACATATTTGATAGAAATGTTTACAGAAGTTTTATACAGATTTTCAGCTGAACAGTTTAAATTCAGGTTTGTTTTTTTCTTAGTGGAGCGTTCTATTGGAAGAGTGGTTAGGGCTATTGCCTGTAGTGGCAAAGTTACATGGTTATGGGTTCAAAATCTGATAGAATCACACTGCAATCTACCCAACTGTAAATGGGTACCTGACTGCTCTTGGGTTAGGGAAGGCAAAGGCTGTGAGAAAGGGAACTGGTCACCTCTCCTCATAAGGCTGGACTAAGTATGGTGTAATCTCTCACACTTCACTCTGCTATCTGCTGTAGGGCTACCTTTACCTATTAATTCTCCATTGAGGCTAAACATAAAGAGCTAAACATAAAGAAGTAATTCATGGAAGTGATAATTCATGCATTTGTTGTGCTCTCTGAACTATGCAATACAAGTGTGTATTCTTTTGTCCAAACACCCAAAAACCAAAATATTCTTAAAACCAAAAGTTTCTTTGGGCGACTTAGGGCTATTATGAAACACGTTTTGGGTGACTTTTGAACACATTTTGGGTGACTATGCAATTTTCAAACACATTTTGGGCTATATTGGGTGACTTTAGGCTACTTTTCTAACGCGATTTGGGAGACTTCTGAAAATTGAAAAAATCTGGTTTCTGAAACAAAGCTGTCTCTGAGGATGTCAGATAAAAGGATAGAAACCTGTCCCAAGTCATCAGTAATAGAAATAAATTGCTCTAGTAACACAAATCACATCGTGAAGATTCCAATATTTATCATCTTATTGTTCTTTATATTTACCAGAATGTATGCTCATCTACGACATGCCTTGGATTTTTAATGGTGAGTATGTATGACAGCTAAACCTATCACACCCTGTGTAGTTCCTTGGGTTCTCTGAGGAGACCAGAAAGAAGTGGACTACTGTTTCGTCAGGAATGTTATAAGAGGTGACCAACATGACATTTTCTTTGCGTGGGGTTGGCAACCTTATTATGTAAATCACATTGCTACAGAGAGCACTGCTGCGAGAGCAGCACATGAATGCTTTTTTTACAGGCTTCCTGCAAGAGGGCCAGCTGTAGTGGTGGTTCTATGCTCCATAGGGAGCCAAAAAGGGAGATGATTATGGTAAATGAAACCTATCATGGAAAAAAATGGGACAGAAGACGCAGCAAAAGTGATGAATGCAGTCAGCGACCCATAGCTTGACTGCTTGCGTCAGGGTCAGTGAACCAGAGCTGACCAAGACCCTACTCCACCTCCAAGTGGTGGCCTGGAAACAGGCTGCATCACTGCAGTCTGGCTGAGAGAGTAGGGATCAAAGAGGGAAGGCAGCCCGGTCCCAAATAGTGCCGTGCTGATGTGTCGGCCGAAAGGCGCAAATATCACAGCTTCGCTGTAAACGGACACAATGCAACCAACGTCCTTTTCAGGATAAACGAGGAAGAAGGAAGAAGATAGAAAAAAATATGATGGGTCTAATGAAGATTGTAACATAGGCAACGTAAGAAAAATACATACGAGTACATTCTACACCCTGGAGATGAGAAACCTGTACAAAAAATCTGAAAAACCTGTACACAAATCAGGAAACCTGTATAAAAATCTGAAAAACCTGTGGCCTACAAAAAGTTTTAAAAACAAACCATACAAAGGAGAAAGATCCATACATCAACCATTTTATTCTTTAAGAAATCACAAGAGCATTTTTTTTCACACAGGCCAAAAGTGTAAGTTATTGTTTACCTTGTTTGTACATTTGGCACAATTCTTCAAATTGGATATAATAGGATACTCAATATGGAGCCTTATAACAGGAGACGGTCTGATCATCATAAGGTTTCCCTCTGTCGGCCAAGTGTTTAAGTCCTTTAATAATCTCCACTATGACTTTTGCTGTAAACCTGTCATGTCTCAAGTCTGTGGCCAGATAAACTACATCTAATATGTTTAGGTCACAGGTTTCCTACAAAGTCACACATTTTAACAAAAGTATGCTGTTATGTTTGAGCTGTCATTAATATTATTAGGCTTAGTCTTTCCCTAGATTCACTTTCGTCATCGTCGGAGTCTAAATCAGACCCTTGATCAAATACTAGTTACCTTTTAGTTCCCAGAGCAAAGATTCGACCGCCCAAAAAGCCATGACTTAAAAAATAATTCACGAAAAATCGAAATATCGATCGATTGAGAAAACAATTTCAGAAAATGGAAGCCTCTCTCGTAACCGGAAATACTCAAGTTTCGCTTAGCAGTGTTCCCACTCTCAATGTTGGACAGAATACTTTGCACACTGGCGTTTTTGGCCAAATCAATTGTAAAGAGTTAATAATTAGGCGATAACCTATACGGAAAGTATGTATGGCTGTACAGATCTGATAATGGGAAAAATCTGTACAGATTATGGGTAACCCATACTACTTGGCATGTATGAAAAGTTCATGAAGAACTTATACCAAGATCTAAAGTTTATACAAGCATGGATGACTTTGACTTGCTCGACTTCTTACTCCTGTTAGTTCTTGATAAAACACAGGGCCAACAAAGACTGCACTCATGAAGCTTGTTTTAATGTGCCCATAATGTAACAAATGGGGGGAACATTGCAAAAATTCACTATCCAGATTTAAAGAACAGGATTGCAACCTGACCCAAATAAAAATAGATTAATTGCTGTGTTTCATGTGTAACATAACTGCCAAAATTACATCCAACTATACAAGTGCCAGGAAGGGTTGTACCTCTTGTCAAACCTTTTCTTGATAAAATCAGCAAAGTCTTTCTCAGTGTTATACTCCTCTAAGGCTTGTGTGGCACAACTCACCACATTTTGCTGCATATCTTTGGACATGTCTGCATTCTTAATCACAGTTTTTGTTTCTGACATTTTGATATTTTGCTGGTTTGCAATGATGTAAGAGTAACAAATTCAGTAAGCCATGATATTTCAACACACTCAAAGGATGTGTGAAAGCTTCTATGTGAATTTTTTTTTTTTTTTTTCCCCCTTCTTATAAGCACTTAGTGCCATGCCCAAAAAAAAAAATATTTTTCTTTTGGTTATATTGGGGCCCAGGATGATTTTTAAAAAAAATTTTAATGAGTCTGCTATTTTTTTTTTTGGTAGCACTCACCTTTCAACCATATACATGGAACTGTTGGTTATATCAGGACTTGGTCAACAACTCATGCCATTTGCCTCTGTGCTTTCACTTCATAGTTCAGGGGAAGGTGACCACCAGTAGCATATTTTTTGTGTGTGGATGTTTGCTACTTTCCTTTGCAGCATGCCTCTTTCAACCAGTTACCATATACATGGAACTGTTGGTTATACCAGGACACATTTCATTTAGTGTGATATTTTCTTTATTGTGAATATTCTATGCTCTATACATTTTAATTATAGTTCAGACTTTTGTGTTGTTCTTCTTCTTCTTCCTCGTTCGCCTTCAGACTTCCACATTTATGACTCTAATAAAGGCAGTTGTGTTGTTCAGAAGCTTGGCTGTGTCTATATTGGCCTGCATTTGATCTTGGTTGGAGGTTTATTTATGTGAGTTTATATCTTTCTTGGGAAACCTACCACAGTAGAACTGCTAGCTGGTGAGCTGGTAGTCTGCAAATTTCAGGGAGCATGTGTTTTTTTTTTTTTTTTAATGTTTGCTTTTGTTTTTGTAATATAGTGTGTTATTAATTTTTGTATTTCTGGTGGGGTTTTAATGCCTATCAGATTTTCTGCACTCTTTTCTACCTTGTGATTATCGCAGTTTGTCTTTATGTTTTGCCTATGCTGTTCGTATTTCTTGCAGTCCACCAGAAAGTGTCTAATTGTATTTGATTCATAACCTTCTTCACACATGGGTTCCTCCAGCAAGAAATATCCAGTTTCAAGGTTGAGCCATAGCACTTTTTTTAAAACTATGTACCAGTTCCTGAACAGTTGGAAACTGCTTTGTATATTTTTTTTTGGCCTCGTTTTGGCAAGGCGCGTCCCGTTCAACCTAGCCGGTTATATTAGGGCGCATGTCCAAATATAAAAGACCTTTAGGTCTGGAGGATTGTTATAATAATAATAATAGTAATATTAGAAGGATTGTTAATATAGTAATAATAATGTAAATACTAAACAAAACTAATGTTTTTTAGATTTTCACTTCAATTAAAAGTTTATAGTAAATAATTTTAAATTACGTTGTAAATAAAGAAAAATGGGGTTAGAGTTACATATATTAATAAATGTTTTATCATTTACCCTAACTCCAACTTTATTTACCTGGCATCTATTCATCATCATGTGACATATTCTTTCCAGAACGTTGTCTCCATTACAGCTGCTCTGAACGCATCACGATTCTGGGCAAGTCGACCTGCATCAGCCAAAGACAAGTTCAGACACTCTGTGATGTCCTGGGTCCACCGTCGTCTAGGTCGACCCCTTCCCCTTTTTCCAGGGACCATGCCTTCCATCACTGTTTTTTTCCAGACTATTATGTCTTTTTACTCTCCACATGTAAGCCTACCTTGCCGTGGTTGGAGAGCTTGAGCGCCTCAATGATCCCGGGAGCTATGCCGGCGGGAGTTTTACTCCTGGCAGGGTCACCCAAGCCGGACAGGTCCTGGGTGAGGGGCCAGACTAAATGGGCTGAGGAGTGGGTGGAACCCTATAGGTGTAGATGCAGAACCCACCGGCGAGTGGTACATGCTCTGGTCTGCACCAATCCACCCCCACTTCATGGGTTAAATGCTTTCTTGCCTCATTCTTCACTGTTTGTCGTCTATCACGCCCATGGCGACCGTTGCCTCAATTGGCTGTGTGTGGTGTACCCGGAAACGGGGCCTCCCAGTACTGAGGCAAATTTAAGTCCCCGATGTCACTTATCGGTGCAGAATTGAGAGAGATGGCTGAGCATCACAATCCCTCCTGTGTTGCAGCATGATGAGAACCCAGCATTGCACACTGAGCTTGGGGGGATCACTTGGGCACCAGACTTAATACTGGCTCTTGACTGGATGGCCGCATGCAGGAGATTTCTACAATGGAGGGTTGGCAGGTGGTGGGTATCGGGAAGTGGCTCTGTGCAGGACGTGAGGATTCCTTGGGAGAGCCCCAAACCAGAGCACAGCATTGTGCAAGCTCTGCATAGTTGGAGAGCCCCCTGGATGACGGGGAATGCACAGTGTGCTACCCCACCTATCCCCAACTGCTAACTTAGAACCAGAAGTGGGGTCCTCTGTATGCGTGCCAGGCCAGGATAAAATGCCTGGGAAAGAGACTGGAGCTCAGAACTCCCTAACTCAAAGTTGCAGGATGGCAGAAAAGCCACGGGAAAGACAGGGCTATTTTGAAGATAACGCAACCATATTTTCACCATACGAGCTCGGACGCCGCCTCGGTAAACAAGGTCCGCGCAGAGCAGTGACACCCCCAGGCTGCTTGCGAATAGTCTACTACTGGGAACATAAACAGATTAGGGATGAGCCCACTCTCCCGTTGAACAGGTGCTAAAGTCGTAGATACTGGGCCAGAAGGCGCACCGGAAACCACAGTATCATGCAACTCGCTTTTTTTTTTTTCTATGGAGAGTACACCGTCAAATAAATCTCGTTCTGGTGCTCGCCCTGTGGAGCTCCACCAGGCAGGTGCAGTGCCGGGCTCTGAGCCTCGACAGAGCCCACCCTCAGCTACTGGAGGACCCTCTAGACCGTCTTGTGGAGTCAACAGACGGCGGAGGAGAACTACTGACCAAAACAAAACAGAAAAAGAGAAACCCAGAGTGCCACTTGTCATGATGCACTGGAATGCAGAGGGAGTGAACAGCAAGCAGGCTGGATACAGCAAAAAGACAGAGCTGGAAAACATCTTGTATGAGAAGCAAGTCAGTGTTTGCTGTATCCAAGAGACTCACTTGAAAGCAGATCAAACCTTTAAAATAAGGGGATATCAATGCTTCAGATCCGACAGACAAGATAGACGAAAAGGAGGAGTACTTACTCTTGTAAGGAATAACATTCCTGCACACGAAAGGAAAACCTTCATGGATGGAGCAGAATATCAGCTGCTGCAGATAAAGGTAGACAAGATGGAAATAGAACTCCTGAACTATTACTGTCCGAACAACAAACCCCTGAGTCTCAGCTCTATACAGGTACCAGCCACCAACTTTATAGCAGTTGGAGACTTTAATAGCCACTCCCAGAGCTGGGGCTATAACCATCTGGATCACAGAGGTGAAGAGGTTGAAACTTGGCAAGATGATCACTCCCTAATCCTAGTCAATAATGCCACAGATACTCCTACCTTCTACTCCAGAGGATGGCACACAACCTCAACACCAGATCTTGCCTTCTCCACACCAGATATAGCTGGATCTATTAGTAGAGAAGTAGGAGACCAACTAGGGGGAAGCGACCATCGCCCAATCTTTCTTACTGTCCAGAGTGCAACTCTCAGTACAGGCCCAGCCATTACAAGATGGAACTACAAAAAAGCCAACTGGGGTTTATTCAGGCATCAGGTGAACACGCTGCTGTCTACCCTCAAGGTACAGAACAGAGACATTAATGAAGTGGTAAAAGACTTCAACAGATGCATACTACAAGCTGCAAAAGAAACCATTCCCAAAGGATGCCGGCGTAACTACATACCATACTGGTCCAGCACACTCCAAGAACGTCAGGAAGCTATGGACAAGGCTAGAAAGGACGCAGAGTCTCAGCCTTCACTTGAAACTCACAACAAATGGAAAAAGGCTGTAGCAGAGTTTCAGAGAACAAAGCTAGAAGAAAAGCGGAAAAGCTGGAGAACTAAAACGGCATCGCTGAACCTTGAGAAAGACGGCAGGAAACTTTGGAGATTAGTCAAGTCTCTAAATGAAGAGCATTCCTCACCAAGGCAGACTATCACATTGGATGAAGGTGGCAAACTTTTCAGAAAGCAACTTACCCATTAACATAGACCATCAGAGAGAGATAAGAAAAGAAATACTGGCAACCATGGGACAGACAGATACTCCTGCCCCAATGAGGGAACCCATCACACTAGGAGAACTACAGAAGGCTATTTCCAAGCTTAAGTTTCAAAAGTCACCCGGCCCAGACAAAATCAGCAACGAAATGCTAGTAAATCTGAGCTCAGCAGCAAAGACAAAACTGCTTGAGATATTCAACCACAGCTGGTTGAAAGGAACGGTACCCCAAGTATGGAGAGAAGCCATCACAATACCCATACTAAAGAAAGGGAAATGTAAGACCGAGGCTGCAAGTTACCGGCCAATCAGTCTCACAAGCTGTGTTGGGAAGACTATGGAGCGAATAGTCAACCACAGATTGAAATGGTATTTAGAGTCTGAGCAGATCCTGGTGCCGGAACAAGCTGGATTTAGAGAATGCTACAGTATAGAAGACCAAGTTACTTACTTGTCTCAAGCAATAGAAGATGCCTTCCAGGAGAAGAAAAAGGTCCTAACGATCTGGGTCGACTTCAAGCAGGCCTTTGACAAGGTGTGGAAAGATGGCCTCATTGCAAAACTTAGGAGAAGTGGAATCCAAGGCAACATGATGAAATGGATCCAGTCATACTTGCATAACAGGAGAACTAGAGTCACTCTTGACGGTCTGCAGAGCAGAAAAGTGTTGCTCCATCAGGGGGTACCTCAAGGAGGAGTAATTTCCCCAACACTCTTCCTTGTTTACATCAATGACCTGGTGAAAGATCTCCCTGCAGGAGTTAAAGCTGCCTTATATGCAGATGACCTAGTACTCTGGTGCGCTGATGAAAATGTCACCACAGCAAATTATAGAATGCAGCGGGCAGCAGACATGCTAGTGTCATGGGCAGAGAAATGGCTTATCACAATAAACACAGACAAAACCTCCACAACACTGTTCTCCCTCGCCCCCAAGGACAAATCAGCTAACATACACCTAGGGACAACCGTGATCAAGGAAGAAAGCTACCCCACCTATCTTGGGGTGACATTTGACCAAAGGCTTACATGGAATAAGCATATTGAAAATGCAGAAGGAAAGGCCCGAAGACGACTAGGCATACTCAGAAAATTAGCAGGTACCAACTGGGGAGCAAATGAACGAAATCTAAAGAAGATTTATAATGGAGTAATAAGACCACACTTAGAGTTTAGCTCAGCAGCATGGTCATCAGCTGCTAACTCACATCTGCAGTCTTTGGACAAGGTGCAAAATCAAGCTCTCAGGCTCATTACAGGAGCCATGAAAACTACACCAATAACAGAGATGCAGAAGGTTGCTGGATTACAGACATTGTCCCATAGAAGAGACACAAAAACCATGATCCAGATGGAAAAGTACAACAGTATGCCAATGCACCCAATGAAGGCAAGACTAGATGATCTGGCATTGGGACGTCTAAAGCGTAGCAGCTTTGTGCATCGGGGGAAAACTTATAAGACAGCATCAAGAAGACCTATCCATGAAGACAACACCACTGAAGCCCACCCTATACCCTGTACCATGGGAGCAGGCCAGCAGTGCCCTCCAAATTAATACAACAGTCAGTGGTCTCACAAGTGGATGTGAGTATAATGATCTGCAAAAACGAACTGCTACATTGAGTATGATCCAAGAAAGCTATCCCGATCAATCATGGATACATGCCTATACAGATGGATCAGCAACTAATGCTGTTAGGAATGGAGGTGCCGGTATCTTTATCTCATATCCTGACAACCACTATGAGACTAGGCACATTCCCACTGGTAAATTCTGTTCCAACTATACAGCTGAGGTTTAAGCTCTAGAGCAAGCTGCAAATATGATTTATAACACCAACTCTGACTGCCACCAGGTAGTCATCCTCACAGATGCACTGTCTGTCCTGCAAGCTCTCAAGGGTGGTAAACTCCCGCATCTGAGAAATGAACTAAACAGGGTAGCTGCCAAAAAGAGAACCATACTTCAGTGGGTACCATCTCATTGTGGTGTACCCGGAAATGAAAAGGCAGATAAACTTGCAAAAAAGGGAGGAGAATGTGAACAAGAAGATAATGAAGTCACATACTTTGAGAAAAAGAGAGCTATCCAGACTATCAGAAGAGAACAGAACCAACCCAAAGACGACTATCACACTCTCGACCGGCAGGGACAGACAACTATTTTTCGACTCAGGACAGGGCATAACAAACTGAATAAACACATGCACAAGCTACGATTGTCTGCTTCACCACTGTGCACATGTGGATTAAACGAACAAACTGCTGAGCATGTTCTACAGGACTGTCCTCTGTATGACCAGTTAAGAAAGATATACTGGCCCAATGACTCAACACTAAACTCAAAGCTATATGGAGTTAAAGAGGAACTTCAAACAACAGTCGAATTCATCATGAGAACTCGTCTGACGGTGTAATCATCAAAGATGCGATCGCAAGAAGAAGAAGAAGATGTCTTTTTATATGACCGAAAAATGTCAGCTTCCTTATTGCGATGGTATTTAGGAGCCAATGTTCCTGTACGTTTAGTGAGTGCAGTACTTCTCTGTTGGTATTTTTTTCTATTAGCATCTATTAGCAGCATTAATTTAACTGATTCCGTACGCAAGATCTTTTAAAAGACGCAAGGGCCGACCGCTGTGACCGCAAGATCTTTTAAAAGACGCTGATTTATTTCATTGTTTCTTTCTATTCTGATATTTTACAGTGCCCGGAATTTATCTCGAACGGAAGTAAACACAAAACTGGGCAAATTTCAACAAGCTTCAACATCTTTTATTTGCGTTTGAAGGGATTTTTTCACATTTATCTTCATCTTTAATCGTGTTTTGTCGTATCGCCATAATGGCCGAAAAACACACAGGATATGTTACTAATATGTGAACAGTGAACAAACTGTGTGATCAACCATAACTTTCTTACATTTTCTGTGTTTCTAAATGGATTACCTGCACAAAGAGAGCAGTGAAACTGTATTGTGATAACAATTTATGTTACAAGCTTTACATAAGTCGAAAATTTTTGTTCAAAATTTCAAGTTATCTTTTTTCCGTGTACATGTTATCTGTTATAACATAAACATAACATAAAATTAGCTAGAAAGGCATATGGATTTATATTGTTCATCCAATGTACTTTAATTTGATATATAATATGTTATATTAACTCATGATTAGACACACATTGTCAGTAAACGTAAATTATGTATGTGTAAATTTTTGGGGCTTAAAAATAATTCCGTCCAGAGCTGAAAATAATTACGTACGGAAAGAGTTAATTTATTTTCCTTGATTATGGCCCTTGTGTAAATGAACGTAATCAGAATATTTAGAATAATTTTTTCTGACATAACTAAAATGTTTAGCGACAAAATAACTTCATAGCCTCACAAGACCCGAAAGAGTAACTCTGACGAAAAAATTGTAATGCATGCAAATTTGTATACGATACATACAGAGTCACAGATTTTGCCTTCTACAAATATAGATTAACCAGAGCACAATGTCTTTTATTTGGGCATATATGACCAATGGACCCTGTGTCTAGGATGAATGGGGGTGCACCTTGTCAAAACGAGGCACAATTTTTAAAAAAAAAAATACAGATACGTAACTTGCTAGTTGTTTTTTTGTTTTAACATTTTGAAACCTGAGGCTTGTGAGTGATAAATTAAAAAAAACAAAACAAACATAAATAAATAGCAAGCAGGCGTAAGACAGAAAGGAGGACACTAGGCAACAAAAAAGTAAACAGAAGTGATAGGCTTTACCTGGAGATTGAACCAGGGAGCATCCAAAGGGTGCCATCTCTCACTGAAAGTGAATTGTGAATGGACATTCAGCCAACTAAGCACACCAAAAGAAGTTCTTCATTGGCTGTAGTCATGTTTCAGTTTGGTTTTGGTTTTTTTTTAAGGACCATCTTCATTGCACACTGACAACTTACATCACACAAGGAGGATCTCAGCACAGTGAATGAACTCCATAGCACCAGTGAGGATCCCAGTATGTGTACACAGAAATCACATATTGTATAAATATTTTTGTGGTGGGTAGGTTTTCCTAATTTTTCATGTTTCACGACACTATGGAATATAGGACCTACAAAATGACCCACACATTTATAGAAACAATCACCCATATAATTTTCCTGTTACCAAGTATAAGCTCTGTTGGCTTGTGTGTCCTTTCTTGATTCACTTTCGCAACGAGATGATGGCGTTGTTTGGATGGTCCCTGATTTGATTCTGCAGATATTGTCTTTGCTGTTGTCTGGTGTCTTCTTCTGTCAGTTGTATGAGTGTCTGCTATTTGCCTATATTCATTTATTTATTTGACATTTATATATATTTATGGTGGAGAGTTTTATGTAGACATGTTTGGTTTTCTGAATTCTTCAGCTGCATGGAAGGTTATTAAGGCATGGCTGAGTGCAGAGGCGGTTGCTTTGATCAAGTTTGTGACTAAAGCAGATATACAGACCTATGTGAAGGCACAAGACTTACCCCCATACATGGGCGGAACGGTGAGTATGCTGGTCATGTTAATTGTTATCCTTGGAAGTAAAAATTAAGCTTTTCAGTGCTGCATAGACCCTATACTCTAATATTGAAGCAGCAGGTGGATGAGTTACAAACAAAGAATGTCATGAGTATACTGATATGTAATTTTATATAAGAGTCCAAGAATTGCATTATTATCACCATTTCCACTTTCACTCCACTAGGAGCATGGATCCACCATTGCAGCAGGTCCTCTTGTAGGAAGCCTGTACGGGCTCCTGCTGTTGTGGTTTATGTAGCAGTTTTTTACACAGTGAGTTTGCAGTCCCCATGTCCAACACCATACAAGGCATTCCATAAGACAAGGGTGAGCCCGCCATTTGGACACGAAAAGATTTTGCTGTTTAAAGTTCAACATAAAATAAAATTCCCTAGCTTTGCTCACTTTTAAGCTGTCTGAAAAGAATGGGTTTTATTTTAAAGATTTTTCTACAAAGAATACAATAATGTAGAAGTAATCTTATATATCAGCAGTGTCTGTGATGAATCTAAAAAATGTATACATGTTAGCACACACAATTTCTTGATGGTCAAGAAAATATGGGCCTTACACCATTTTCCAAATATGCTTCAATGGGCGTGTAACTGGACCATATATCTACCTTTTACTTACAATTCAGAGGTACTTTACATACATCCTGTGATTGTTTTTTTCTATGCCTGTGAAATAGTATCGGGGGTGGTAGAACTATTGGTTCAAATATTCCACCTCCTCATCGCTGGGATCTTCTTCTTTAGTGATTGCTGTGGAATTATCGCCCTATAAGACTAGAACATTTTCCAAGAACTTCTTTTGGTGTGGTGGTACATAAACAAGTAGGTCTATGAAATCCTGCACTTTGTCATCACTGAGCTTCACTGAAGTTGCACATTTTTTTGGTAGATCAATGATAAAGAGATCAAAGGTGAACTGGTTGTAAGCATTGGCCTTACCTTTCTGTAACTGCGCTTACATAGGTGAAGAGAGGTAATAGGTGGACTTGATGGTGTATCCTTGTTTGTACTGATTGGAGAACACCAGACAAACCTTTGTATCCTTGAGTCGACGCTCTTCCTCTTTGTCATGTACTTCTGTAGGACACTATTGTCTGAGAACAAGGATTTGTCCATTCTGACCACTGTGAATGGCCTAGGGGTCCTAGAACTATGAATGAGCCTGGCCTAGTGGTCCTAGAACCATGAATGAGCCTGGCCTAGTGATCCTAGAACCATGAATGAACCTGGCATAGTGGTCCTAGAACCATGAATGAGCCTGGCCTAGTGGTCCTAGAACCATGAGTGAGCCTGGCCTAGTGGTCCTAGAACCATGAATGAGCCTGGCATAATGGTCTTCACAGCACACCTCCACGTCTTTTAGTTTCTTCTCAGTGTGACTGAAATTTTCATCACAAGGCAGAAAAGGCACCATAAAGTAATGTTCTATGTCATCGAACCTCCCTTCATGTATTTTTTGAAGGCATACAAGAACCATGTTAATATTTTTATTTTGTCCCCCACAGTTATCACTAAATAATATTAATTTCTTCACATTAGGGCTGATGTTATTGTAGTGCATAAGGCAACTCACAATCTCCATACAGCCATGCTTTGCAACACTCTCATTCCATAAATACATGGAAGCTGTACTAGATTTCACATTATGTACGTAGAAGTTTAAGGTCCAGAGTTTTCTCTTGTAATGCTGTACACTTGTTGTGAGTTTGGATGTATGCAATGCCTGTTGCAGATCAAAACAAAGTACAGCCACTTATTTGTCCTTATCATCTTTGAATGATTTAATAAGATATGTTCAGCTTTACCACACTTCAAGTGCAATTCTTTTTCCAGTTTCACTGTCACTATCACTTCAATTCTTAATTTCATTCATCATCTGAGCACAGGAAGCACAAGTGTTAATCTTTGGTGGCTCAAGCCCAAATTAAAGCCACTATTAAACACATCACTGTAGTACCGATTGGTCACTCTTTGGTGGCTCAAAGCTCAAATTAAAACCACTATTAAACACATTACAGTAGTTCCGACTCGTCACTGGCTGTATGTCTTTATGGTGTTCATTCATCCATTCACAGTACATACTGTAGAAAATATTAAATGTTCAAACCTGTAGGCAGGTATTTCCTATGTGGACTTTTTGCTCCGCTGTAGTGGCTGGAAGCTATAGACAAGCTATTTATGTGCTCAAGCTGTTTTCTGTCATCATTCACTTTTCTAAAAATATGACTTCATAGAGCTTTTCCACACTTGTCTGGTTCAGTAGCACTACTTCACGTTTGTTTATTAAGCACATTCCGCACACGCTTCTTCATTATATCATTGGTACTTTGGAATGCTTTAGGGCAGACATTATGCACTACATTATAAAAATGTATTGTGTACTTAATGTGGCATTGTGTCATGCTAGGACTTTCCTCAATGTGGCACTGAAAAGGCGTTCTGCTGATTATAATCACCCAATGCCCCAAAATTATCAAACATGACTTGGATTTTTTGTATACCCAAAACAGCAAAGTACCCACACGAACAAGGTGATCCAACCACATGAGCAGCAACACGTTTGGATGTTTAACACTAATGAAGGCTTCACCACAGTTCCTTTTTTTCTTTGCTTGCACACATTTCCACGTTTCGACATTTCTTGGACACTTTCCTGAATAGCCAGACTGTTGACGTTGACTGTTACTCATTATGTGAGGAATGACGCAATAAAAAAAAGAAATGAATAATGGAACACAATCTATAAAGGTAAAACGCACATGCTAACATGTATGTAGCTGAGGCTAAGAGCAACACGCCTTGGCTAATACAGCAGAGCGTGACAGTGATTTGATAGTAGTTGTGGTGTTTGCGTGTTATCGCCTTTTGTCATATACACTCAGAATCTCATTTCTAAGGTTGATGTGTCATTTGCAGCGCACTGCAAATAAGTTGAAAATTCAAACAGTAAGGGTGAACCAGCCTCACAGTGATAAGCCACTATGACAGAGGAGGAACTTAGCTATTAGGATATTTTAAAATAAAAAACGAATTTTCAGACTCACAGCGAGCTCACCCTTGTCATACGAAACACCTCATATTAAATACCTCTTATGACATACCTGAGGGAGCAGTTATCCTATGTATTTCGTGTCTCCTCAGAGACTCCTGGGCATTGTAATGAGAATGTCCTTAAAGAAGCCAGTGCACAGAGAAAAGTCATTGCCAGGGCATAAAGAAGCAGCCGACTTTCATTGGGCTTGTCTTGAGAAGAGGAAATGCAAAACTTTGTGGTAGTTGGCAAAATTAATGGGAAAAGATGCTGGAGACACCCCCCCCCCTTTCCCAAAAGGGAGATAAGATAATGCACTGCCTTTCATAATGGCACAAGAGAATGTTAGTAGCGGAATTGATATAGAACAGCAGTGGCTGAAAGTTGGGCAGAGACATGACTGACCATGCTGTGATGATGTATTCTGAATATTGTTTTCAAGAAAGTCTGTTTGTAGTGTTCTTTCAGGATGACAAAAATGAAGCCTAAGGGAGGATGAGAGCTTCACTCATTCTTGCCATAATTAGCGAAGAGAGGGGAAAAAATACTATAGGAGAACCGTTGACTAGTTCTTAATCACCACCGACATTTCAAATACATGTTATCTTCTTGGCCAGTTCTCTTTTCTGTTTATCTGCCACTCGCTATATCATGAATGAATTCTCATGGACTCTTCTCCTGATTCTCTTGTGATATATTCTATTCTTCTTGTCTGTGTATTGTAAATATTGTAAATTTCATTTACACTATTA